>JAKVQR010000158.1:0-478471 GCA_030462915.1 Petasospora meyerae | reverse complement strand
CACGACATTCCAGTTCGATCAAGTCCACAATCCCCGTGACAAGTGTATCATCCTGTGTGGGGTCTCTCTCACGAACGATCCCATCGACCGGATTGATGTACCCGTGTAGATAAATCTCTCTAGCTGAGCCATGCATCAACAGCTGTGTTAACCGTTGAACATTCTGTAACAACATCTCTGCGAAAGTATCTTCTTTCGTCGGGGGCAACTGTGGTATCAAGGCTTCAACTTGGGACATGTCCACCGGTGGATGTTCAAGCAACTCCAAAGTTTCATGTGTAGATTTGCCACGTTTCATAGCCTCCGTCTCCACACTGGGCTATTGAGAATACACCTGGTAAAACTCTCTCAACTCACACCACTACTGGGTCAACAGCCGTGTCACTGATAATCTGGGGAACCCATAGAGGTTTCTTCCCTATGACCCAATGTTCTCTTGTGATGTGTATATCTGGAAAGGCGAGGGGGAGTCTGGGAATCTTGTTTGTTTGAGGTATCCATGAGAGTCCATTGGTACATACTGTGATACATTCTTGACATGTTGAGGAAGTTTACTGCGTGTGTCTTTCACTTTCAAGCTGGTGATGAAGGGACTGCTAGTGACTAGTGAGATGTCCTCTTCAGTTAGTTGATATTGTGATGGTGGGAGAGTGTGCTTGGGTCTCTAAAAGCAGCATCGTGAAGGAAGTAGAGGTACATGTCGTCTGAGCAACACAGACATCTCTTGGATTGCACATAAGTGATTGTTGGTGGAGATGTGTATGTCTCAAAGTTTGAGGTTCGTACTGTGTGTTTTTTTCTTGTGATGAGACAGTATACATCCTCCAAAATTAGCAGTCACTACCCGATTGGGAAGCCTACAAACAAGCGCGAATTCGATCATTGCCCAAACTGTACGGAGCTTTCGAGATCCACCAAAGAAACCGGAACCTACAAGTGCTGGAAACGCAAGTAAACAACGCGTTAATTCAGGGGGAAAACTTCTATTTTGTTTGGAAACTGGGATAAGTAGAGACAGTTGTGCTTCCATTTGATAGATCGCCGAGGAGAATCATAGACTATCAGCCTATTCACCATTGCCCTCCCACACTGTGAACCTGTCAACTACCAATCACCAAAACAAGAAACTCATTGACTCATCGAATAATCCAAAAAAAAAACCCATCACCGAAGCAGCAAGAAATATGTCAGAAGAATTGGACTTCGTGGCAGACAACAGTGCTGTTGATCAAATACAGACCACCGAGACTGCTTCAATCCCATTGCCTGAGGAAGAACAACCACAAGAACAACAACAACAAGAAGAAGAAGAAGAAACAACAGAACCTTACGCATCAACACAACAACAAGATGAAGTGGAACCATTGAAAGAAGAGGAGCCTCAATAGAAGGAATTTGAGGAGAAAGAACCGACTCCTGCTCCAATAACCACAACAGAAGTCAACATTACGACAGAAGCAGTGGACAACTTTGAAGAAGCAACCACGGAGAAGTTCGATTTGGATGGTGATATCTCCGTTGTTG
The DNA here is from genome assembly GCA_030462915.1 of Petasospora meyerae. Taxonomy (NCBI): domain Eukaryota; kingdom Fungi; phylum Ascomycota; class Saccharomycetes; order Phaffomycetales; family Wickerhamomycetaceae; genus Petasospora; species Petasospora meyerae. Next base: position 476,947 of record JAKVQR010000158.1, on the reverse strand, counting down.
ACGCTGCCCAGGAAGATGCCGAATACCAGGCTGCCGAAGAAGATGAAGAAGACGAGGAAGACGACGATGAAGAAGAAGAAATGGAGAAATCCAAACCCTCAAGGAAGACCACACCAGATCTCAAGACACCGGCGTCGAAAACAGAAACCGACTTGCCAAAGGACACTGCAAACCCTATCGAAACCAATGGTGGTGGTGGTGCAGTCGACTCCGATGTTGTAATGAAAGACGACCAACAGGAAGAAGTGGTGGATGTGGAACCGGAGACTGAACAGCCAGACGTTGAAGAGGACCACCATGATGACGAAGATCACAAAGAAGAAGATGAACCTTATATCCCTCAATCACACACCATTGTGATCCCATCCTACGCGGCATGGTTCGATTTCAAGAAGATACATCCCATTGAGAAGGAATCCCTCCCTGAGTTCTTCACAAACAGCAACCCTTCCAAGACACCACAACTGTATGTGAAGTATAGAAACTTCCTTGTGAACGCCTACCGTTTGAACCCAAATGATTACCTCACAGTGACTGCTGCTAGACGTAACTTGGCCGGTGATGTTGGTACTATCATGAGACTGCACAGATTCCTGTCACGTTGGGGGTTGATCAACTACCAGGTTGATGCTGATGAGAAGCCAAAGGCTGTGGAACCACCATTCACTGGAGACTACAACGTCAGTTACGATGCACCAAGAGGGTTGTTCCCATATGAATCTTTCAAGCCACCTATGGAGCCATACAAGTTGGACAAGTTGAAAGAGGTGGTTGGTAACGGTACCAAGAGAAGTGCCATTGAGAACGGCGATGACAAGGAGAGTGAAAAGAATGAAAAGGACGTCAAGAAACCTAAGATTGTCGATTTCATCAACGACGGATGGAGTAAAGAAGACCTCAAGAGACTGCTAGAGGGTATCTCCAAATATGACGGAGATTGGGAGAAGATTGCACAACATGTGGGGACACACTCCTTGGAGCAGTGTGTTATACGGTTCTTGAAGTTACCCATTGAGGATAAGTACCTCAAGGGAGATTCTCATGACAACCTTGGTCCATTGAAATACGCTCCTTATTTGCCATTCTCACAGGCTGACAACCCAGTGTTATCCACAATTGCCTTTTTGGTGTCCCTGGTGGACCCCGATGTTGTGAGAGCAGCCACCGAGAGAGCCATCAAGGTTGTTGATGAGAAGGACTTGGAACAAGTGGCAGAGAAGGAAGCCGAGAAGAAGGAGACCGAGGAAGAAGGTTCGTCGTTGTTGAAGGAAGGTGCTACCGTGGCACTCTCTACTATGGGAGCTCGTGCTCATGTGTACAAGACCAACGAGGAGATTGAGATGAACAAGCTTACGAATGCCATCGTGAACATGCAGATGAACAAGCTGGAGTTGAAGATGAGTCGTCTGGATGTTATCGAGAAGGAGTTGGACCTGGAGAAGAGAATTCTACAAAAGCAACAGGAGGATTTGTTCTTGGATAGGCTCTCGTTCTCGAAAGTCGCCTCAGAGGTTCTTTCCAAGCTAAACATTGCAGTGGAACAAGGGGAACAGGGCCAAGTGGAGGAGATGAAGAGACTGGTTGCCGCTACAAAAGACCTACTGGGCAAAGCTCCTCGTGCCCAACTATCCGGGTTTGTGCTGGGCCAGAAGGGCTCCGAGGGGAACGATGTGGATATGGAGGCCCAGAGTGCCTCAGACGATACAAAGCCTATCAGCATCGAGACCCCACAGACGTACCGCTACTGGTCTGGGTGAGGTGAGGATTAGACGGAGATTGTATAGCAGAGCTATGGAAATGTACTATTACGATAATACGGTGCTAGAATTTAGTTGTTTTGCTTAAATGGAAGGCATGAAAGGAGCAATTAGTATGCGAGATGACGCGTCACAAAGGCATACGCGCGTGGTGCTTTTTTTTTTTTCAATTTTTTTTTTCAATTTTTTGGAGGGATCACTCGTTAGTAGTTACGCGTCGGTCCTCCCATACAAAACGCGTCCCTTAACTATGGGGGAACGTGATGTGGCCCGTTGCAAAGGAGGTCAAACATGCACAAAAGGTAAACACCGGCAAGATGCAGACCATAAAGGACGGAAACGAGATGGGGAGTTGGACAAGGAAGAGAAGGAAGCCATTATTTCGCTGAAAATTCAGTCTTTCTACCTCACCTTTTCCATCTAGAGAGTCTACAGTATCCATTCACCATCTCCACAACTCCTCACGATGAGCAACCCCTTCACCATCCACTCAGACACATACAGAGACACGATGCTCACGGAGAACGACGTTGAGCAGCTCAAGGAACTGCAACGGTCCGAGGACCAGTACCGAGTGGGGATTGCCAAACTGATGGCGTCGTGTGCTCCCTTGAGAAACGGGAATGAATCGAAGAGAGGAACCCAGTACTCCCTGACCAGTGCGGTACGTCGGTTGGAAGCCCATCACCAGAAACTCCAGCAGTTGCTCGTGTGGGGTGTCGAGGATTACTCTTCCCTCGTGGCGTGGTTCGAGCAGTGTGTCTCCGTGTACTCCAACTACACCAAGAGCTACAAACAGGACGAGGACACCTTACCGTTGGAGATCCAACTGCGTAAGTTGCCATTGCAGAGAATCACACAGCTTTACAAGACAGCACAGAAGATGGATGTGATTCCTGAGACCATTGTGGACGCACTCTACAAACTTGTTGAACGTGCCAGGGACGCAGTGGAGCAGCAGAACTTACAACTGGATCTCTCCACCGTGAGCTTTGACAACGTTCGTTCTCTCAATGACGTACACATGTCTCGTACCATCGCCTACTTCCACCACGCTGACATCGTTGCTCGTGACTACTTTCAGTTCCAGTTGTCCCATCCGGCAAAGACCGATGCCACAGAGCAGCTGGTGGAGCTGTTCTCTTTGAAAGACGGAACTGTTGCTGTGTGTTCTGTGCAGTCAGTGGGGAGAAGTCTGATGCATCCTCCACTCAGAGTCTCAGAGTACACACTGGCCCAGAACGACTTGGAGTGTATCAGAGTCTGTTGTGATGATCCTTCATGGACTCTGACATTGAGATGTCCAGACACACTACAGATGTCACAATGGAATCAGACGTTCACCCATCTGTCCCACCAAACACACAACAGCTTTACACAACGTCACACCATGGTGAGTGCCCTGAAGAACGGCAAGATCGGTGTGGGACTCCACTTGAACGAACAGACTATGGGATCCTCATTGAGAAAATCACAACCGATGGTGGCCAAACACAACTCCCTGTTGCGTAACGAGTCTCAGATCTCACACAAGCTGTGTAACTTCACACAAGTCATGTCAGCTTCCGACGAGGACTTGCAGAAGTTCAACACACATACAGATGTCTCTTCTCAGGAGGAAGTTCCAGAGAAGACACCAGAGGTCCAAACAGCAAAGGCTCTACAATGGCAGAAAGTCTCCGTTTCACATGTTTCCCCATTGGAGGCCACTTTGTCTGGCCAATCACAACACGCAGCAGCACTGTCCCCTGTTGAGCCATTGAGCATCAAGAAACAGCTACACAACAACAACGACTCCATCGTGTCCTTGCCAAACCTCAAGCACTCACAGAAGTCTATTGGTTTGAACAAGGCATTCGCACAATCCGTGGGGGATTTGTCTAGACCTCCATTGATCAACTCCGGTTCATCCACTTCCACCACATCCTCAGGTTCACAAGATAGTGGCAAGGGGGACAAAGAGAGTGCTAAGCGCAGAAAGTCGTTGTTCAAGCTGTTCACTAAGAAGGCAGAAGATGTGGAGAAGACTACCAAGCAGACAGAGCCTACAGTGGAGGAGAAAGAACAACAACTCCAACAACAACAACCACAACCTCAGCAGTCCATGGCCTCACTACAAAGAAGTGTCCAAAAGATCCAACTCAACAAGGAAGTCTCTGCAGAACAGAACAAGAAGAAGAAGCCATTGTCACAATCTGAGAAACAACTTCTTGAGACATCCACTGTATCAACCACTCTGATCAACTGTTGTATTGTGTCACGTTGGAGAGACAACCAATGGCAACCCATGGGCAAGAACTACCAAAACGAAATCAGATTCCTCCATGGAGGTGTTGGTGGAAGCACAATGGTCCTTTACACCTCTTCGTCCTCATCCACAGGCTGTGTTCCAGACTTGTTCATCCCAATGACACACAGATCCACTGCCATTACAAGGCCATCTGCATTGGACTTACAGATCAGATGTCCTCAATCGATGGATTCATCATTCATCCACATCCTCACACTCAGATGTTGTGATTCACAGACGGTACAGAAGATCCAAGAGGAGTTCCAACGTGCCACAGCTGCTCCAACTACTACGTCCTATGATTCCATCAGTGAGGCATCGTTATCCAACTCCAGCACACAGCTGTTTGACAAGCCTTCCAACTCGTCGAGTATGTCCAGTGTTTCGTTGTTGGATCAACACACACAGCAACAGCAACAGAACAAACAGAAACAAGAGCCAGTGGTGGAATCCCCAACAAAGACCACATTCGTCGGTGAATTGCTACTAAAGAACAACGTTAAGGTCAGATTGCACAAACAGGACGACGAAGGTGATTGGATCCCAGTGTCGATGGCCCGTTTCTCCCTCTTCTCATCTTTGGCCACGCCGGAGTTCTCCAAGTTCTGTGTCAAATACTTGAACACAATAGACAACTCCAAGCTAGAGTTACAATCGATGGTGAAGAACAAGTGTTGTTCAAGATTGGGGAAGACCGGGTTGGAGTTCCCTCATATCGGTGAAGACGGTGAAGAGGTGCGCTATCTGTTGGAGTTCAGAAACACCGCAGAGTGTGAAGACGTGTACGAACTGCTGGTTTGAGTGTGCTATAGTATAATAAACAATAGACAATTCCGTGCATTTCAATATCTGATGGTCTGTAGAGTGTAGAGTCCATACTACCTACTTTACGTGTATGGTGCCTGTTTGCCCGTGTATTCTGCCATATGTCATCTCTCTGATTTTTTCCTCCTCTATACAACTCTACCATGAGAAACGTCAACAGCATAGACCAGTTAACCAGACACAAAGCAAAGTATAAAGAATGGATTTGTTAGGAGACATCGTGGAAAAGGAAGTCGAGGCACCAACCGCACCAAGCTTCCCCACTATCAACACGCCTAATGGGTTCCCTCAAACACGTGCGAAGAGCACATGGAAATCCAAGCGGATGATGAACAAGACATCCAGAACAGAAGAGAAGAAAGAGACTCCCAAGTTGAACAAAAGATTGCCGCAAGACCAGCAAAAGATGGACTACACTGGGATGTCAGAGGCCGAGAGAATCCATATGGAGAACATCGAGCTGTTGAGTAAGATGTCAGAAGAACAACGTCAACGTGAAAAAGAGGAGCTGTTGGGATCCATGGACCCTAAGATCCTATAGAAGCTGTTGAGACGTACGGAGAAGAAGATGGAGTCGATGCTTAAGACTAAAGGTACACAAGGCCCAGGCGCAGATTTCGAAGGGTACGGCTCATGGATTGGAGGTGGACGCAACGGTGAGACGTGGAAAGAATAGACTTTGGATCCAGAATCTGTGGACGAGGCACTGGGTATCTCTTCGGTTCCAAAGAAGGAGAAAGAGAAGAAGACCGTTAGCTTCAAAGAAGAAGTGGAAGATGAAGACGAGACAAAGTACGCCATCAACGACAACACCGAGGAAGAACCAGAGTGGGAAGACGTTGATAACCTGGATGAGATCGCACCTGAGTCTTACCAGATTGTGAAAGAGGTTAGTGAACAACCGTTGGAAGAGGCCATCCAGTCGGTACATTTCCCAAAGGCACCAATCACATCCGAGGAAGATTACAAACTGGATATCAACGATCCTGAGTTCAACGACAAATTACATGCCAAATACTTCCCTGACCTGCCGAAGGACACAGAGAAGCTTAAATGGATGGAGCCGATGCCTGCAGTGGACACTTCCTCCTTGGTGTTTGACAACGTGGCGGACCTCAGATTTGACTTCCAGGGCAACTTGGTGGTTCCACAAGACAACGACAAGATTAGCACAGCTAGAGGACTACACCACCATGCAGATAACGCACCATTAGCAGGTTACACATTGAAGGAGTTGGCCCATTTGGCTCGTTCCACTATGCCGGGACAACGGTGTATCGCCATTCAAACTCTGGGAAGAATCCTACATAAGCTCGGCTTGGGCAAATACGACATCATTCCAGAGTTTGTTGATGAAGAAGAAGATCCAAACGAACCCATCACACCGGATGCAGAATCGCTGAGAAAGGCATCGAAGGAGTTCGATCAGATGTTCTGGGGGCTCATTGACGAGTTGAGAATCATCGAGTCGTTGGAAGAAGCCGCAGATGAACAAGTCACACGTAATCTGAGTGTTCGTAACTACGCCATAGAGGCACTCTGGCTGTGGAGACAAGGCGGAGGCAACACCAGACACGCTAACTGATGGGTATCAATACATTTGGTACGTATATGTGCAGCTGCTATGTGGAGGACTTTGTAGTGTAGTACGGTGATAAAACGAGTTCGCGGAAAAAAGAGAAGAGGACCCGCCAGTTTCCAGTGGCGAAACACCAATCGTAACTGATAAACGTATGGAGACACTATAAACCCAGATAATCCAATTAGCTATCAATACCAAACCAACTTCCATACCCACAATGGAGACAATCGTACAGAAATACACCCAGAAGTCCGGAGCCGTGCGCGCTCTTGGATACGACAACGACGACCAACTCCAACATGACTTCGTCACCAACGTTAAGCTCCCATTGGCACCTTCCATCTCTCTCCCTCCAATTGCACAACCATCAGAGTTCTTAAGAGCACACACAGACGATGCATCCAATCCAGACTGTAAGATCAAGATTGCCCACGGTACCACGACGTTGGCATTCCGTTTCCAAGGCGGTATCGTCGTTGCTGTGGATTCCCGTGCCACTGCTGGTGATTGGATCGCCTCTCAAACGGTGAAGAAAGTCATTGAGATCAACCCAATGCTCCTCGGTACAATGGCCGGTGGTGCTGCTGACTGTCAATACTGGGAGACATGGCTCGGTTCCCAATGTCGTTTGCACGAGTTGAGAGAAAAGCAACGTATCTCTGTGGCATCTGCCTCCAAGATCCTCAGTAATCTGATCTATTCGTATAAGGGGATGGGTCTCTCCATGGGTACAATGATCTGTGGCTACACCAAAAAAGAGGGTCCAACCATCTACTACGTCGACTCTGACGGTACAAGATTGAAAGGTGATGTGTTCTGTGTGGGTTCTGGTCAGACGTTTGCATACGGTGTGCTGGATTCCAATTTGAGATGGGACTTGACAGTGGAAGAGGCTCTCTATTTGGGTAAACGTTCCATCTTGGCTGCTGCACACAGAGACGCATACTCTGGTGGTTCCATCAACTTGTACCACATCACAGAAGACGGATGGGTGTACCACGGAAACCACGACGTTGGTCCTACTTTCTACGAGATCAAGGAGAAGGAGGGCTCTTTCAACAACGTTGTTGGTTGATCCGACTATGTATGTGTGCGTGTTGTTTGGTAATAATACAGTATATATTAGAAAAGGAAAGGTTTATCTCCAAGCTGGTCTTGAAGATGCAGTTGTAGTTCCTGCAGGTTGTGCCTGGCCTTTCAAACTCATTGTGCTCTTCGATCTTGGGATGGCACTTCTCCCCGGGTATGTGTTGTTGAGTGTGTCCTTTCTGGTATCCTTGGACAATTCCTATCCCAACTGTCTGTTGGAGGCGGATCTCTGTAAACTGGAGACTGTAGGCCGCGTGAGGTTCTCTAGAGAGGTGGATCTTGGTAGTTTCTTCGCTGCTGTGAGTCTGGAGATGTTGTGGGATATACTGCGGGGTTGTTGTTGCTGTTGCTGTTGTTGCTGTTGCTCCTTCTTGTTGATGCTCAATGACGACAGTGACTTGTGTAGAGGGTTCATTCCAGTGACGATCTCTTGTCTTCCTGTGGCGGTTCTTCTTCTCTTCTGTGCACTTTCCAACCTGGAAACGCCTTGACGCTTAACATTCGGGTCGTACGATGGCATGTTCTCCTTCTCCTACTCGACTTCTTCTCTTCTTAGACTGGACGAACTGGCTTTGCTTCTGATTGTGGCGTAGTGTGATGAGATCGATTCCAAAGGATTCACTTTCGAACGGTGATGCTGCTGCGGTTGGTATCTGGAACTTCTTGGACTCAACACGGATCTCTGGACGTTAAGCGTATTCTGGATCTTCGAAGCGGCCCGCTTGTCCAACTCACTCAAGACGTTTGTGCTCAGTTTCTTACTGTAACCGAGACTGTTGCACTGCCTCTCCAATAGGTCTTTCGAGGAACGAAGAGCAGTCGTGGTGGTGGAAGAGGAAGATGTGCCCATGTCGTCCAAGCTTGGGTATAACGGCTTACTGATCCTGGAAGTTGGCGTGAAGTTGAATGTCATCGAGGAGGGCATTGGCACACCATTGTAACCGTTGCTGGTGGCAGAGCTGCTGCTGCTGCTGCTGTTGTTCCCAAGGTTGTTCTCGGCTCCCATCTCTGTGTCCATCTGCTCCGTTTCCTCAGCGATTGATGCTGGGAATCCACCGGGTATGTCCAGCTCCATAGCTGTTAAATGCCCCGTGGTTGTCTGCTGGTTGGAATGTGTGGGATCTGTCAGGAAAATGGAATGTAGAGATGTGTCTCTTCGCTTACTTTGCGTCTCTTCAGTTGGCGATGTGAGAGGACGAAAAGAGGGGGAGAGAGAACACAACAGACTTTATATGAACTCCAGCTGCGGATGATGATCGGAAATCAAAACGAGTCTTCAATGAGACATAAACACTCCTTTCTTCCACTAAAAAAAATCTGATCTGATCTATCTGTTTGTTTGCGTTTCCGACTCGATCTGAGACTTCTCCTCTTCTGTAACCGCGTCAAGCCCGACCCTTCCATCGCGAATTAGGCAATAGGTAAACAAAAGGAGGAGGAGATTCAGGGCCACATAACCGTTACTAGCAGCAGTACACAACTATACCTTAACAATACCATTGAGCTATAACTATACAACACTCATAAGAATCCAGTAAAAATATGTAAAGCACGAAAGATAGATATCAACAGAATCAGGAAAAAAAAAGCAAGAAACTCAAGAATACCCAGATGAAGTAAAGGATTGAAAAGAAAACCGTAATCAGAGTGTCTTTGAAGGTCACTATTGTACAAAAGTTTCATATAATCATAACGCTCATTCCTCAGCTCTAGCAGCCAGACTCTGACGACGCTCCTGCTCTCTCTCCATGTTCTGTGTCAAGAACGAAAGGGCCTTATCCACAGACTTCACAGGTCCAACCAATGTGAACACACGCTCCCCATTGGCATCATCCTCGGCAGCAATGGTGATCTGAGCACCGGTCACTTTACGGATCTCTTGGATTCTGGAACCGGCCTTACCAATCAAACATCCAACCATGTCACTTGGGAAAGTCACAGATCTTGTGATTGGCTCGTTGTTGTGGTGTCCGTTACCGTTTGGTGCGAATCCCATAGGTCCTCCAACAAACATACGTCTGTTGTTGTTGTTGGCGTTGTTCATTGGTGGCATCATTCCCATGTTCATACCCATGTTGATGTGGTGGTTGTTTCTTGGGGTTGGGATGTAATGGGTGATACCGGTGGCACTGTGGAAGTCCTCAATAAGACAACGGGCAAGGATCTTACAAGCAGCCTCGATGTCTTCAGGGGTACCTTGCAACTCAACAAGTCTCTCAGAGGAATTTTGAAGGAAATCCTTAGAAGCAACAACCTTCACGTTGTACTCCTGTTGCAAGGCCTTGATTCTGGCACCTTGTCTACCAATAATGGTACCCATCTGGGAGTTTGGCACGAGGAGTCTCAGGCTAGTAGTACCTTCTGGACCCACTGGCAAGAGATGTTTCAATGGGAAGAACTGGAACTGTTGCTCTTCCAATGGAGCAGCGACCAATGCCTGTGCAATGAGTCCCAAAGCAGTGGCAGTGGAGTCCAATGGACCAGTCACGGTGAGGATACGGTCTGGACAACCTGGGACAACTTGGGAAACACCAGCTTTGACTTGGGTCTTGTCTCTAACGTCTGCAATGACAGAACCGTTCTTACCGATGATCACACCGGCTTCCTTCACGGAAACAAGAACACGGAAGGCTATTATAGCGGTAGTTGGCTCAGCGGTTGGGAGCACAGAGGTGTCGATGTTCTGAGTGTTTGTGAAGTTTGTGTCAAACATGGAGAAAGAGGAGTTGTTGTTGTTGTTGTTGTTGTTGTTGGAGTTGGCCTCTGGTTGGTTAGAAGGTGACTGTTCCATTGTGGAATGTAGATGTATATAATAGAGTTAGAATGGAAAGTTTGGGGGAATAAGGGGGGGACGATGAGAGGGAGAGATTAGCTGGGGAAGGGGAGATGAGGGGGTTGAGATAGTAGTGTGATTGGGAGCTTTTCGGTATGGCGGTGACTGGAGGTAGTTTACGCGTATGGGGAGAAGCACTAGATTATTCTGCAATAACGGTCCAATTTGTGTGAGAAGATTACAATCACTATCAAGGAAGAGTGTTGACAATAAATAAAGCTGTCTATGAATTGCTATAGCGGCAAATTTTTCTATGTATGTGTGTGTGCGTGTGGAAAATTCAAACAAAGCGCGCGTAAAATTTTCCCATTTTCTCCGCTTTGGTACACTAAGCGATGACTAAGCAGATTTATAGTAAACGGTTGGTTCATGTATTTACCTTCAAAATGGCACTTTCCAAGGTCTGATGGAGGTGTATGTCTTGTTTGGAAGGCTTCTTTCAGCCATCACCGTTGTCATCACGTACTTGATCTCCCCATAGTCCAGCTATGTTGAGTCACCAATGTCGGCCCAGTACCCGAGACCTTCTATATCTTCCCCCTGTAACAGCATTTCAATTGCCATATGAACAGTCTTCTCAGAGTCTGTGATAATACCATAATCTCCAAATGTAATGTATTGGCATTTGGCAGTAGGATCTTCGAATTCCAGTCGTTTGAAGTCCAGATACAAGAAGTATAGGTCCTTCTTGGGGAATGTTCCTTGTTCTTCCATCTCCAATGTACACTCCATGAATTCATTCTGGTCTGATCCATTGGGTGATTCAACGGTGAAGTCACCAAGTACAAGCGAGCACTCTCTGTTATGCGGTAGGATCTCTGATATGTTTGTAGGTGGGAATGTATGTAACAGAATCTTGCTCCCACAAGTAATGGAGAACTTCATGGTCCCAAGCCTCTGTGTTGATGTCTTGTTAACACAATGCAACTGTAACGTATGTGTTCCTGTTGTCAATCTAATCTTCTGCTGGTAGTGGAAAGTGTTACACTGATCGATCTTCAGTGTTTCATAATTTCCGAATGATATGGCTCTCCCATCTGTTTGAACTGTGAGGAACTTCGGTTGGAAGAACACTTTCCTGTTGTGTAGGAACCCCAATGCCATCCACCATAACAACTCGGGTGCCACTAATTGTTGTAATGCACCGTTCCATTGGACCAGTTTGCGATTGAATCTCTTCAAATAAGGTAATAGTCGAGTTGTGTTGTCATTCCCCAACAGTTGTATGAATTGATGTTTGCAGATGTTATTGTGTAGAGTGTAGAAATGCCGTGAAGTGAAGCGCAGTTCAGGTGCGAGTTCTAGGAGTTGTATTTGTAATTCAATGGCGAGACTTTCCATATTGTTAACTTTGTGGGTTATCAAAGTGATCTAGTGGTTTGATGTTCTTATCCAGTTGATAGAGATAGCAAGTTTATCGATCCTTGTGTTTTTTTTTTTTTCAGCGAACACCTCAGCGTGGGGAAGGATTTTCTAGAAGCTTCACGTGTTACGATTGAGCACTGTTATATAAGATAGCTGTTGACTATCTCCCTTTGTTGTACGATCCAATTCAAAGATCAATCGATCCACTCGTTACTAAATACTCCCATATTCCATCAAAAAACATAATGTCAATTGCACCAGAAGGTATGTGTGAATCTCTCTCTCTCCCCGCACGTGTCTCCTACGCCACTCAAATCAGAAATACTAACAATCATCACCAAAGTTCTTTGGGCTCAGAGATCCCACGCTGAAGAAGCCGCTAAGAATGTTCTCTTCATCACTGTTCGTATTCCAGACTCTGTGAATACCAACATCAATTTGACTTCAACGGAATTGAACATTGAGAGTGACAGCGAGGACACTACAAGTCATTACAAGTTACACATTGAGTTCTTCAAGGAGATTGACACCGAGAACTCCCATCAGACAAGAAGCGGCAACTCCCTAAAGTTCGTGCTCCGTAAGAAGGAGAAACAAGAGGAGTACTGGCCAAGGTTGACTAAGGAAAAGGTGAAATACCACTACATCAAGACAGATTTCGATAAGTGGGTTGACGAGGATGAACAAGACGAGGCGCCAGAAGACGAGGAGATGTTCCCTAGTGGATTGGGTCCACAAGGTCTGCTGGATCCATCATCAGGTGCTATGGATGGAGACTTTGGCGGTATGTCTGGTATGCCTGGTATGCCTGGTGGGTTCGATCTTGAAGCGATGGCCAAGGAGAATCCTCAGCTCAACAGCTTGAGAGGTCCAGACGGTCAGTTTGACTTCTCCAAGTTGGCCGGCATGGGAGGAGCCGGTGATGCCACTATCAACTCGTCCACTGCTACAGATGCTGATTTCAGTTCATCCGATGAAGAAGAGGACCTTCCAGAAGTTGTGGAGGAGGGGAACCAAGAAAAGTGATCAATTGTCAAGATAAGTTGCGCCTCAAACAGGTTTAAGGCGTGGGAGATCATCAGATTTTGAAGCGGGGGAGGGGGGTAAAGCTTGAATAGCAAAAAGGAGGTGGAAAAATTGCAAGTTGGAAGTTTGCACTCAACTTCGTCCGCATCTTATCTGATCCCTGCTGGGTCAACTGAGGTGTATAAAAGAAATGTAGAATTCACTCTGTGCTCTTCTCAACTGAAGACTCTTCTCTCATGTAGACGTCTTGCAACTCATGATAAGATGGTTTGTAACAGAACGGTTTCCACAAGCATCATCATCAACGCCACCCCGGAACAAGTGCGCACAGCTTTATTAGACTTCCCCTCGTGGGACATCTGGAACCCCATGATTGATCAGGTCCAATTGCCATCTCATGTTACTGATCAATCCACTGATTTGAAGAGTGGCGACTCTATCGGTGTCCGTTTCAAGATCCTCAACAACACTAAGTCCAATGTGGAGATCAAGGCCAATACGGAGAACGAGTTTGCTTGGTTTGGTGTGTTCTTATCCAGTAAGATATTTGCAGGAAAACACTTCTTTTTCTTGGAGGAATTGACAGGTGAAGACGGCACCTCTACAGTCACTAAGCTACACCATGGAGAGCACTTTGAAGGTATTTGCATCCCACTGTACATCTGGATGACGGGCGAGGAGGGCATCAAGAAAATGTACATGGGACTGAACCAGAATCTTAAGTCATTTATTGAGAATTGAAATATACTACGTACTACTATCACACAGCCTGGTACTTCAACTCGTCTTTGTAGAGCAACTGAGAGGCGGTCCACTTCTCACCAGCCTCCAACTTCTTGAACTCGTGGACGTAACCTGGCTCGATACACACCATGTTCTTGTATCCGTCCTTAGGCTGGAAGTCTGCCATACCGGCGGACTTCTTGATCCATGGGTTCCAAACAACAACGTCTGGCAATCCTTCTCTCTTCAAAGTGTGGACTGGGTGTCCTAAGGCAACCACCTAGATCAACTTGTCCTCAGTGACCTTTTGGTAGATTCTGTCCACTTCTTCGATAAATGTCACCACTGGCAGCTTCTCCTCGTAAGTCTGCGCAAGCAACTGGTCGTAGCAGATCTCACCTGGCAAGTTAGAGACGAGTGCATCCTCGATATCGTTGATCTTCAAGTAGGTGTGGAAGAGCCAGTTGAACTCCCAAGCGTGGTTGTCAGTGTTCTCCACGTCGATTGTAGTCTTTAGGGACTCCTCTGTCAACTCAATTGTGTAGATCAATGTGAAGTCGTTGCCTGGCCACTTGGCTAAAAGCTCAGGGTCAACCTGTTCTGGACCAAGGGCAAACTGCACTGTTGGTGGGTTCTCACATGTCTAACCTAGGAACTCCCATGTGGAGTTTCTAGCAAACCCATGCTGAGGCAATTGAGCAGTTGGACCACTGTCCTTCTTGCCAAATACAGGGAAAACCAATGGGATACCACCACGAACGGCCTTAGAACCGTCCAAGTGTGCACCTTCACTGAGCCATAGTTGTTCCTCACCAGCGATAGTCCATGACAGCACGGTGGCTCCAAACTTGAGAATAGTACATTTGGTGTCTGGGTGACCTGGATGCGTCACCACAACTTTGTCTCCAAGATCTTCCACTGGCATTGTTGTAGTCTAATTGAAGTTATTTCAATGATTTCAGCTATGATAGCAACCAACCCAGATGACACCTTGGACAGGTCAGAAGAAAGCTGCTAAAGTCGGCTCTCGTGCGGATCACTGTCGATCGCTCAATGTAAGTGCTACGTAACCAAATTCGGAGCTCTTCTAATATCTAGTCTTGATCATGCAATTTTTACGATAGCCGTATATACATCTACTTCTCTTTACTCCTCATCCTCTGGACCGTCAATGATGGTCTTCACAACATCCTTTCCGTTCTTCAAGATGTTATCGTAAGCCTCCTTGGCGTCCTTGAACTTATATCTGTGAGACACAATGGCCTTGACGTTGATCTTACCAGAAGCAATCAGATCGACTGCATCCTGGTAGTCACCCCAACAGTATCTGAAGTTACCCTTGAATGTGAGTTCTTTTTCAACCAGTTTGCCCAATGGGAAGTTCACATCGTCTTTACCCATACCGACTTGCACAAATGTACCACCGGCTTTCAAGATGTCAATACCGTTACGAACGGCAATCTCTGCACCGGAACACTCGATCACAATATCTGGCAACTCACCAAGGAGTTCCAACACTTCCTTCTCAAAATCCTTCACCTTCAATGAGTTCAATGTGTGTGTGGCACCAATGTCCTTGGCCATCTCCAGCTTAGAGTCAAAAATATCCAACACCAACACCTTCGTGGCACCAAGAGCCCTCACACAACCAGCGGTGAGTAAACCAACGGGACCAGCTCCAAACACGGCAACCTTGGAATTGAATCTAACGTTTCCCAATTTGGAGGCATGAACAGCAACGGAAAGTGGCTCTGCCAATGCACCTTCTTCCAAAGAGACGTTCTCGGGTAGGACAACACAAAAGTCCTCTGGAGCCAAGTAGTATCTTGCAAGAGTACCATCGTAAGGTGGGGTAGCTGCAAAAGCCATGCATGGACACAAGTTGTAATGACCGGTCTTGTACTCGTCGCTGTATCTGGATGGAACACCAGGCTCAATGGCCACCTTGTCTCCGACTTTCACTCTGGTGACTTTGGACCCAACTTCAACAACAACACCGGCGGATTCATGGCCCAATACCATTGGTTTCTCCAACACAAAGGATCCGATCTTTCCGTGGGTGTAGTAATGCACATCGGACCCACAGATTCCAGTCTTCTTCACGGCAATCTTCACATAACGGTCGTCTGTGATCTCAGGGATAGGTCTCTCCTCGGTGACAATCTCACCAACTTTCTTGAGCACAATGGAGGGGTTGTTTGACATTGTGGTATGTTCTTAGTGCTTCTTGTGTATGCTGTAGAATGAAGACTTCGGCTCTCCAAACTCTGAACTCAAAGACAAGATGATCCCTATTTGTACTCTTCGGCTGTTACTGCAACGTCGATGCGATTTCCCTCCGATGCAAAGATTATCGCAAAGTTTAACTTTAGTGGCTTCAGCTTTTTTCCGGGGTATCGTGAAATTATCAACGGTTGTTTGTTGTGTGCACTGTGAATCCTCTCGCTGTAATTCTCGGGCCAATGATCGTTCCGTAACATCACTCATCATCTGCCCATGACCATAATAACTGTCAACAAGCTCAAAGAAAACGACAGAGTGCCTTATATTGTGCAATTCTGTACCAGTTCAGCAATCATTATCACCATCAGGTGACTCAGAAGTCTTAAAGTCACTGCTCAAAATTGGGCTAGGAACCCGAGACTTGAAAAAACTACCAAGTCTCTCAAAATACTCAACGAGACAAGGCGCACCGGGACCAACCATCTTCAATAAGATCAAATACAACTCTACCGTTTCAGTTCGTGTCTTTTGGTAAGCATCGACACTGAGACTCTCCACATAAGGAAGTAACTGTTCTGTGATGGCACACAGCTCGTCGTACCCAATCTTGTCCTTGTTGTGGAGGATGTAAAACTTGATCATCACAAGGCACGCATACTTCTCACCTTTCATCTTCTTCTCTTGCAACACACAACCAAGTATCAACCCAAAATTGCCCACGAGACTCTTAGTGGTGAGGGCCTGAAGCATGAGACAAAGCGATTTGATCGTCAACGACTGTATGTGCCGTGATGCCTGAGATGCCCGTGTCAATGGGATAAGCAAGTGGACCAAGATGGCAAAGTTCTCGTTCGTCAGTGCAATGTCACTCCCAAAGAACACCAAATCTCTGATGAAGATGATGACCTTCCACTGAAGTTTGCTCCTTGAAGTATTCACGGAGACAAGAATATTCTCGAGTTTCTCGCCAATGAGAACTTGAAGTGAATCGAAGGTACTCTGAGGTTGTCTAAGTCGCAAACACCCAATCAAAGTTTCCAATGCATCAAACCTTGCGTTCCAATTGTCACTTGTCTCTTTGCCGTCAAATACTTTCAACAACTCTTTCAATTGCGGCTCTGTCAGGACCCTGAGTGCATCTTCATCAATGGTGATATCAGGATCTGCACCAAACACCTCCCTCAAGTATCCTTCTCCATCAGAGATCTCCAAGTTTGAGCAACTAAAAAAGTATTTGTTGACAGCATCTGATATATCAATGTTATCGGGCTTTGGCGTCTTAGAGATTGGAGAGGAAATCAACAACCTCTTTGATTGTCCATCCTATGACTTGACCGGAATTTTAGATGGTGAAGACATCACATTGTTCAGCCGTTTGTACCGGGAGATGGACTTCCAATCCAAGTCAGTATCATCTTGATTAGCACTGTCTTGACTGCGTCGGAGAAGCTCTTGTACAGAGTCGGATGGAGATGTGAGTTCGGTTGACACCGCCGATTCAGTGGTGGGAGAAACTTCAGACTCACATGTTTGTAATTCACTTGAAGGATACTGGTTCATGAAGGGGCTTGTATCAGCACCGGTGTTTTCTGCGCTAATGGCTTCTGTTGCACATGACATGAGGTCTGCAGTGTATATGGCCGGGGATGTCACTTCAGGCTGGTCTGATTCTTCCTCTTCCTTTACTTCGGTAGTGATCTCAATGTCTCTTGATTTGGGTACCTTCGATATCTTGAACAACAACTTGACTTGATCCGTCTTGTTCTCCTTTGGCTTATCAATGTTTGTGGCTTCAGTTTCTGGTTGACTTAATGTGACAAGTTGGATATCGTGTGCAGAATCCAAGGTCAACGGACCAAAAATCTGTTGTTCTGATGCGTTGTCATGTTGGGCAATGGCTTCTTGCAGTTCATCGGATAGACGAGATAAGTCTGAACTTGCAAGCGATGAGGACCTTGAATGACCAGCTTTCAACGGAGAGGACTCTAGTGGGATGTGGTCAGTTGTATCGAGTGATTCTTGAATGATTAAGCTTCGATTGATCAAGTCGACATCTGCGCTATCCAATGTGCTTACAGGCCATAATGGGACCCCTTGGTATCTCACTTCACTCGCTTCCTGTAATGAGGAAAGGTCTGGTGTGTCAGAGAGATGCGTTTGATGTAGCTCAATCGTCATACCTTGTGACGAATTCTTTCCTGGTGTTCCATACTGGAAGGGGGCATCCAATTCATGCCCTCCATTGCTGTCTGTGTTATTGCCTGAATTACCACCATTGTCTCCATCACTCTCATCTATGATCGTGTAGAAGTGATCTTCGTCGTCGTTGATAGGAGATGAGCTGGACTGCATCAATGATCTTCTCCGTTTAATTAGCATTAAAACACCAGTAATACTGAGGATGATAATTAGAGGATAGATGAGCAAATTACTTGAAACAGTATCGTCTCCATGGTACTGCTAGATGAGATAGGTTGTTTGATTTTGGAGTAGGTGTCTGCCACTCGTGTACAACAGGGTAATGTGCTCTTTTAGAATCTGGTCAGGCGATTGGTCTCCGGATGCCTATGGCACTTCCATAGGTACAGTATCTCTTTGGGAAACTGTGTGGAGATATTCTTCATCCATTAAGTCACCGTAGAACTCCTCCATCGAAGGAAATGTGAGTGAGTAGCTCTCAACCTCTGGCTCCAGGTCATCTCCGTACGTTGGTGTTTCAAACTCCGTGATCAAGGGGGGCGCTAACAGTGACAACTTCAGTTAGTAAACCATTGACAAAAGAGACAGCTCTGTGACTCGACTGAAGAAATTTGAATTGAATCATTATTGAGTGTCTGGTACAGTTATACTTACTCTCAAGTGACTTCCTGGTCAGTTCTTCGATGATAAGGCTCCACCAGTTAGTGACTTCTCCATAGAAGAACGATATAATCTTCCCTAGAAAGAACATCTGTGGCTTTGGAAGTATAGAACAAGCGAGGGTTTGGACAAAATGAAGATACACGATGTGACTCTGAGAATATCTTGGTAAACCGCCCGTTGTAGCCGTTCTGCTTGAGGGTTCTTCTTGCCAGCTCACGATGGTGAGAGTGTGAGTGTGGGCTGAAAGTTTGAGATCGCGCCGACAGCTTTTGACACAAAAGTTACAGGCCAGTGATGTCAGGTCTTCGAGGGATCCTGAATGTGATCAACAATCGTATTCAGAAGTATCAAAGAGCGATGACTTGTGGACCTTCACTGGATAAAATATAGATGTTTTGGATTATGAGAGAATCTCGAGAGTTCTATATGAACGAGCTAGAGTACCTCATCATGCTAGATCGACCAAGGCTATCAGCTATCACACAATGCGACTAGTCACAAGAAGTGACAAGCCACTCATCTATAGGTATTAGGTATTAATCAACAGCGCAAGAACCGCTCTGGTAGTATATCTTTCACCCATTCATGTGCAACCAAATCCTGGGATGTGATTCTCCTCTCTCTTCGTGTGAGCAGGTTGGCCACAATCTATTTAGCGCCTTCCCAGTCGTCTTTCTTCCATGTGATTCCCTGATTAGCATCATCAAAGTTGTTCCAAGCCCATTCTATCCTAGCGATGCGATGGGCCACTCGAGACTTGGCCCTGATGGACTTTGTTGGAGGTGGATCAAATGGTAACCTCGACTCCATGATTGCATATAGTAATACGCCCAAAGCCCAACTATCACTCTGTCTTCCATCATATGGCAATCCGATGAGCAACTCTGGTGGGACGTAGTCTTCGGAACCGCATCGTGTAGTAAGGAGTGGGTTTTCAGGATCAATGGTTCTGGACAAGCCAAAATCTGTGAGTGTGACCAATGGCTCTGAGTCGAAATGGTCCAATTGGATAAGCTTCTCGTAGTTGAGGTTGACGAGAACGTTCTCTAACTTGATATCTCTGTGGACAATGTTGTTCTTGTGGAGGTATGCAACGGCACATGCTGTCTCTGCAAAGATTCGTCTGATCATCTGTGGTTTCAACTGGTCTCTGTAGCTGACAGCTAGTTCAAAGAGGTCACCGCCTTGGCACAACGGGCTAACAATGCAATACTTATCTGAGTTTGAGCTCAATGCCAAAAATCTGATGATTGAAGGATGATTGAGATCCTTCAATATCTCCAATTCTCTTCTGAGCGAGTTCTCCACCCTTGTTCGTGTATCCCTTTGCAATGGGAGTTCCAGTATCTTGATAGCCACTTGTCTCATTTCTTGCGGACAGTCTGGATCAGTGGACTCACCTAGCATAACGATGCTGAATGCACCCTGTCCAATCTGCTTCACCTGTCTCCACTTGTGTCTCTTCCCGGAGCTATCAATACCCACATGGTAGATGTCTTCTGTCTTGGATGAAGTTTCCGCTGGTAAAATGTTTTGGTTTGGTACCGGTTGCAAAGGTTCTGATTCCAACTCCGGCTCCTCGCGTAAAGGTGTAGACACTGTTCTCTTCTGTGGTGACCTTGGCGGACCACTCATTCTAGGGTTGGCGACCGTGGACTTTATACCGGAGTTGGCGCTCGAGAATCTATCGATGGAGTTTGTTGAGCCATACTCTGATAGTATACGATGCGATACCGGTCCTGTTGGTGACGGCTGATGATCCAGAGCAGAGGACCTCATGCTCAGCGCGCCATACGATTTCTTTGACCTTGAAGATCTCGATGAGCCGGATGATGAAGATGACGTTGTAGATGGTGAAAGTGGTGATACTACAGCTGGTGGGATGAGAGCGGTGAATCCCATAGGCGCCTCGTTGACGATTGGTGTGGGAAGCGAAGTGATAGAATCGAACTCTGGGGATGAAGGGGAGGCTATACTGGAGTCGTCACTTCTTGAAGTGGTGGTTAATGCTGGTAGTGGAATAGGCCTTTGAGTACTCTGGCTGCCTCTAGACTGCATGAACGCTCTTTGGTGTGACATGGAGTTACGTATCATAGCGCTTGTTGGTGAGATTGACTTGGTACTGGAGCTCGACGAAGAATTACCAGGCACAACTTGTGAGCCGTTCCGCTTCGCCTCTGTCTCCTCGCTGGCCATTGTTATGGAAGGTCAAAGGTATCGATGTTGAGATGGTTGGTGAGTCAATGAGCCCCGTTGAATAAAGCGAATGTGGCGGCTTGAAGTGTTGAAGCTGGGCTGTGTGTAGCTGAGAACTGCGGCTTGTAGGCAGAGAGTGCGAGGAGGGTGGATATTATAGGGTTGGTGGAGTTCCTGCGAAGTCAATTGATGTGTTTATTAGAGCTGTGTCGAGGGAGTCGCTTGAAGTGTTGATGTTTTGATAGGGAACATTCACGAATTCACGATCGATTGATCGATAATTCACGAACCAGCGTAGGGGGAAAAGTAAACAAAGCTGGGGCCAGATATTATATAGCGGTCAACAGCGTTTGCGCTGACGTTATATATTACTAGCTTATCAGTTTTGAGTACACCGCTTGATGAAGTGAACTGTACAATCGACTGTTTCAGAAATAGCACCAATGGAATGTGCTGATAATCGACCGTTGGTCTGCTCTATTTCCTACGGTGGACCCTTGTGCTGCACAAGTTGTAGACGTGCCCTGTAGTGTATTGAGTTAGGGATCCTAGAAAAGAAATGCTGTTTCCCTGGCCGACTCTCCCTGATGTCCGTCACGCTACAATTATCTCATCCATGATCTCAAACCAGTCATTTTTCATATTGGACAATTAATCATTGACGCAAACTCTACTTCCTGTTCCCACCCTGTTGTGGGCAGCCACAACAGTCAAGAGTTAAAATCTGCCAATGTGTGACGTGCACGCCCTCTCCCGCGAAACATCACCGGCCGAAGCCAGCTTTCCATCACCGCTCTAGAAACGAGGAAAACCCACACTGTCACGCACTGAAACTAGATGGAAAGTTGATTGATAGCTCCAGCGCGCTTCGCTTCACCAGTGAATCCGTCCACCCACTTGCTTGAATCCGGGC
Organism: Petasospora meyerae; assembly: GCA_030462915.1. NCBI lineage: Eukaryota > Fungi > Ascomycota > Saccharomycetes > Phaffomycetales > Wickerhamomycetaceae > Petasospora > Petasospora meyerae. The sequence goes on along the minus strand of JAKVQR010000158.1, from coordinate 455,263 downwards.
TAATAGCGAATCTCTTCTGAAGCTTGATAGTGCTCACAATCGCTTGTTTTTTGGCTGATTCGATTCAAGTCCTGAGCTATTCATCAACCTCTTACTATTTCCACAAAATTTGGGCGGCTATCGAACCAGCCCTGGAAATCAAGAACATCAACAACCAACTGAGTTAAAATATTTCGGGCAGCCTCAATGGACGCATTGGCTCTCAAACAGCAGGTGCAGGAGCAGAGCCAGCACGTCAATGCTGAAAGTCAATCACCACCACCAATCCCTCACATCACCACTAATATCATCTCTCTATCATATATTCTCAAAAGATTCGCTGAAAATGCATTCGCAGAGCTTCAGCAAACCATTCAAACACAGCCCAACAATGAGGCTAAGAAGAAGAAGCTGCTCGAAGTCATCGTACGACTACGACAAGAGTTTGTGAGACTATACGTCTTGACTAAGTGGTCAAAGACCTCAGCTCATGACTTCACAAAATTCATTGACATCCTAGTATGGCTCAAAGAGCAGACCATTCATTTCCAGAACCTCATCTGGGCTACGAAGTCCATCAACCAAGGACTCATCAGCGCCAAACTGCCCAACCCTGACTTGATCACCGCGTTGGAGGTGTACACCACTGGAAGACCCACACTACCAACACACCATTTTGTTGAGTCCAAGATCTCGGACAAGAAAGTACTCGAGACACTTCAAAACCTCAACGTTACGCTATCCATGAAACTTGCACTGGCTGATGATTTACCCGAGGAATTCACAGACTATGACATCAAGGACGGTAGGGTGTATATCCACACAGAAGATTACGACTTCCAGATATCAGCACTTGATGAGAACTCTCCTTTCTTCCTCATTGATTTCACATTCAACTTTGGGAACGTTGAGCCAAGTCGGCATTTGATGAAGGCCTGCAACGACGTACTGAATGGCAAAGCTGATAGACGCCCGTTTGTTGGACTTCACAGAATCCTCACAAACTATACAAACACAACAAAGCTTTACATGATTCATCAAAAGCTCAACGGTATGAAAAACATCAAACACACTTACCGTGCAGAAAAATTCCAGATTGTGGTCAGTTATTGGGTGAACAGCTATGTCTTCAAGAATTCCTACATCGAGATTGGTGTAACCAAGTCCAACAAGATTGGGTATAAATGGTTTCGACAAGGTGAATACATGGAGACATTTGGCGATGTTCAAGGCCTTGATGACTTCCTGAGAGACATCTATCACAGACATGCCTCCTACATCTTGGATAAGATCGAAAACCTCACCGTGAACAAATCCCTTCTCCAGATCAACGAACTTACGGGTCTTTTCTACTTCAAGAACTCTACTCCAACGTTGAACAATGCCTTGAAGAAACTGAACCTGGATGACTTCGAGCACATCAACACCAACTTGCAATCAATCCGCATGGACTTACGGTTCCATGAGATCGCCACTATCCTCTCTGTTACTGGCTGGGTGCGTAACGATAGCATCAAACTGAATCCATTGGAGTTGAAGAAGTTCCCATCGTTCTCAACTGAACACGATCAAGTGTATCAACCTACCAAGGGCTTCAAGTACTTCACTAGAAGGGACTGGCCTGTAAATTGGTTCTTCATCCTATTCGTTGATACCACCAGCATCAAGTGTTACATCGGTAACATCAAGTCGGTGTTGGGTCAATGGTCCGTCTCGACACCAACTGAGTTGCACATTGAGTCGTTCGATTACAAGTCCTCTAAGCAGTTGATCGATTACGTTTTCAAGAAGATCATGACACAGTTGATCATTCAGGAATTGCAAGGATGTCAATACAGAGTGGCAAATGATGATACCATTGTCATCAAGACCTCTACACTATTGAAGATTCCCGACACATCTTCGGTGCTATATTTGAGCTTCAAGGCTGACAAGGGTAACACCATGTTGGTTAAGTTGAAAGGTAAGCTAAAGAGACCTTTGTCGTTAGAAGACTTTGGTATTGATCCTGCCACTGGAGTGTTTGAGATATGTGAGACTGTGGATTTCAAAAGCCCTGTGATCTTGAGTAACATCATCTTCAAACTGGGCAAACTCGCCAAGACCATTGATCTTATCAACTTCCTAAGAAGGGAGAAGATGAACTTGATTAGTATCACACTCGATAAGGCTGTGTTCAAATATGGAGACGAGATGTGTACATTGACAGAGAACATGGAGTTGCAACTACCCAAGACCAACTTACACGATTCGTGTATGACTTCCATCAAGAGCTATTTGACCACACATGGTATTGGCAACGTGTTCAAGTATTTGCAAGAGACCTCTAAGTTGATGAAGAAGCTCAGTGAGCTTTCATTGAGGTCTGAGAGAGATAACTTGAGCTCATATGACAGTGGGAAGTTGAGATTCGAGGTCATTACAAGAAACATGTCGCTGTTCTCGATCGTTTACTACACGAACAGTGCCAGATCACGCCAGATGTTGACGATGAACATCAAGATTAAGAGAACGAGTGGGAAGTTTTTGTATGCTATTGGGTTTGACGACTTCTCCAATGCTGCATTCTTGAAGAACGACTGTAACGTTGGTGGAGATCTTTACACGATCAAGAAGGGACAATGCCTGCTGGTACCATTGGGTGATGGTGTTGTATGTGATGGTGTTGGGTTGGAGTACATCATTGACTACTTCCATGAGAAGATCAGCAAAGGATTGGCTTCTAGTTAACTGCTACCATGTATCTCAAAATAATCAAAGAGCTTGTAAGTCTATATATATATATAAAAAGGGTAGAAACCAAAAGCCTATCAAAGGCATGATATTGTTGGGAGAAACTGAAAGATGGGGGTATTGAAGAAGAGATGGAGATCTCAGACAGTGGTACACTGGTAGTAGTATGGGTTCTGAGAAACACAGGTAGCAGGTGGAGCACACTTAGTAGGACCTCCCCAGTTGATACCACCACATTGGCCCCACATGTATTGCAATTGGGTGTTCTCTGGAGCAGTGGTAGTGGTTGGAGCTGGTGGAGGTGGTGGGGTGTAACCTGCCACGGTGGTACATTGGTAGTAGAATGGGTTTTGGGAGACACAAGTAGCTGGGTAAGCACACTGGGTTGGTCCGATCCAGTTCTGACCGCCACACTGTCCCCACATTGGGACGACACCTGGGGCTGGAACCACAGTGGTAGTGGTGCTTTCAATGGTAGAGGTGGAATTGGAGTAGCTGAAAGTGGATGGGGCAGGTGTTGTTGTTGGGACTTGAGGTGGTGGGGTGTAACCTGCCACGGTGGTACATTGGTAGTAGAATGGGTTCTGGGAAACACAGGTAGCTGGAGCCTGACACTGTGTTGGGCCCTTCCAGTTGATACCACCACATTGTCCCCACATAGGAACGACAGGTAGCTGGAGCCTGACACTGTGTTGGGCCCTTCCAGTTGATACCACCACATTGTCCCCACATAGGAACGACGTTGGCCTGGGCAACGAGGGCAAGGAATGGAACGATGGCAGCGATGGCGAGCATTGTTGACTTGTATGTGATCTGTACTTGGAAGAACTCTAGATATGTCAAGGAAGGATAGGGATCAGAAAGGAGCGAATGTCCAAGACTTTATACGAGAGAATATGTCAACCAAGGGGGGAAAGTTTGGTGGAGGTTTTTGGACCTTCGAAGTTCGTAATGAAAGAATAAGGTAGTTCAGGCCGAAGAGTTTGACAGTTGCAGATAAATTAGATGCACTAACAGGGTACTGAGGAAGTTACGTGCATGATTCCGACTCCCGACTGTGAGCAGTTTGTACAACTGGCGATATGTAGCTAGTTGCAAGTTTGGCTATCCGTGGGTTGATGAGCTCGTGTATCAAGACCTAGGACCTGGTTGATTGCATGTCAGAACATTCCAATTTCCAGTAATATCTACGAATATTCCAGCCTTCAACCAACTGAACAAGCTCGAATCCCAACCCATATCTCCACCAGAGTTCATAGGTGATGGAGCTCATGTATGGGCTCCCCCTTTTCGCGGAAAAGAGATGTCAGACTTGCATGAAGACGCGTTTTCCCCCCTTCAACTTCTCGGCCTCAAATTTCAGATTTCCACCCTTTTCATAGACCACGGAGCAAAGTTTCTGCACGATGGTGTCTAGATTCGAAGCAGTTGATGGAGTTTCATGTTGGGAGGGTTAATCTGTTGGCTGACGGAGGGTACCTGAAGAAAAGCTCAAAGATCTGTGCGTTGGCCACTACGATGGTAGGCAGATCATTTTAGTGTGACTAGAGTCCATAGTACATATATGCCTTCTTTTGTTGATCGTAGCATGGCTCCTTACCAACCAACATGCTTCCATGCTTCTCTTCACCCAACTCTCTCAGTACTCTAGACTCCTAGAGTAACCCAACAGCGCAAATCTTCAATTGGGTCCGCTCCGGATGCGATGTTCAATAATTGTGGGCATATCAACTGTACCGCAGAGACCGCGAATCATGTACATTCTAGAACTGGGTAAGAAAATTGGGAAAAATCCGACGCGTCAAAATTTGAAAAGCGGGAAAAAAAATTCTAGTCTTATCTGAAGGGAGGTGTCAGTTCAAAGTTGTGATCTGAAGGGTTTCATTGACCCGGATGGGAAATTGGAATGTCAAAATGCGAGAGGATCGGAGTTGGATGATCATATCATGGCACCATTTTACCACTCTATGGTTTTCTTTGATTCCTGAATTCTGAGTCACTTTCGGGCCTCGGCTATTTGATAAAAGTTTGACACCTTGATAGGGAATTATCCGGTGATGAGGTAACTACAGAAACCCACATAATCTCACCTACGTCGTTCGCTATCCGCTGAATTATTCGGTGCTACTAGTTCATTAGTGTGTAAGGTGTAGTTTGTAGTTGTTGTTCGTACCTCAAAATGTTCACTTGTCAGGTATTTGTTCCATGACATTCCAGCAAGCTTATAATAATCGCTGAAACGGCGTCAAGCCTCGTTCAAGAGTGACATCAGATACGGTTCCGACCGATGATCTGCGGTTCACTAGGTAGTAGGAGCAAAAGATCAGCGCTCTTATCAGTTGACTGTGGTGCTTTGCTCCCTGTGTCCATCCAAAGTACTTTTATCCAATCTTGAGATCTGCTATTTTATGAATGGAAGATGAAAGTCGAAGCGTTGGATTCTTATGGATGATATCATTAATGTGTGTTTATCTTCTTCTGTCTCACGCTCATTTGAGCTACATTCAGCCTTGCAAGTAGCAGTACATATGGAAGAAAACACCCCTACCACCTATCTTTCATGTGTCATTACATACACATGTCGATCTCAGATGCAATGGCCCAAAACTTAGAAGCCTCTTTCTGGTTCTGCCACTAAACTATATCTCAAGACTCAGCCGTGGAGTGAATCAGCTGATAGATCAGATAGAATATGTATGCTCGATGTGATCTAGTAAGTTATGAGTCATGACTACGCTCACGGATATAAGAGTTACAGATCAATTAGTAGCTTTATAACCAAAATATATAGACTGTAAACTGATAATGCAAGCTAGAATCAAAATAGCTCACTGGTAGAAGAGGGGGGTAAATAAGATAATAGAAGGGAGAAGGGGAAAAGTAGAAGAGTAGAAGAGATCGAAGGAGGTAAAGTAGAAGTCAAAAACACCTTTATAAGCAACGAAAGTGGTCGGTGTATCGAAAAATTGCCAATTTTATCAGCACATGGCTCAGAAGGTAGTGGTGTTACCATAAGAAGTGTAATCGTCAGTGGTACACTGGTAGTACCATGGGTTCTGAGACTTACAAGTAGCTGGTGGGTAACACTTAGTAGGACCTCCCCAGTTGGAACCACCACATTGACCCCACATAAACTGCAATTGAGTGTTCTCTGGAGCAGTAGTGGTAGTAGTAGTAGTTGGAGGTGTTGGAGTGTAACCGGAAACAGTGGTACATTGGTAGTAGAATGGGTTTTGGGAGACACACGTAGCAGGGTATGCACACTCAGTTGGACCAATCCAGTTAGCACCACCGCATTGAGACCACATACCCACCAAGCCAGGAACAGAAGTGGAGGATGAAAAAGAAGAAGAAGACGTAATCACGGTGGAGTTCTCGTAGCTGGCGGTAGAGGTGATGGTTGGTCCAGTAGTAGTGGTGACTGGGATGGGAGATGGCCATGGGCTTCCACCGAAAGTGGTACACTGGTAATAGAATGGGTTCTGGGAGTAACAAGTAGCCGGTGGGGCACACTCAGTAGGGCCATCCCAATTGGCTCCACCACACTGGGACCACATGCCAACAAGTTGGCCTTGGGCAGCAACGGCCAAGAAAGAGACAAGAGCAGCTGAGATCATCGTTAAGGAGATAGGATGTTACTGTTGTTGATGCTCTTTTATAGATCTAGCAGAGTTGGTTTTTGGATAAGTGGGAAACACATAGTGTTTATATATGTGTGTGTTCTCATAAATTTCTTATCCATGGCAGATCCTGATCGGCATCATGACAACAACACAGGCCTATAAAGGTTTACACAAGAGAACTTGTAAGTTGTGAGTTGTACGACCGACCATAGCGCAACTTCCTAAAACCAGACAGGGGTGGTTCTAGAACTCTTAGCAACTGTACAGTATATGTCTAAGGATCTTCAACAGAAAAAGAAATCATAGCCTAAAAAGCTATGAAGATCTCATACTTTTGTTCCTGATCTTCACCGTTACTAGTGCATTGATGCGTACTTTGGTATCGAGCTTCTACGCCGATCACTATGATGTGACAAAAGTTTAAAGAAAAAGGCCATCAGAAAGCTCCGAAACGTGGGCTACGAAGATCTAGTTGATGTTAAGTATCTTATTTTGTAAACTGTTCGATATCTCTTCGATCAAATCTTGTATTCTGTGAAGAGGTTGGTATTTGGCTATCAAGATTCAAGACAGCAGGGTAGATTGAGAACACCAAATTCACTGATAAGTCTCTTATATCCTGATCTCACAACTCCATAACAAACGATATTGGCATTACAGTGAGGCTCAACAATGTATAGTGTCACTTGACACTGAGATATGAATAGTGTAGATCTTGGGTGTTTGTTGTTGGGTGTTGCGATCTTCTACTCAACCACCTCACAGTCTGTAGATACTAGACACCATACAGTTTAAACTTTCACAATGTTTGACTTTGATTGCTGTTCCCTTCACTCTTCACTGATCTTCAATACACCCAAGATATACATGAAGATGTCATAGTACAGGGTAAGATCGCAAAGACTAAGAGCCGTAGATGCAAGAAAACTCCTCCCGCAAATCGCAAACCATTCCGTACTTCCTAATCCATGACATGGTGATCTCTACATGAACAGTGAAGATCAACACAATCTTGAACGCGGATCTTAACCTTCAGGTCTTCTAGAACACTGGCGTTTGCACTAAGATGCAGATACAACTCTCTGTGGTTGAACTGAATAATGGATGGCATATATTAAAGACTGTTGTCTACAATCAAATGGTGTCAAATTCTCCATACATTTTAGCTGCTCAAAGCAGTGTTGGGTAGCATCACTAATTTTACTGGTCAGTTCTACCACAGCCCGTCTTAGCGACGATCTCTGCAGGACAGACAACTTGCTCAAAGGTAACACCTGGGTTGTCGGCACCAGCCCACCAGTCTCCGAATCTGAAGTTACAGCCGTCCTGAAGAACATCTGGTAAACCAGAGCACTCCGACTGCGAGGAGACACCACCGTACTGTTGACCCCAAGAGTAACCAGAACCAAACTCGGTAGGGCATCCGCTAAAGATACCCATACCACCACCTGGTAAAGCAATGTCGAAGTGGTTGCTGCTCAAGTCGGTACCGGTGTTGGTGATCTGCACAACCATAGACTTACCAACCAGCTGATCAGTGAAGGTCAACTTAACACAAGAGCAACACATGGAGTCCTCAGTACCACCAATCACAGAGGCAGCAGCGAAACCGTAAGCCAACGTGTCAGAAACAACCCATGGAGTCTGGTCATTACACATGAAAGCAGAACCACCAACACAACCTGACTGAACATTCACATCAGTGAGGACGTTACCAGAGGCATCACAAGCCTGGACTGGGGCAGTGATAGAGTTGGATTTACCGTTCCAAGCACAAGATGGTTTACAACAGTCCCAGTAACGAGTTGTTTGACCAGTACCAGACCAACCACCTGAAATAACAGTGATGTCATCAGCTGGGGTGGAAGAAGTTGGTGTGGATGTTGAAGTGGAAGTTGAGGTAGAGGTAGAGGTGGTCTCTTCTGTAGTCTCGGTGGTTTCAGTGGTTTCAGTAGTAGATGTGGAGGTAGTAGAGGTAGATGTTGTGGATGTAGAAGTAGTAGAAGTAGAGGTGGTTGAAGTAGAGGTGGTCTGTGTAGTTGGAGATGTAGTTGTAGTTGTGGTTGGAACGTTGTCGTCGGTCGTACACTGAGCGTACCATTCATCATGAGTGTGACAAGTAGCTGGGGCCTGACACAAAGTAGGACCATTCCAATTAGAACCACCGCATTGTCCCCACATTGAAGCGACTCTGGTGTCAGTGGTGGAAGAAGGAGCCTTTGTAGTGGTTGGCTTTGGAGGTGGGTTAGCATCATCAGTGGTGCATTGGGCATAGTAAGCGTCGTGAGTGTAACAGGTAGCTGGTGGTTCACATTCAGTTGGGCCATTCCAGTTAGAACCACCACACTGTCCCCACATAGGAGCCAAAGAAGTCTGCATCACTGGTGCTGCGGTGGTGGAGACGGTAGAGTTGGCGTAGTGAACAAAAGAGGAAGAAGAAGTAGTGGTACTGGTGATAGGAGTGGTCTCTGTGGTTGGCCATGGGCTTCCACCAAAGGTAGTACACTGGTAGTAGAATGGGTTCTGGGAGTAACACGTAGCTGGTGGGGCACACTCTGTAGGACCGTTCCAGTTAGAGCCACCACATTGGGACCACATACCAACGAGGCCAGTAGATGAGGAGGTTGTGGTTGTAGTTGGTGGAGGTGTGGTCTTGGAAGTGGAAGTAGTGGAGGTAGAGGTGGAAGTAGTGGTGACAGGTGGCTGTGGAGGCATGCTCTCAAAAGTGGTACATTGGTAGTAGAATGGGTTCTGTGAGTAGCAGGTAGCTGGAGGAGCACATTCGGTTGGTCCCATCCAGTTGGAACCACCACACTGGGACCACATACCGACAAGCGCACCAGAGGAAGTGGAAGTAGAGGCAGTAGCTGAGGTGATGGTGGAGTTGGTGTAGTGTGGAGATGGGGTGGTCTGTGGAGGAACGTAGTCATCGGTGGTACACTGAGCGTAATAGGCATCGTGGGTGTGGCAAGTGGCAGGGGCGACACATTCAGTTGGACCGTCCCAGTTGTATCCACCACATTGGCCCCACATTGGGACCAGCTCACCTTTAACGGCGAGGAGAAGGAAAGGCACAAGAGCAGCTGAGATCATTGCTGTTCAGTGTTCAGTGTTGTCTGTGATTTGTGATGGAGCATTGTGGAATGTTTTGTGTTTGACTCTGCCATTAGTGGGGCCTCCTGGGGTCTTTATATAATACTCTGGAGGTTGTACGAGTGGGAGCAAGATCTGCAAAGGGGATGGAAACTTGGTCAGTGTACTAAGACGCGTCCCTTTATGGCTGTATAATACCGTTGTCCTCGGTCGACGTCCGAGTCCCGACTGGGGACTCCCGAGACAACCAAAATTATTCAACTTCTGAGACTCCGCGGAGACCTCAAATAGTATGGGGGAAAAGGGCAGATCGGCAACTGGAGAGACACTTCGCCGTTGAGATTGGAGATCTTCTATTGTTAATTGAGGGTGATCAGCAAGGTACAAATTACACTGTACTATGTAGACGCCGGGTGGGATGATTAATTTCTTTGTTTATTGTGTCTCCCCGTCTTCCCCTTATCCCTAATCTCCAATCTCCACACCATCTATCGGCCTAACGACAATTGACGGGTACTTACCGAAGAGCGTATGACAACATCCTGTGCATAACAATAAGTTCGTTGTCCAGGAACCAGGCACCATCACACAAGTTACGATGCGCACTTGGCCCTTGAGAAGGTGTTAGAAGTTATGTGAAAGCTTGCTGAAGACCATCACTGATGATCTGGGTGTATTTCCATTCCGCTCTCAAACAACTTGTACGAAGTTTGTAATCGTTCGATCTTCGATGGATTGACTGCTCGTCTTACAAGGGGACCCGGGATGTGAACACCTACTTGGTACTATTACACTGTACAGTTGGGACTCGAGACTCAAGAGTGTCCAATTGGTTGAATTTATTAATTGGGGTTCACACCTGAGACAAGTACGCGTCTTTGAGTTTGGCACTCTGGATCGCGTTCACAGTATAGCTTGTTGCAATCTTCTCTTCACTACCAGAATGGGTAAATACCAAAGAGCCATAAGGCTGAACCATGAGCCGTACTTTGAATCTTACAGCTGTAGAAGTTGCAATCAAACACCGAAAACTTTCCCCCATAGCGGAACTTATCACACTTCAATGTAGAGTGCGATGAATCTAGAACCCGGAACTCTCCCCGAGATCTCTCAGGGTACTAAGGAGACTTCGAGCTCGAATCACATGACTGCCGGTTATACGGGTTCGTCTACTACCTAAACTACACACTACACTAGAGAAATCATAAAGATACGCCCGACTCCTAAGGTTATAGTATCAAGTCTTGACGATACAACTTCCGCGTATCTGGGCAAATCCATCCGCTGCACTTTCGCGTTGTATCGATTAGTTGTAAATAGCATTCTCAGGTCTACCAATCACCGCCTCTGTTCGATGAATCCGTTTTCATCCCACAGCTCTATGAAATTCCATTAACTCATACTACGTTGGGTGATAACTTCTGGACTTTCAGTTTTCAATAGCACTAAGCAAATCTGTCCATGAAAATCTTTGCTGGTGCGATTTAAGCTTTTATCAATTGACGCTAGTTTACTAGAGGATCGACAATGGACATTTTGGAGATTTGCTTCTGTTTCCATAGAGATCAGATGTTCAAGACAGGACGTCACCACCCCCTTTCTTTAGGGCAATCATGATCATTATACATTGGTGAAGATGAGTACTATAACGACCAAATATACATCACTGAACTAGCAATATCAAAGGTGTGTATTCAAGAAAGGACAGGAGAAGATCTATCAAAGGTAAAAACAAGAAAGGGGAATGGAACGACTCACTGGTCGGTTCTACCACAGCCGGACTTGGCGACGATCTCTGCAGGACAGACAACTTGCTCAAAGGTAACACCTGGGTTGTCGGCACCAGCCCACCAGTCTCCGAATCTGAAGTTACAGCCGTCCTGAAGAACATCTGGTAAACCAGAGCACTCCGACTGCGAGGAGACACCACCGTACTGTTGACCCCAAGAGTAACCAGAACCAAACTCGGTAGGGCATCCGCTAAAGATACCCATACCACCACCTGGTAAAGCAATGTCGAAGTGGTTGCTGCTCAAGTCGGTACCGGTGTTGGTGATCTGCACAACCATAGACTTACCAACCAGCTGATCAGTGAAGGTCAACTTAACACAAGAGCAACACATGGAGTCCTCAGTACCACCAATCACAGAGGCAGCAGCGAAACCGTAAGCCAACGTGTCAGAAACAACCCATGGAGTCTGGTCATTACACATGAAAGCAGAACCACCAACACATCCAGATTGAACGTTGGTGTCAGTAAGGACATTACCAGAGGCATCACAAGCCTGGACTGGGGCAGTCACGGAGTTGGACTTACCATCCCAAGCACAAGAGGGTTTACAACAGTCCCAGTAACGTGTAGTCTCACCAGTACCGGACCAACCGCCTGGAATAACAGTGATGTCATCAGAGGAAGCAGCGACAGCGGCACTGGAAGAGGCAGCAGCGGTGGCCACAGTGGAAGAAGACGAAGTCTCAGCCTTGGTAGAAGAAGCAAGAGTAGTCGTAGTTACAACACTGGAGCTAGTAGTGGAGTCCTCACCGGTCTGTGTACTGGTGACAGCGATGTAAACGGTGGAGTCGATCTCGTCATCCAATGCATCGGAAGAGGAAGTTGAGAAGAGAAGGCTGGAATCGACATCATCTTGGGACTGGTATGCAGAAGAAGACAAGACGGTAGAAAGAGTAGTTGGAACGGTGTAGTTGTTGTATCCGTAGTAGTATGAACCGTTAGAGATGTTGGATGCATTAGATGGGTACAACAAGGTGGAATTGGTGTATGGGAATGGGGCAGTGTCCTTAACCACTGAACCAGCAGCAGAAATGGAAGTAGATGAAGCGGAAGCAGAAGTTGAAGACAAAGTACTAGTGGTCTTTGGAATGGTGGTACATTGGTAATACCATGGGTTGATAGAGACACAAGAGGCAGGCTTTGCGCATTCCGTGGCACCGAGCCAGCCCTGGCCACCACACTGTGCATACATGCTTGCAGTACCAACAGCGCTCATAGAGGTGATTGTGGAAGATAGAACAGTGGTGGTCTTGTCATCTTGAGTGAATGTTGTAGCAGCAGCTGTAGAGTTTGCGTAGGAGGAGGAACTTGGGGAGTTCTCCAAAGTGGTGCATTGGTAGTAGAATGGGTTTTGGGAGTAGCAAGTTGCTGGTGCCTGGCACTCTGTAGGACCAGTCCAGTTACCACCACCGCATTGACCCCACATTGGGACAAGTTCGCCCTTTACGGCGAGAACAAGGAAGGGAAGAAGAGCAGCTGAGATCATGTCCGAAAGCTGATTGTTGTAGCTTGGTGTATAGGGAGTGGATGATTGACCATTGAGTTCGACATTTCCTTACTCTAGTGGGATCGATCACTTCTTATATATCTCTGAGCTCTGTGGGACCTCAATATCTGTCGTGCCCTCATGAGTTTGCAATAATGAAGAATGCGCATTTGCGAGACGGATGGAAACCTGTATGGCACTTGTCGGCTGTACCGCCAAGGTATGTAGTCGTATCAGCCCTTTGGTCTCGATCGGGAAACGTTCAGACAAAGAAGCAGGATTATGTACGTTCTCTGTGTATCATATCATATCGGTGTCTGACCAGTGAGAATAGTAGGCGAGGAGGAATCTTCAAGTCGAGGTCATCGGATCTGAGACTCTGAGTCTTGAGACCGAGGAAGCGTGGAAGGACTCAACATTTCTTAGCCCGGCCTAGACCCCGGGGCTCCGTAACCAAATTTGACGGGATCCGAATTCCGCTTCCTTCACGAGAGGATATCAGTTTGACACATACCGAAACTGATTGAAAAAAATACATGCGTATTTCCACTTTAGTTTGTGATTTCTTCCCTATTAGGCATCTTATGACGTAGCTATGCATCTTATGGGCTTAAGCCTTATATACTCCGTCGTAAGGTCTCGCTCACCAATGTTCCCGATATGTGAGATGCCATCTGGACCCCTTGTTCCTGCTTATAGAATGATCTAGTGAAACGATCATCAAGAATGGGGTACTTGAGGTAGTCACTACCGCTGATTCTAGAGCACGCTGCACAACATATGGTGAACCAATACTACGTCATACTACAGAGCTGGTAAGACTTTCACTCCAGTCTTGATCTGTGACGATAACTCATCTTCTTTCCAACTAGATAACCCTAATTTGGTAATAGATGGTCTCTTAAGATAGCCTCTTAGATTCTTCTACTAGTTTGTAAGCTAGATAAATCATTCATTTAAAACATAAGTGCTATACATTCATCTCGAGTGCAGCTTACTGGTCAGTTCTACCACATCCGGTCTTAGCAATGAGCTCAGCTGGACAAGTGACCTGCTCAAAAGTGACGCTTGGGTTGTCAGCACCGGCCCACCAGTCACCAAATCTGAAGTTACAACCATCAGAGAGAGCATCTGGCAAACCAGAACACTCTGACTGTGAGGAGACACCACCGTACTGTTGACCCCAGGAGTAACCAGAGCCAAACTCAGTGGCACAACCGTCAGTGTAGTAACCGACACCACCACCTGGCAAGGCAATGTCGAAGTGGTTGTTCACCAAATCGGTACCTGTGTTGGTGATCTGAACAATCATGGTCTTACCGACAAGCTGGTCGGTGAAAGTCAACTTCACACAGGAACAACACATGGACTCCTCAGCGTTACCAACGATGGCAGCAGCAGCGAAACCATAGGCCAAAGTGTCAGAGACGGCCCATGGAGACTGGTCGTTACACATGTAAGCAGTGCCACCAACACAACCGGACTGGATGTTGTAGTCGGTCAACTTGTTACCGGAGGCATCACAGGAGAAGACTGGGTTGGTAATGGATGAAGACTTACCGTTCCAAGAACAGGAAGGCTTGCAACAGTCCCAGTAACGAGTGGTGGTGGCAGTACCAGACCAACCACCAGAAACAGTCTTCACATCGCTGGAAGAAGCAGCACCAGTAGAGGCAGCGGAGGCTGTGGCCTTGGAAGAAGTGCTGGAAACTTTCACAGTGGAGAGAGTAGTTGGCTTCTGAGAACTGGACTCGGTGGTTTTTTTCAAGGTGGTGGTTTTCTTAGCAGCAGCTTTGGAAGTTGAAGTGGTGGCGTCCTTCTGAACAGCCTTGACTGTTGTGGATGCCTTAGCAGTAGTCTTAGGAACATCAGCAGCGGTGGAGGTTGTCTCAACGGTGTAAGTGGTCACTGGTTTAGCGGATGTAGCGGTTGTAGTTGCAGCTGGAGCTGAGTCGGCTGCTTGGGCACCGTCAACGGTAGTACACTGGTAGTAGAATGGGTTTTGAGAGACACAGGTAGCTGGTGCAGCACACTGGGTAGGCCCATCCCAGTTGGCACCACCACATTGGGCCCACATGCTAGCAAGTTCACCCTTGACGGCGAGAACGAGGAAAGGAACGAGAGCAGCGGAGATCATTTCTGTTGGACAAATTTATTGTAGATTGGGTTTGAGATAATTCGATAAGGAAAAGATCTTCTTTCTGCTAGCTGAACTGAAAGCTGAAAACGGAGATGCCCCGAGCTTTATATTTCCCTATCTCTCTCGTAGATCGTACATTCAGACTACGTCTGGTGCCTCGATGAATCCAAATGCTCATGGTCTCATGGAGCATCTAGGTGTATTTCCATTCCAGGTGATGAAACAGCGAGCTGTACATATGACCGTGGTACCAATTACACAATGTAACTGGTCTAGAATGGGCATATCTGCAGAACAATGAACGCCGTTGGAATTGAAAGATGAGACAGTGTCGATCATTCATGCCCCCCTATTTATTGGCTGCATTTAGTGGTAAGATTTAGGCAGATCATTTTACTTTCCGGGTGGAAAAGTTGTCCGATATTTATCCACTATACAGTCTAGACTTATCAGCTAGCTCATATTCATTTGTTCAGCCCTTAAAAGTCAATGATCACTGTATAATCATCGGACAAAGAGGATCACCATGATCATCAAACGGTTGAACGTTCCTGCATGACCGTTAATCGTGCGTCTCATTGGTCACCTAATGGAGTATCATATACTAGTAATACATTTCTCAGATTCCAGATGAGATTCCCAGCCTTTACTGATCCTCAGAATTGAGCCGATCTGTTGTGTTTCTTCATCAATTTTTAGGTGAAAAGGGCTATGGAATGTTCCCTCGTATTTCTGTATCCGTTGCCATAGCAACTGCGTGACGAAAAATTAAAAAATTAAAGTGGACGAGACCGGAGTCGAACCGATGACCTCCTGCTTGCAAGGCAGGCGCGCTACCAACTACGCCACTCGCCCGAATGGTTAAAATTTGACTTTTGCTGTTCTCCTCATTGAGAAGTTCAATAATATTGATTATGTAAGCCAATTTGAACTTTGTTATAATGAGATGAGATTTAATCCTTATTGATGAAGATAGAGCCTATCCAATGATTCCAGGACCATCTAATGTTATAAATTAAGTGACAAAACTTTTTCCTCCATAACTTACAGAGCTCATAAACGTTCATCAATGCATCATATTAAGATATTAAGTGGAGCACTATATACATCCCATCCTCACTTCTTCTCCTCTCTTTCAAACACTGGGAACTTCAATCCATGGGCACCCTTGTAGTTGGCAATCTCTGGCTGTTTCCAGTCCTTGAGAATAGACTCGTCGGTGATCTTGTAAACCTCAATGCCCAATGGTCTACAACAGTCAACCATGTCGACCTTGGTCTCTTCGTCACCTTCACCCCAATCCCAAGCTGACAAGTCACCACCTGGACAAGCAGAAATGGCACAGAGAAGATCAACCTCGGCGAAGAACTCGAAGTAGTCTCCCTTAACAGCTGGACAGGTCTCCATGAAGTATCTTCCCTTGTCATCCAAACCGGTAACTTGGAAGATGTTCAACACGTCGTGGACATCATACTCGGTACCACCGTATGGAATGATGGCTCTGTACAAGTTGGAGTGACAGTGGAAGTCGTTGTCTTCACCGGAAAGGACCTTGTCGACGTATGGGTCACATCTGGTTCCCAACAAGTCGTGAATTTTGTCAATCTCCATACGGTCTCTGATGGAGTCACCGGTCACGGTGAGAAGAGGTCTGAGGTATGGCAACTTAGACCAAAGACGATCGTACTTCTTGACATGAGATCCTTGCAACTGTCTCGTTCTTGCAGCCCACATGTGCTCTCTGAAGTTATCAGCGTGCCAGACGTTGAAATCACAAACTTGTGGACCTTCCGGTGTGGTGATACGGACGATGGAACCGGCCTTGACCTTCCAAGCTCTACCGGATCTAATTGGGCAGATCTCAGAGTAGATCAACTCACGATCTTTGGTGTTGGCTATGGAGTCGTAGAACTTGGTGTCGACATCGAGAATGGATCCCTTTGTTGGGAGATAAGCCGGTGTAGGGTTCTCTTTTGGCTTGTAAACTGGCTTGGACATTGTATTATTATGCGTTTGCTGAAGTGAGTTTGTAGAACCGTTTGTGTATGTTATCAAAGACTAGCTTAAAGAGGGCTGCCCGATTATATATAGCTGTGGGTTGGAAACGGCATCGGCCATCGACGGGCTGTTTTATCAATTACGTATGGTGCGGGATTGGGTTCCCGCCAACTCCGAGGCGGAATTCGTTTCCCGTATCGATGAGATTCCACCCTCCGATACCGTGAAGTTGATCAACAAGACATATAAAGAAAGAAATTCGTATATCGTGGACCTCTATAGTTCTGTGCACATTATATAAGCAGTGAGATCATCTGTACCTCACAAGATTCTGTTTCAGTCTCCATTCCACTTCAGTCATACGTTCCGTCTCCGATTCATAACCGTGTTCGTGTACCATTCTGATGATGTCCCTGAGCGATTCTGTGGAGATGGCCAATGATTGATGAAGCACGATGAATTCATAAAGGACAACAGCCTGTAACAGCTGTGTCTCTGTGGTGAACAAACTCTCGATATAAAGCACTCTTTTGGACTCGGCAACACGTCTAGCCATCTCATCATCCACACTCTGTGTATCGAACCCAAGTTCGAAGACCACATTTCTCTGAGGAACGGGCATCTCCTCCATTGCCAATGAATTGAGCTGTGCTGTCCATGCCTGTGAGTTCGAAGCTGTTGTGGTCGATGAAGCAGCGGTGGAAGAGTACATCGAACTGGAGCTGTACGATGGTGTGTTCAGGAAACTGCTCATCTGTGACACTGACTTGCCGTATGCCTCTCCGATAGCACCTCCAGGATGTCTCTCACCAAACACCTTCTTACGTTCGTTGATGTCAGAGATGTACAACTCCGCCAATGCTATGGAGACGGCATCCGCGAGCGTCAAACAGAGTGTTGTGGATATCGTTGGAGCGTTGAGACCGTAGATAGATTCCTCTGCCAATGCCTCTGGGAGTTCAGCATACAGCAGAGATTTGACTTGGTAGTGTTGTGCCAGTGTAGATTGCTTCCTATTTGTGAGAAGAACGATTGGGATTTCTTCGGCGATGTGTGGTAAGAGCTGAATAAGTTCTGATGATTTGCCTGATGATGAGATGAAGATCATACAGTCGTTATTCTCCTTCCTGAGTATACCCAAGTCTCCGTGCAATGCCTCTGACGGGTGTAAAAGAGCAGCCTGTATGCCCAGAGAGTTGAGGGTGGCGACGATCTTGGAACCGATCTTATGGGACTTTCCGATACCACACACAACAATCTTACCGTTTTGCATGAGGGACTTGCTGAGGACGTTTAGTGACTTCTTGAGTTGCTCCTGAGAGAACTTGGAGTGTTCATATTGGTTTACCAGATGGTGGATAGCTCGTGTTTGATTCTTCAGTATGGACTTGAAGGTGCCCATCGAGCTCTCCAGGTGTTCTTCATGGTGCAATTCAGAGGTCCTCTCTGATTTCGTTTCGCCTGGCATATTTTGCTGTATTACCATAGGATACTTTGACTCTGACTGGAATTGATTGGTGATGCTGATAGTTGCTCGTGTTGGGTGATTGCGGTGAACGTGGATGGGTTCAAGTGCGAGAGCTGAGGTTGACAGTGAGATAGAATAGGACGTGACTGTGGGCAGTTTGTGTACTTCCTTGGTTTGCTGAATACTGAAACGTTCAATAAGTAACCTTGGTATAAGCGTTAAATCGCCTGAATTGAGTCAGCAGATGGCGTCAAGTGTGGCGTTTGGTGGTGATTGTTGAGGAAAGATGCTCAACTTCGACCGCTCGAGTGTGTCTGCGAGGGACGCTTTTTCGAGATTCAGCCTTTTAAGGGAAATTCTCGGGCGGCGGATATAAGAGGCGCAAATCTGGTCTGGGCAGCGAACAACGAAGCGATTCTAAACGAGTTTGAGGGGGGGGTGGCCACTTATGAACTCAGAGTGTTTCTTTGAGGAATTTCAGGTGCTAAAATGTCCCCTCTGTGGTCCAGGAGAGCCCAGTTTTGCCTTTATATACCGTACCACTCAACTTTGCTGGGATCAATCGGACGCTCTCTTCCACTGGCTCTTCCAGGCTTTCTGAATCAAGAAGGTGCGAGCGAACTTCCTAGACACCCATATTCATTCACTCTCGAGTCACTGTCACTTTGGTGAGGCTCTAATGTATGCAATCGATCAATTCCATGCCCTGCGATCGCTCTTCTGGCTTCTCTTACTAGTCCCAAGTGGCCTGTCCTGATCTTCTACGTTTGGTAGGCGCAAGGTTGCTCCCCTGTACGGCCTTTGCACGACGCATGATGATTTGACGTCTCTTTGCTGGGTAGTTGAGGGGAACTTACTATTGTAACAGCTGTCAATAGAGACTCTTCCTTGGTACACTGAGACATCCAGGAACCCCCATCTCGATCATAACATTGTTCCCCAGACTTGTCTGCTTTTTAGCTGGCTTGTTCACTTCTCGGTTAAGCTTATCGCCGGATCTCGTATATGCCTGTCGTGCTTACAAGGCCTCTTCAACCGTTATCTTGATATCATTTACTGATTGACACGGTGTAGTCGTAACGTCGTCATCATTCATCATTCATCATTAACATATACATAAATCTCATCCCCAGAACAGGTTCATCAGGAAGCAAAGTCCTCCTCCCCAAGTAATACGCTCCAAGGCCCATCTCAGCAGCTTCGGTCTGACCCACCCCCATAGATTGGCACACATGACACCGGGCTCACTTTCGTATCCCTTACCTGCTGCTCTGAAATGTTTCGGTTCACATCTCCCTGATAGGTTCCACCATTTGGCTCTTTGACAAAGTCCATATCGGCTCAGGTGCTTTGTCATGGGACCCGTAGGACCTTCGATGTACTTCCACTCCCATGGTGACCATCTCTGTTTGGGGTTGTTTGGATCAAGTTTATCGTCTCCCCAATGGCCCTTAAACTTCAGCCATCCAGCACCATAATCCATCTCCCTTTGGTTATTGGGCTTACTCTGGTTGTTCACCACTGTGATATCATACCCGTCCCATACGTAACCGATGTAGTTTCTCGCTGGGTCCCACAACGCTCCACGGTCTGTGAAATCACTCAATATCCCAGCTGGCAAATCGTGTGGATGCTGACCTGTAGATGGATAGTTGGCATGTGTTCCCCTAGCGCTGAATATCACCGGTCTCTTAGGGTTGGCCTCGTGTTTCTCCAACGCTTCGTAATAGTAAGCACCTCCACCGCCATGTGCTGACATCCATACAAACACAGGGACTCCTTTGTAAAATCTCGTTAGAGAGTGTTCCCAGTCTCCAATATGGTTGCCGTACGGACCATGTCCCATCACAAAAGGTCCTAAGTTGAAAGAGTAGAAGTAAAACCAATAGGCGTCAACCCATCCGTTTCCCTTATCAACAACGATCAACACCGCCGGTGCATCTTTGATCTCTCCAGTCTTGATATCTGGCTTGTTGTGTCTCCCTGTGAGCCAATCTGGATCTCTATCAAAATCTGGGTCGTTGCACGTCATGAAAGTGTCACCGTTATTGATGTCAGTGGAAGAGGAAACTTGAGCCAGAGCATCGAGTGTCAGATTCCCCTCATATACAACGGATTTGTTGCGACTCTCCAAATGGAAATGTGTCACAAACTTAGAAATGTCATATGGTAGATATCTCTCCTCCGTGTATAAGTGAACAAACGGACAGTAATCAGTAACGTACTTCGGTATTTCACCTTCCCGCAGTGTGCGCTCTTCTTGCTGTAATGGGAATGACTTTATTGGTGGCAATGAGCGTAGCTTTGTAACTCCTAGCTGTTCTGAGATGGATCTCATAACTTCTGTATCTTTGTTCACTTCGAACTCTTCAAACGGGTCCTTGTTCAGGTCAATATCCTCCATCGGTTGCTTGACGTGATGGCCAAATGTGCTCGCCACGAGGAACAGCACTGTTGATAGTCTCCATAATGTGAGCTTCATCTTGTACTCTTTAGTTCGTGGATGATACGTCACTCAGTTGAAAGTTCAATAGGTTCTCTCGGCAAGTCTATATGCTTCATTGGCGGGTATAAAGCTCTTAAATACAAGCCGACTCTACAAAGCTGTCAAACGGAGAAAGGTGCCATCTTCTCAACAGTCTCGGTATTCGGTAATCTCGTTCCGTCGTTCCAAGCCGAGGTGTACGGGTGTGAGTGACGTCACTTGGAGACTTCGAGAGAAGACTCAGACTACTAGAATTCGATTTTGGATAGCATACGCAACATTGAATATTAACCTAGCACCCATTCGATCAAAGGCGGGTGGTCTCGTCAGCGACTATATGGTTGTCCAACATATCGTTATCTCTCAAGATCTGCTCCAAGTTACGGAACACCTCCTTGTCGTCCTGTACAGTGTCCTCCAATCCGTACTGAATAATCGAGTAGATACCAAACAACCCCATAAGTGTAGAGATGATAAATGCGATGTAACCTTTCAAGGTGAACCCTTCAGGGAGAGGTTTAGGTTGTGTGTTCTCTCCTGTCAAATCGAATAAGTCGTATGAGTTACCAGCTGCATTACCCTCGTGAGAAATACCTCCAGCAACACAGATGTCTGTGAAGCCTTCCGGTAGAGTCTGTTTTTGGATTGAAAGTGGATCTTCAATCAAAGTGATGGCCAAACCTTGTTCCAAATGCCAGTCAACGTGACAGTGGAAGAACCAAACACCTGGGTTATCGGCTTTGAATCTGAGCACCATGTATCCGTTTGGCTCCAAGATAGCTGTGTCTCTGAGCAATGGATATTTAGGGAACTCTCCATGATTCTCAGGGTCATATGATTGAGGGTCATCATCATCGTAGGCTGGCGATTTTTGAACAAGCTGGAATACATGACCGTGCAAATGGAATGGGTGTCTCCCTGTGTCCTTGTTGTTGACCACAATCTCAATGATGTCATTTGGTTGGAGAACATAGGCATGTGTGTTGGAGCCATAGATTTCCTGTTTGACGGCATCTTCTCCAGAGGTCATCACTGTGAACAAGGTTGGGACCTTAGGCTCCACGTATGTGAGGTTGTTGAAGAAAGCATAGTTGACACCGTCTCCCAAGTTGTCCATTACCACGTCGAGTGTGATTCTGAAATCAGGCTCATCGTACAGTTCGATGTCCTCCAAAGGTCTCAAGTTGAATTCGTTGAACTTCTGTTCGCTTTGGAAATGGAAAGGATCTGGTAATGGCAATGATTCATCGTAGACAACATAGTTGGCAGTTTCCAATTTCAGATCTGTTGGGATAGCGTCAAGCATTGTGTTGTCGAATTTCTGCATGAATGCGTAGTTCTTCTTTGGGTTGGTTTTGGCCTTGACAAGGACAGCGTATCTCTGTGCCACTGCCATGTACAAGTAATCAACAGTGTATGGTTCAACGTAGACACCATCCACTTCCACGATGGTGAACTCATGATCTTCAAGGTAGAGGTATTGGGAAACGAAGAGACCCATGTTGATGATTCTCAAAAGATAGGTCTTTCCTGCCTCAAATGACACTGTGACGTTTTGTGATTCGTTCATAAGCAAATTTTGTGGGATCGGTTCGGCACCTGTAGGGTTATATCTGTTCAAGAACTCCTTGGCAATGTCGTAGTATTGACCATGGTAGGTTTCTGAGATTGTGATGATTTTCTCTTCGTCGTAATCGAAGGGCATCTTGTCATCGTGGATGATAAGTGGACCTCTCAATCCATCTCCATATTGTGCGCCTGAATGTGAATGGTACCAGTATGTTCCTACTTGGTCATTCACTGTGAAGTTGTAGAGGAAAGTTTCACCTGGTGGGATAGGACATTGTGTAACCATCTGTGGACCATCCATGTAATTCTGGCCCTCCATGAAGAGACCGTGGAAATGTAACGAGGTGTTCAAATTCTTCAACCCATTTGTCAAGTATATCTCTATACGGTCACCTCTATTCACTTCGATGGCAGGAAGAGGCCACTGTCCGTTGAATCCAATCACTTGTTTCTCGTGTAAGCCATCTGGGTTGGCGGTAACGTACTCCGCTGTGAAGTTATATGTGTGTGTCTTTGAAAGCGTCTGGCCGAGAAGCGCCGCCAACGCTAACAATTTCGAGATATTGAGCATCTTTATGTGATTTTGATGTTTGTGTGAACAAGGTTATATCACTACTGTGATGAAGCGCTCGGTGTAGTTGATGACGTTTGGTGGTTGAAAGAATGCGTGTCAATGAGAAGCCCATTCGCATACGGTTCCTTTTTTTTTCAGCGCGTACGACCATGAAGCTAACGCGGGCGAAAATTTCCTGATCCGATTGAATCTCCGTATAAGGAGGGATTCCTCACTGGACAGAGTTGTGGAGACACATGAACGTTGTGTGTTGCTAACTTTCATATGAGAGAAGTTTGAAGGGAACAATGGTGTTATAGGCTAGATGAAGTTCAGATTTCTTACAACGGTCATGTTGCAGAGCCGATCAAACGATCAAATCAGTCGTAATTTGCTCACTAGTAACTATACGCACCAGTCAAACAGGCCCGCACAGAGTACGACGTCGCGTTGGTAACCAAGATCAATATCAATATCAATCAGCTAATCACCAGGCACTATGCTACCATCATTTTCATGGAAACATTATTCCAGACTTGCTTTGGGAAACACCAGCCAATTTGATTCAAACGGTGGGAAACTTGAATTTAGCTCAGACTGTTGACTACGCTGACGGCTGGCAGGCGCCGACGGCGCCGACGGCCATGCTCTCTCGCGCACTCCATGTCGATTCGATCAAAAGATGGCAGGAAAAATCCGAACAACTTCGGAAAAACACCCAGTCCATCTTATCAACATCCGTACATGATAAAATGATGATACTATATCTTGAAAGAGTAAAGTATCATCCAGGATGATACAAACCAGTACCCTTTTGAGAATTCAGCCTGACTAAGGACTTAGGACTTCAATTGAATAGCTGGAGGCTTGAAGCACTAAGAAATCTAGTGTTCAATTTTCAATAACTGCTTATATAAATGCATGGGCCGACCCTTGCAAAGCTCTCTGGAAGTCGTCCATGACGGTCGACGTTCAGAACCAGATCAAGAACCATGCATGGAAGCCACATATGAACTAGTTGTGACTCTAGTGGCCTTTGAAAGATTTGCTGATCAGAATTGAGCAATTGGATTGATACAGTTCTGAGGATGCGGAAATGGAGAACAGAAGGAGAACCACCACAAGAACTCCTCAGTGAAGCACAA
The DNA here is from genome assembly GCA_030462915.1 of Petasospora meyerae. NCBI lineage: Eukaryota > Fungi > Ascomycota > Saccharomycetes > Phaffomycetales > Wickerhamomycetaceae > Petasospora > Petasospora meyerae. Next base: position 431,199 of record JAKVQR010000158.1, on the reverse strand, counting down.
GTCAGCAGAGTGGTCAGAAGAACAGTCATCTACATCAGAGAGAGATACAGAAGAGAATGAACTCACGTTGCATAGGTGGATGAAGGCTAAGGTCTGAGAGCAGAGGAAGATAACTAGTGACAGTTACAGAGATTCCACTTATATGGTGGGATGACGTGTTAGAGCCCAGGATATCTTTACAAAACTCCCGTTGATCGAACTGGTTCTGCCTGAACAGTGATGGTGAAGTCTGAGAGATCAAGAGATTGAGAGAATTGTTAGAGTACGTATAAAAGACTCTTGTTCGTTTATATATTGCTTGTATACTAGTTTATTTTGTCGAATTAATATAAGAGGTCATTTGAAGTTAAAAAAACACACAACCATATTTTTTGTTACTTTCAAGGCGGTTTAACTGCATAGTATGACAAATTTGCATATATTCATGCTTATAATTATAAGTTGTAAAAAATTCAGGTGCCTAGACAATTTGCACTCATGATCCTCTGAAGCTGGTTAACTTGTTAATAATATTGACGTGCAATAATTTCTGTCCAGATCGATCGAGGAGAACTTGAGGGGGTGTCGACGGCGAGCACTTCGACATATAAACCATTTTGATAAGAGCTTAACCCGTTTAAGCCATAGTACTTTCCATCAGAATTATTCACGTCTATTATCATGCCAAGATAAGGTGGCTTGTCTCAAGATCAACCCAATCACATGTATTACGTTCAAGGAAGACAATAACAATATTTACAAGACTCCATAGCTCAGAACTGCCAATCACTGACACAACTTCTTCAGAACCTCCTTTGATCTTGAACCGGAAAGTCTCTCATGTTGTGGTGCTCTTTGCAGAGTATCAGTCAACACGCTCAAATAAGGTGGCTTGTCTCCCTTACCATAGTTGGCAATGACATCGGAATAGTAGTTGTTGTAGAAGTCACCGTCGAAGTTTCCAAGAGATGAGTTGATGATCTCATCAGGGTACTTGAAGGCATCAGTCAAGGCAACCAAATGTGGTCTCAACTTGGAAAACAATGCCTTAACTTCGGCCTGGATCTCAGCCAACTGAGAGGCATCAAAGATATTGAATTGCAAAAATGTACCAGAGAATTTGTCCATGAAGAACAGCGAGTAAAGCTTCAAGAGATAGGTCATCACTTCCTTCTCTTCACCGTCAATATATTGCAAACGCTCAGCAAAGGCAGAAAGAATATAGTGGTTGGAGTGGAACTTGGAAAGCAACAAACGTTCTTGGGAAACCAGCTCCCAGTTACCCTTGGAGATATCGATAGCGTGCTGAGCAACCTTTTGGATGATCTGAGCCCAAACAGTAATGAGCGATTCAGTGTCCTGCAAGTCCAAACCCTTGGTATGCTCCTTTGTGAGGTAGGCGAAATCGGCACCTTGCTTCTTACCATTCTTGGCAGCTTCGTAGTACTTGATGATAGATCTGCCAGCGTTGATAGACAAGACGTTGTTGTCACCTTCCCAGGTCTGCTGGACGGACCAGTCTTGGAAGGCACGACCCAAACCAGAGTAAGCGTGGTAACCATGACCACCACAGGCCTGTCTTGCCTCATCAATCAATTGAGAAACGAGCCAGGTGTTCGAGGCCTTCAAAGAAGCGGAGGAGACAAAGAGATTCTTCAAGTCAAAAATACTCTTCTTGATGTTCTTGCCAGCATACAAGTCATTGAGAATCACACGGTAGTCAGACATCAACTTTTGAGACCCTGGTGCCAAAAGGTACACGAGAGCCAAGTATGGAACAAGACGGTATTGGTGCAATGTGTAATCAATGATCTGGGTCTCTGCACCCGGCTTACCAAATTGTTGTCTTCCAATGGCATATCTGAGGGCAATGGTGATGTATCTAGCACCGTGTCTGTGAGAGTCCATAACCATGGAGACACGACCTTGGATCAGGGCACTGTATGAGATTTGCTCCAATGGGGTCAGATTGACCGTTCCGTCAGGGTCAATGGTGGTGAACTTCTGGAGCATGTATTCTCTTGGAATCTCAACGTCGTTGAACTGGATCCAGCCATTGTCAATCCCGTCTCTACCCATCTTGGTACCAATATCACCGATGGAGACACCTGGAAGCAAATCGAAGTTGGAGTCTCTCAACTGGACAACAAACACCTTCACACCATAGTCCTTCCCCTTGGAGATCAATCTTGCATACACGGCTGCGTGGTTGGCAGAGTGGGCGGCACCACCGATCCACCACTTGGTTGCTGAAAGCTCTGGGGTGTTGATGGTGAAAGTTTGTCTCTCTGGGTTGTATGTTGCAGTGGTTTGGACACCAGCCACATTCGAGCCGTGGCCCAACTCCGTCATGGCAAAGCAACCATAAACGTCTCTCAACTTCGCAGTGCCTCTTTCACGGAGCCAGTACTGCACCTGTTCATCGGTACCGTTACCTCTCACGGCATTACAGAACAAAGCCAAGTTGATACCGATTCTTGTACCAATGGAAGGGTCAGAGATGGCCAACAGTGAGAGTCTGTTCTCAAACTCCTCATCGGACTCATTTTCAATGTAGGCGGCAAGACGCTGGATCTTGCGGGCGGCGAGCTCTCTGAGTTGTGGTTTCGTGAGGTCGTAGTACTCTCTCTTAGACACGAGGATAGGGTCGTTGATGAGCTGCTTGAAGATCTTTTGGGTGTTTGCGTGGTCCGGGTCGAGGAAGGCGTTGACCTTATCGATGTTGAGGGACTGCTGGGCGCGTTCCTTCTGGAGTAAGTTGGTCATCGTTGATTGATTGTGTGTGTGTGTGTGTATGTGTTGCTACTTAATTGTGCTCCCAGTTGTTCACATTGTGGGATGTGAAGGGATGGAAAAACCGGTGGGTTTATAAACAAGACAAGGCCTGTCGCCCCTCCTCAGCTTGTAACTTGGCTGATCACGATTCACACTTTCAGAACGGGCTCTGTGGGGCGGAGAAGCTTGATTGGGCCGAGGCAGGTACTTCCCCACAGAACAGAGGCTGGGAGCGCACAGAACGGTTTCGCGGAATACAACAGGAACAGCCGAGGCCCGAAAGCAGCCGGCCGTTTGTCCCGAGGAGGAGGAAGGTTCAAGGAGGAGGCCCCGTATGAATGACGAGATGATAAACTGTATATACCACAACCACGCCATTTGACCGTTGTCAACGATCAGGCCACTAACCGAGAAGTTTAGTGTGTTATGGAAAACTCAGATCACATCCTCGGGATCTCATGAATCCCTGCAGAGTGTTTCCTTCTTCGACATGACAACAGTGAAGACAGCACTTGACACATATAGTGGAGTGTAGATTTTGTGTCATTTACATTTCCCATGGGACAACGTTCACAACCCACAGAACCGAGAGTCAAACATGGACCAAGTGATAAAGATGATCGTGCTCCAATCTTGAAGTACAGTCTGGAATCTCTAAAGCAAGCTGCTCGCTGACTACTCAACTTGCTCTTTGATCTCTCATCTACACACCGTTTGCTGAACTACCCAAACACAAACTTTCACCTCCCTTTCCCCAACACACATGAAACACCAACACAACCGTCGTAAACATAGCCGTGCCTTGATATCTGAAGAGGCCTCATAGGCTTCTGATGCTTTGCCTACGAAGGGATGGGCACTCCCAGTCAGCATCAACTTGAGCATGCTCTTGCACGCGATGGTCATGTGGCTCTTTCACGATTATGATCCCATATCCTTGGAGAGTTTCTTGAAGAAGGAAGGTGACTTGAGTTTCAAAGAAGACTGGCTTCATATCCTTGTGATTCATGTCTCAATGTATTCGTTGGTGATCACTGCTATCTTGATTGCCGAAGTTCTTGAGTACTTCTTCGAGGATGATGCACCACAAACTACAAGGGGAAAAGTGACTGTATCCAAGACGAAGTTGCACAGAAGACTTGAGGAGAAGAAGGAGTCATCAAAGTTGACCGTTGTTGCTGAGGAACCTTTGGAAGAAGAACACGCTGGTGAATCCATCAACACAACTGATATCCGCCCATCACAGCCATTGAAGACCCCAGTGCACAGATACTCCACTACTATCCTCCTCCCAACCGACAGCTCCTCCTACTTTGACGTTGTTATGAAGAAGAATCAAGTCTTTATTGAGAGACCGGTGATTGGCGATGACATTGTGTTGATCAACTCGATGGGCGAAGAAATTGTTGAAAGTGAATGAAATCTACACTGTATAAGACTCACTACACTTCAGTACTTCAAACATGATTGAAGAATATCCAATACATCGAGAGAAGTTTCTCGAATGTGTGTAGTAAGAGGCTGATGTGGAAAGTGTCAATCAGTCCCCAATTCCAAAGAGTAGTTTGAGTAGATGCAAATTGAACTTGAGCGAAGAGATAAGAAATAGGAAAGAATGGAGAAAAGAACAGAAGAGCAGTGATCCAGAAATCCGAAGTCAGATTTCCACCCAAATAACATAAAATCAGAACAAGAAGAACAATCCCATGAAACCAGCAAGCACACTGTAGTTCATTTTCAACTTGTTACCAGCACCTTCGAAGGTTGAGAAGCCTGTAACAGTACTGGATAAAACAGTTGTGGAACCATCCTCTCTGGTACTGGTAATAGCAGTGATTGAAGTTATAACACTTTCAACTAAAGTAGTTGGTGTGAATCCAGCAGTCTCATCAGCAACAGAAGCAGTAGTAAATGATAAAGCAGCTGTATCAAATTCAACAGTGGTGGTCGCATCAGAAGAATTTGGACCTTGAGTGCCTGCAACTGCAACTGCAACAGTAGTCTCAGTAGCTGAGGAAGCGTCATTAGGAGGAGGAGCAGCAGGAGTTGTAGTTGTAGTTGTAGTAGCAGCAGTTGCAGTAGTAGAAGAAGAAGCAGACTGACCTTCAACTTCAGCTGGAGAATCAGTCTTGGTCAATTGAACGTAACTGGTGTACTCAGTAGCAATACCCTCAGATATAATAGGCACAACAACAGCACCAGTTGTTAACACAAATGTAGAACACTCTTCACCGTGACACTCAGTCTTTGTCAACACCACAGTGGCGGTACTGGTATAGTCCCCTGCCTGTTGGACTGGAGAAGTCTCAATGGTAGCGCCTTCAGAGGTGATTGGAGCAACAAATCCACCGGTGGAATCTGGAGAAGCAGGAGATGGAGCAGGGAGTGGAGCACCAAGAGGGGAAGACAATGCAACGTATGATGTCACCACAGTTTCCTCACCGTTGACAGTGGTTGATTCCACAACAACACCACTAGTAATAGCCGAAACTGAACACTTATTGCCTGAACACATAGTAACGGAGACGATTGTGGTAGCTGTAGTCACCGACTCAACTGCAATGGTAGTACTGGTAGTGGTACCAGACATTGGTACGTAGGAAGTGTACTCAGTCACGCTTCCACCTTCCAAAGTCTCAGTAACAACAACAACGCCTGTGGTGACTTCCACGGGGTAACACAGGAAACCGTCACAAGAGTTTGTGGTCCCGATAACAGTGGCCGAAGGAACAACTCCTGGAGCAGCAGCAGTGGTAGGAGCAGCCTCAGCAGAGGTGAGTGGACAGTAGGTGGTATACTCAGTGACTACCCCAGCAACAGTCTTGGTGACAATAGTAACACCGGTGGTGACAGTCTTGATGTCACATCCGTCGTTGGAACAGGCTGTCACTGGAATAACGGTGGTTGACTGCTTAGACTCAGTGTCTGTGGAGGTTGAGATTATAGTGGAAGTATCAGTGATTGGACAGTATGTGGTGTAAGTAGTCACTACACCGTTGGATGTGGAAGTGACAACAGTGATACCAGTGATGCCTGTGGAAGTGAAGCAGCCTCCTTCTGAGCAGGTTGTTACAGTCCGCTCAGTACTGGATTGAGTAGAAGCGGAAGATGAAGCATCAGTAGAGGATGTAGCTGGAGAAACTGCCGGAGTCGGAACAACTGGGGCAGAAGTAGAGATTGAAGAAGACGCAGAGATAGAGGTAGAAGCGAGAATAGATGTGGAAGAAGCAGCGGACGTGGATGTAGAAACCGAAGGCAAAGCAACACTCGAAGAACCTTCAATCGAAACAGTAGATGAAACAAGAGCAGAAGACTCCACTGTACGGATAGAAACTTCTGAAAAAGACGAAGAAACACTTACACTCACACTACCATCACTTGGAACAGTAACAGTGTAGGAGAAGTCAAAGATAACGACAGCTCTCTTCAAAAGCTTCTTAGACGCAGTCTCTGGGATGTCGATAGCCAGTTGACCTTCCACTGTCCATGAGGCACCATAAAGAGCAGCAGCATCCAACACGATCTCAACATCCTCAGCTGAGTTACCCCACACATTGTCCAAGGAGACAGTGATTGAGGAAGCAGTGACTTCAATATCAGCATCACTAGAAACCATACCGGCACGTTCAACGAATGCATCAACGAACTCGAAACCACCGGAACCTGCAAAGTTTACATCGAAGGAGTTCCAGTCGTATCCTGCTGGGATTGTCAAGACCCAATGTGGAACACCGTCAACAAGATCACCAGAGAAGACAGGAGTTGGGGTTGAAGACTCAATTGATGATGTGGACACTGATGGAAGTGCTGAGTCGGAAGTGAATGAGAAGGTAGTAGTATCTTCAGTGGAATCAACAGGGGAAGTCTCAACAGAGGAAGTTTCAGAGACAGTTGGAGAAACAATTGAAGTGACTGTTTCTGAAACAGTGGTGGGCTCAATAGTTGTAGGAATGTCGAAGGCAGAAGATGAAGATGGCAATGGAGTCACAATGTTAGATGTTGTGGACCAAGTAGTTTCAGTGGTTGACGAAACTGTTGATGGAGTCCATCCGGATGGAATTGGTACAACAGACTCCGATGAAGTAGGCTCAGTTATCTCGGTGGTCTCCGTATCGGAAGATGGTAGAGATGGGGTCCAGTTAGATGTAATTGGAGGGACATAGGTGGAAGCGATGGACTCTGTAGTCTCTGTTGTCTCAAGCATGGATGAACTTCCAGGTGGAGTCCAGTCAGATGGGATAGAACTTGAAAACTCAGAGGTTGTGGACTCAACAGTTAATGAGGACTCTGGTGGAGTCCATCCAGATGGTATTGGACTCAGATACTCAGAAGTACTAGACTCTGTAGTCTCAGTAGACTTAACTGTCTGTGTGATTTCACTCCAACTTGATGGATCTCGTGTAATGAAGGTAGAAATTGTGGAGTCCGTAGTCTCAGATGTATCGATCATTGATGAACTCTCAGGCGATACCAAACTTGATGGGATTGGAGTAACAAACTTGGAAGTTGATGACTCCACAGTTGAAGATGTCTCTGGTGGGGTCCAACTTGATGGCATTGGGGTGACGAATTCAGAAGTTGTAGACTCCACATTTGAGGAGGAAATAGTTGGAGTCCATCCTGATGGGATTGGTGTGACGTACTCGGAAGACAAGGACTCAGTAGACTCAGTAGTCTTAGTGGATGAAGAAGTTTCAGGTAGACTCCACACGGAAGAAGTTGGTGTGAAGTATTCTGAAGTAGCAGAGCTAGCCGTGGTAGTATCGACAGAAGACTCAACAGATGGTGCAGTAGACTCAGTCTCAACATCAGAGCTTGTTTGAAGACTCTCAGAAGTCTCTGTTGGAGTGAATGATATGGAAGTAGAAGACGCAAAATCACTGGTAGTTGGCACAGACTCAAGGCTAGAGTCTGTAGTTGAAGCGGTCGCAACTGATGAGTGAACAGAAGCAGAAGATGTAGCAAAGTCTGTTGAGCTGCTAGTCTCGGTAGGGATTGTCACTGTATGAGTGAACTCATAAATCACAAGTCTTCTCTTAACCAGCTGCGAAGGAACTGGGTCTGGAATATCGATTGCCAAAGTACCCTTGACACTCCATGAATCACCGCCGGTAGCTTCACCATCAAGCTCAATCAAAACAGCCTGTTCAGAGTTACCCCAGATGTTTGTCATAGAGACAGTGACTTTTTCAGGAGCAACTTCAATCTCAGCGTCTTCTGATACGTCGATACCGGCACGTGAAACGGAAGCACTAACGAACTGGAACCCACCATCTCCAGTGAAGTCAACATCGAAGTAGTTCCAGTCGTATCCTTGTGGGATGGTCAAGACCCAATCAGGATCGTCCTCCACAAATTCACCACCAAACGTTGGGACCGGCTCAACGTACACCGAAGACGAGGAAGAAGAAGAATAAGAAGAAGAAGAGGAGGAAAGATCTTCAGTTGTGAATGATGATGTTATGGTTGATGGAGTTACGGTAGATGAAGTCAACGTGAGCGTCGTTGATGACTCTGTGAAGGATTCCATAGAGGTTGAAGCAGAGGAGATGTTGCGATATGGGAACACAGTTGGCGCAACGGCACCAGCCCTTGGTGCTCGAGCTCTTGGGAACTCATAGTTACGCTTAGCAAACTGCGGTACATCATTGACAAAAATCCCTGTCTCCTCGTCAACACTTTCCAGATCTGGTAAGTCGGTCACTTCGGCCACGAACTCAAGGTTGGAGGATTCTCCGGACTCTTCCACCGCCAGGACTCTGTTGAATCCAGATGCCGACACCACGTTGAAGGTGTAACCTTGTAATCTCAATTTCCCATCTTCATGGGACCATGGCTGAGCAGGTTGGTCAACCTTCGTTTCGGAACAAGTCAACACGCCACCGATAACTGCAAACGTACACTGTTTATCGATTGTGAGTGTACCGTCATCATGAAGAACCACTGATTGTAATGGGTTTAGGGCAAAGTTGGTCAGGACGAGATCTCCAAGAGCACTGACTTCCAACGTGTGGTCATTGAGTGGGGAGTTGTGCGAGATAGTAAACGCTTGAGGGTCAGCTTTTGCATTACCACATAGGGAGGAGAGAGCCAGCGTCAACCATGTAGACGATTTGGATAGTCTCATTGTGATCTGGGGAGGGATAAAGTGGGTGTAGTGAACAACAGATCACTGGAGTAGTAGTCACTTTACAGAATGAACGACTTCATGGGGGTGCAGAGAATATAAATGTCCTTTAAGCTTTCGAGATAAAGAGACCTCACACACCCCTTTGGAAGTTATGTGTGTTCAAGCAAGGTCTTGCATGAGGTCTATGGGGTCCGTATAGTAGCCCGTGGAGCCCGACTAACACCACAGTTCAGCGTACAATGCTTGCATAAGACCCAACAAAGTAGAGGAGTAGATTGCTTTGATGTCAGAACCAGCTAGAGGGTGGAGCTGCCTGGAGCACCGAGTGTGATGAAAAATCGTACAAATATCATGCAGATTGGGAGAAGGAGACATGCAGGAAGTACGCCAGATGCGGTCCTTGAGACTAGACAGATGCGCATACTTACCTCCGTGGGTGGATGAGAATTGAGACTGAACTCTGGAGAGTGGAGAGTGAGACTGGGTGTGAGACGTTCGAGCCAAGGCAAGGATGTAAGTGAGTGAAATTGGGAAGTCAGAGAGAGAGAGAGAGAGCTCAGAGCAAATCAAGGTCACAACACTTCACTCGCGATTCGTGTGTCGTAACTCAGGCAAGAAGTATGTGGATTACAGAACAAGGATAGAAGGATCCCCTTCATTGCTGCGGCCTGCCTGAAAAACAACAGTCCAATTGTACGCTGCGCTCATAGCCCGCAATTCCGCTGCCCGTTACGGGGGGATTGTCGGTGTGACGACGCACCTCAAATGCGAAGATACAGGCAGGCTGCAGCTCACCACCTCTCCCCATCCTATTCTTCAACTTCTGAACTCTTATCCAGCCGTAACTGGTATCTACAGGATTTGAGTAGACGAAAGCCACGGTTCCCCATTGTGAGACAAAATTTGACTTTTCGCTTGCATCATAACGTTGGTCCAATCTATGTTCAACAACTTTGCCTCTCAACAATGGGTACCCCGGTCATAGAGGTGTATCTGTGTATCTGTGTATCTCCAGAGTCCACAGCGGAACGCCAATCATTTAGCTGATCATCATGCGGTCGGTGCAGCTCCACTCTCATCCTATTTCCCAGTTTATAGTAAAAAGGCCAAGACCTAGACCACAGATGGGCACTGGTAATCGCCGGTTTGGCATATTATGGCATACGGACCTCACTGACGAGTGACTCCTCAACAGTGAAGAGGTCAGTTTCAGCAGACATACGAATTTACGGTCTGTGAAGGAAGCTTGGAGTTTCACTTGGGTTGTAACTGGTAGTATATATAAGACGGAATACTCATACTAGTTCTGATAACGTCTTACCACTTGTAGAAGTCAAGAAGACAGACCGTTTATGACCGGCTGCGACACCGATGTCTGTGCCAAAGATGATGGCCGGACAGTGGTAATCAACTGATATCACCTAAGAGACGAGAAATGAACTAAGCAATATTCAGCTACATTGTACGCATCCGCTTCCGGCCAGATGCAATCACAAATCCTATAAAGATAACCTAGCTCGAGGCGTTTGTACGGCACTAATAGGTGATGGCGGGAACACTGATAAGCTTCCTACACAACTGGACTATATTCTGTGAACAGAGTTCTTTTACACCGTATATTTTGAGAAACGAGGACCTTTTAAGGCACTCCAAACGTTAAAATTCACCCTTAGGCAATCCATCAACTTCCCGTTTAACTCTAGGGTCCTTGCCTGCAAGCTCACAGCCAACTGCTCCAATTCACAGTATTCCCCTAGTTATACACAACTATTCCGCTGCGAAATACTGCAAGTTGAAGAACTTGAAACGTCCTTGCGTCGTTGCCTTACCTAAATTGACTCACAAATACATCCAAATTATGCATCCCATGAGCTGAGAACAAAGAAGGATGGACGACGTTTTTGTCTTATATCCGTTGAGAAATTGTCACCTTCTGCCAGTGTAATGGAACGGAGGTCAACCATTGTTTGGTATTTCCCGAAGGCTGGTAGTTAAGGCGGTTCATTTTGGTCTACTACCTAACTTATACGGGTCTTGCAGATAGGTAGCACTTGATATCAACAAGCTGATACAAAGATACAGAAATACAGAGACAGCGCTACAAATATTAGATAAAATACTGAACTTATACGCCCCAGAGATCGTAGATGGTACCAACTCGAAATTTGAAAGGGTGATAGTGAGATCATAGTACGATTCAAGATTGTACCTCGGCTCTCAAAAGCTCCTCAGTTACTGAATTGAGAATAATATGGTGATGATAAGAGCCAGCTACACGGCGTTTTTTTGAGTTATTAATTCGTTTTAAGGCGTTCAAATATACCCTTGTGTGTACACATATGTATACTTCGGCTAAGTTAATCTAATTATACTAATGACAAATCGGACAACCATAAAACTTTAATTAGTGGATGCATACCATCATCAGCCTTGTGCGTCCGGTCATAATTAGGACGTAGTAATTATCGTGACCATGTTCCATCGATTTGCAATTGAAAGGTTAGACAGATCACAGGTTGCCAGTTGGTGCATTAGTGGTGTGCAGGGTGCTTCATGATATACTTTATTGTTCACATTCAAGGGTTAATAGGGTTTCAAACAGTGCACCGGTAGTTAATATTTCGTACCAAACCGACTTTTCTGAGTAGTGCACCTTGATCACGACTTGGGCGTACGATGTACGACAATAAACGTCTACGTCGTCACACGTGTCACGTGTATCAGTTTAAATACTGTATTTACTCCAAGTCTGTTGGTGGATGCCAAACTTCACTGATGGTAGATATTGGATAACAGGAGGGTACCTCGGAATTTGGAAACTAGGTGCGTACGCTAAAAATGTTTTTTTTTTTTTTTTTTTTTTTTTTTTTTTTTCTTCTCCCGCCATTTCTCGAATCAACAAGAAAACAAGAAAACACCATCTGTTGACACTTTGATGATCACTTATAAATCATCTGGGAGGCTCGCAACACTGACACCAAATGATTAATATCCACTATCGACAACAAGACACACAAACATGATTGCAAATCGGCCTAGATACACCGGAGACTACTATGCCATCCTTGAATTTGAGCCAGAGAAAGATCTGCGAGAGGTCACGTCAACGGATATCAAAAAGGCCTACAGAAAGATGGCTTTGAAATACCATCCGGATAAGGGCCACGTGGTGGGCAACTATCTGTTCAAAAGAGTACAGAATGCCTTTGACACACTCAAGGACACCCACAACAAGAGATAGTATGACGATTGGTACTTCATGACTTATGGATCTGAGACCATTACGAGGAAGAATTGCAGAGATGAGGAGACAGTCAAGCAGAAACTGGCGGAGTTCGCCCAACAACAACACGATAAAGAACAGATCACCGACTCAGTATTACAAGACGAAGAAGTGAACATTAGAGAAAAAATCAAACATGATGAGATCATGGAGGCTCAGAGGCTGAAACGAATAGAAGAGGAAAGAAAGCAACTGGAGCAACGGAAACGAGAGCAGGAAGAACGAGAACAACTCATACGGCAGCTGCAACGATTGAGGAAACTCAAAGAGGCAGAAGATAGAGAACGAGAGGTTCTTCGAAGACGTCAGGAGGAAGAATGGATCAAGGCTCAGGAGAGGAAGATGGCTGAAGAGTTGGAGAGACAACGCAACCCTCCTCCACCACCGCCACCTCAGTTCACACCGAAGGAAGAAACAGAATTCACTGTGGTTGACATAAGCGAAGATGATACAAGTATGATGGAAGGCGTCGATGACATGGACTGTTCTGGGCTGGGACCCGAAAACGCTATTGAAGTGTCTTCCGATGACGATGATGAGGAGCCAGATAAGGGAGAGAACATTCAGGAAGATGTCAAACCATTCAATGGAAAAAGAAGAGTGTCATCTTCCAGACAGGATCACCAGAACAACCACATTCCACGCATGACACCAGATTCCAACTATCGTTTCCAGACCGCTGAAGAGTACGAGAGGAGAATCAGAAGACTCCAGACGCTGTACAGGGATCACCAGAGCCAAATGCAACGCCACAACATCAGTGCGCTCGGTATACAAAAGGCCAACCTGGAGGCATAGATACATCAACTACAGACTATGTTGTCTCAGATTGAAGAACAGATTGAAATATGTCAAACTTCCAAACAGGCGATGGAACATTGTGAGAGAGAGTTCGAGGAATTGAATGCCGAGTTCCAGCAGAGGTTTGGCTAGGCGGCGCCAGCGTCACCAAGGAAAAGAACAAGACATGAATGATGACGACTTGATGACTATTTACGAACTTTAAATTGAAATAATGACACTCTTATTAGTTAGTGAAGAGCGATTTTTTTTTTTTTTTTTTTTTTTAAATTGGGATGTAGAATTACTAATTCTCTATGTACTATTGCAAATGTAACTAGTCTTATCCTGTTACGTAATCTCACACGATGTCCAGATCGGGAAAGCGTGATAAAGTCAACAGCTTTTGGCCTCACACAACTTTACAACAAAGGCAGGATGATGAGTTGATTCACACAGCTGCTCCTCCCCATAAATGTCATACGGCTCCAGAAAAGTTTTTGTTGACCACTACGCCGTATTGGATTTTCCTGCGGACACTCAGTTGCTAGAAGTGGATGAAGCCGCCATCAAGAAGGCGTATCGAAAGGCCGCTCTCAAGTATCACCCAGACAAGGGACATGTTGCCGCCGAAGTATTATTTCAGAGAGTCCAAGCATCCTATGAGGTGCTAACAGACAGGATCGAGCGATATGATTATGACAGCTGGTACGTTAGCCGCTGCAAGACACGTATCCTCACACAGCGTGCTTTGGAGAAAGAGGCCAAGCTTCGAGAGAAGGTGATACAGCAATATCTTTGGGACAAGGACGAACCAGAACGTTTGAAGAGAGAGAAGGTGGAGCAAGAGGAGAGGGAAAGAAAAGCTAAAGAAGCTTTGGAGGCCAAGCGCCGCCGTGAAGCTGAAAGGAAGAAGAGACAGCAGAAGAAGAAAGAGGAAGAGGCCAAAAGAGAACGGGACAGACTAGAGAGGATTCGTCTACGCAGGGAATAGATGGAGAAGGAGAGGAAGGAGCGGCTGGAGAGGGAGAAGAAGATTAGAGAAAAGGCGCAACGAGAGCAACAAGTACTGGAGAAGCGACGCCAGGAGGAAAGAGAAAGAGCCGAAAAGCGTCGAGAAGAGGCAGCTCGTGAAGAGATCATGCGCAAGATCAAAGTGTGCATCGAGGTGGTGAAGAAAGCTAATGCTAATCCACAGAAATCGACATACTCATCAGAGTTCTCCTTCCAGTCTGCACAATCGGATGGGTACTTCACTGTTGGATCAGACAAGGACTACGATAGCTCCTCATAGCCTCCAAATGCAGGGAGCAGGAGAAACGACGTCAGAACTCACACATTCAATGATACAGAAGAATCCAGTCCACAACAGAACCAAAGGGATTATACACCAGAAGTGCCGAAGCCAAAATTCATGTGGTCCTGGATCTCGAAGGAGTAGTATGAGATTGAAGTACAGAGCATGAAGAAACAGTACCGAGAAGTCTATTTGAAGCAGGAAAACTTGAAGAAAGAGTGCGAGCAAGCCGAGTCCCTAGCAGAGAAGATCAAAATGGAGGCACAGGAGAGATTGAAGATAGCGTTGAGCCAGTACCAAGATGACTTGCTACGAGCGGAAGATGAGATACGAAGATCCACTAAGCTCAAGGAACAATCTACAAGGGCCAAGGATGAACTCAACTCGATCCAGTTCCAATTCAGATTTTATGTGGACAAGTACAGCGACCTGTATGGTGACTCTCGTGTTGACGACTCTGACGAGGACAAAGGAGAAGACACTCGGGAATCACAAACCCATGATCCATCCTCAGATATCGATGAAGAGAAGGTGCCACACGTCGCCAAACCTGAGGAGGTGTCTTTTCATTTTGGAGGCAGTTCCTTCAATTTTGAGGACTTTTTCAAGAATCTTCCCGACGACATTTCGCAATCATAGGTCAATGATAAGAAGGAGATAACGCAAGATGATGACACGTATGATTTACAAAGAGATTCATCTGAGGAGAGTGGCGCATCTACACAGAGTAAGGAGCCGAATCTGAGCGATAGCCCACAGGAGAAAGAGACATCCATTCCAGCATCGTTCACTTCCACTCCCCTCTCTTTCATGAACTCTACAAGCAGCTTTGGATCTTTCAAACTGTCACCAAGAAAAACTCCCACTCATTTCCAGTTCACCTTCAAGTCCACTGTCAACAACAAGAGCGATGAAGCATCTGAATTAACAGACTAGAGCTCTGAGAAGCAAATGAAATCCAGTAAGTCAACGGGATCTAGCGATCAGGGCACAAGGATAGACCAATCTGGCACATCAGAAAAATCACCAGCACCGTTTTCTTTCTCATCAGATGCGAGAGCATTCTTCCAGGATCCTAAAGTGAGATCAAATGGTGGGAGCTCCAAGAGGGCACATAAAGCTACGTCCTTCAAGTCTTCCTCAAGTTCGTCTTCATCTAGACGGAGCACAGCATCAGTTACGCCCAAACTCTGAGTATAGAAATTACAATGTTTGATCCGTGTTCTATTTGTTATGTAGTATCTCAGAATCCAAGATCCTTGAGTTCAGCCATCTCTGGCGTGTCAGAAGTCTCCTTCAACCATTCAACATGCTTCTTGATTCTATCACAGTATTCTGACCTGTCGACTTCCTTCCAGTCCTTTGGAATGATCTCAGAATCACAAGCAAGCCATTGAGAGATCCTGGAAGCCTTGAGTTCCCAGTCCATTGGTAGTGAGTCTTTGATCTTTTCTCTCTCACCAAACTGTCTTCTCTCATGACCATCGATCTCATAGTCATTGCTCTGGTAGTTCTTCAATGCGTTGAACTTTGGTGAATGGATATGCAAGAACTGCACCTCTGGTTTAGTCTTACCGATGCTGTTGTGGATATCATCTCTGAGGTTGTTGGTGTATTCGAAGTTGAGGAAGAGGTTGATACGAGAATCGATACCCTTCTGGATGAGATACTCACGGGCAGCTTCGTAGTACTCGTAGTCCATCTCAGGGTCGTACTGGACCATAGTAGTATCTTGCCAGCCACCACTGTGGTCGTAACCGAAGAGCAATGGACGCTGTTTGACGAAGTAGTATGGCTCTTTGAATACTGTCAACCCGGCAATGAAGGTGTCCTTGTCACCAATACCGACTGCACCCTGACCCAGCAGGTAGTAGTAGTACTTGAATCCAAACAGGTTGTAGTAGACAGTGGCCATCAGAGACTTGAAGTGGAGTTTCTTGTTGATGGCCAACTGGCCGGCTTCACAAGTGGAGTCAGGAATGGCTCCTTCCAAATCTGAGAGTTGGGACTCAGCACGTGGGTAGTTTGGCTTTTCGGGTTCCACACCGTCCTTTCTGATTGGTTCGCCAATTGAGATACCAGCAATGTCGTAGAAGTGAGGAGAGATAGTCTGTCTCCAGAAATCTGGCCACAGAACATAACCAGACTCCTTGTATGGTCTGGACTCGAGGATGTAGTCTGGGTTCTTCACAGCCAAGTTGTCAGCGTCGAGTAACAGAGCCTCTTCGAAAGTAGAGAGGAACAAACCGAGCACTTTGAGTTCGTACTTTTGCAGTTCCATACTCTTAAAAACCTCTTCTCCAACAATCTGCTCCATGATCATACATTTGGCGTTAAGTTTGGGCATCAACTTTTCACATACATCTTCGTCGTATTCCTCCATGGTGGTGAGCATCAGTTGAAGAGGCAACTCTGAACCTGTTTCTCTTAATGCTCTGATGGCAGTAAGGGCAGTACCAAGGAATGCACCACCACCAACCATGACGACACCTTTGCCCTTGAACTGGTCCCTTGGATAGTCAAAGTTCTTGATGTCTTGTTTCAACTGATCATGCTTGGCCTTGAGTTCGGCCTTCTGCTCATCAGATACCTGGAGGAAAGTTTTGAGGAAATCAATGGTGAAAGTTGGGTTTGGAATGTCGATGTACCAGTAAGATGGTGCCTTCTCCCCCAGTTCGAGCTTGTCACATTGTGGTTTGTTCTTGAGGAAGACGTCAACGGCCTTACGGAAGAATGCGAATGAGTTGCTGCTTGATTGTGTCTCCTTCTCTTTCTTTTCATCGGCAGACTTTGTCACTTCCTTATCCTCTGATTTCTTCTTCTGCTCCTATTGAGGCGGCTCCACGATGTTTTTGGCATCCTCGAGCTATGCCTCACGTAGTTGTTCCTCTGGATCTAAATCCTCAGCTTCTTCGCTTGGAACGCCATCGTGGTCGTAAAGAGAGGGCACATTCTCCTGGATCCAGTTGTTTGCCCACTCACCCCATGACTCAGCGAGTTTCTGACTCTGTGTTAACGGTGATTTGTGCTTGTCTGCGTCCTACTGTTCCGTCGTTTGTAAAGTTCTCGTAGGTAGGAATAGTCCCACCAGCAGATGGATACAGAGTACCAACAGAAGGACTCTCCAAAGATGTCTGCGGATTCTCGGGCTGAGTGCCATTTTGTCAAGATTCCGTTACTTTCTTGTGGAACTGCAATGTGATTGTAGAACACGTGGAGGAGTTATGATTTCCCTCCTTGTCGTCGTATCCATTTCAGTGTTTCAACCACTCTGGCTCTGATCGATGATCGGCAAGCGGTACACCCTAGAGATGAACACCTTTGGAAATCTCAAAAAAGATCGACGTGATTCGGATCCGGGTTCGAGTCGCATGAAGGGTGATTTGACTTTCTATTTTTACTAACTTTACAACACATTTTGATAAAGAACAGGCATAAATCATTCAAATTGTCAAGATAAATATACATATTGTGATACTCAACCAGGTGGGTGAATGTGAGAGGGGTCGTAAAAACAGGCATGCAAATAAAAGAAAACACACACACGAGATGCAATATCAGAAAGAGAGAAAATGAAGGTCATAAATGATGGGTGTGGAAATCAGCAGAGGAATCTGAAGACCTTGACGTAGAATGGAGAGTTTCTCAACTTTTCACGGTCCTCAGCATCTTCCTGGGCCAAGACATCGGCATCGAAGATCTTTCTACCTCTGACCAAGTCAATCTCCTCAGCTGGGATGAACAGTCTCCAGTTTCTAGTCCAGAGCTTGTGAGCGATGTAGAACACGATGCACACAACCATACCCAAGTAGTTCATGAAGAAGGCCTCAACGTCTGGCTTACCGTCACCACCAATTGGCCACAAGGCAATCCAGAACTGAGCAATCAGGATCAACACGTTGACGATGAAGGCGTACCAAGAACCATAAACACCGGTCTTGGACAAGTAACCGAGCTCGTTGGTGGAGAAACCCTGGATTCTCATAGCGGTTCTGAATCTGATGTGGGACAAGACGATACCGGACCAGGTGAGCACAGTGGACAAACCAGAAATGGCCATCAACCAGTTGAAAACAGTGGCCTGCTTGTCATAGGCTGCAATGAAGGAGAACAAACCGATGATGGAAGAGAAGATCAAACATCTGAGAGGTCTACCTCTCTTGTCGATGAAGTTGAACCAGCCTGGAGCGAAACCCTGCTCGGAAAGAGACTGCAAAGTACGGGAAGCACAGAACAAAGCAGAGTTACCGACAGACAACACAGCGAACAAGATAACGGTGTTGACGATGTGTGGGACAACGTTGATGGTAGAGACGGCAATGACGAATGGAGAAGCAGCAGTCTTGACACCACTTTGGCCGAGCAACTGGTCGTTGTCGTATGGAACGATCAAACCAATGAGGAACAATGGCAAGACAAAGAGGAAGACGATTCTGTAGAAGACCTGCTTGGTGGCAGAAGGGATGGAACGACGTGGGTTTGGCTGCTCAGCGGCGGAGAAGGCCAAAAACTCGGTACAACCAAGGGAGAAGGCAGCAGAGACGAACACGGCACACACACCCTTGAAGGAGTTGGCAAAAGCACCTGGCTCGTACCAAGTGTGGGCACCGAGGTAACCGGTGCCAGGAGTACCACCACAAGTGATAACGACACACAAGATGGAGAAACCGAGAATCATCAACACCTTGGCGAAGTTCAAGGCAAACTCGAACTCGGCGTAACCGTCAGAACCGATGAAGTTGGCGATAACAATGACGACGTAGAAGATACACACAAAGGCATCGGAGTTGATCTCGGTGTTCCAGTACTTGATGGTCATCGAAGCGGTAACAAGCTCCAATGGCAAGACACAGAGCCACTGGATACAGTAGTTCCAAGAGACAGCGAAACACATGGATGGGTCAACCAAGATGGCGTTGTAAGCGTTGAAACCACCAGTCATGTCACCGTAAGTAACGGCCAACTCACCAGCAGCCTCCATAACAGGAATCAACATGGAACCGACAATGATGACACCAATGATCAAACCAGCTGGACCACCAGCAACGAGAGAGGAACCGGAACCGACGAGTAAACCGGTACCGATACCGGTGGCCATGGCGATGAGGATCAAGTGACGCATGCTGATACCCTTCTTCAACTTCTCACCAGCGTTTCTGGCCTTTCTAATCTCAGCCTGCTCAGCCTCGGAGAGGGATGGGTCGATACCGTCATCCATTCTTCTCATAGAGTCTTTGATACGCTCCCATCTTGAGTTTGGGTTGGCTGGGGAGTTGAGCCTTGTGTCTGTGTAGGCGGCATTCTCTACGGAGGAGGAGTCTTCAGATTTCTGAGCACCGTTGGTTGTGTGGATACTCAGTTCAGTCTTGAGGTCACCCATGATGAAAGTAGTGTGATGTGTAGATGAGATGAGTGATAAGGGAAAGGAAGGAAGATAGTGGTACGGTTTATAGTGGTTTACCAGGAAATGTGGGCGTATGGGAGACTATATATGTGCCCGGATATACCCATCACAAGTTTCCGCCGGGAACAAATGCAGTCAAGATAAAGAGGGTTAGAAATCAAAGATGATATCTGTAGCCTGTAACCTACTGTCGGGCCACTAAAAAAGAAAAGGACGGCGCACTCAAGACCCAAACCGTCCCACAAAGGGCTTCAAGAGAGCTGAAACTATAGGTCATGTTTTGGCATAGATAAGAGGAGCGGGAAGCGAGTGAGCCGTTGAAACTGCACACAGCTTTTGAAGACGAAATGTGTTGTGGTGGCATAGTTTGTGTCAGTTGAGAGGGGGATGGAAGTGCCAAAGAGCCGTAGCACCATGTGGGTTGACGTAAGGAAGGGTTGAGGGAAGCTCAGTGCCCCTGAAATATAGACACACCTTGGGGATCCGAAAACCAGCGCTTTTATGGGCGAAAATTGAGCCAGGAAAATGTACGAGTAGTTAATTAATAATGCAACATATCCTGTGACATATGCACTCTTTTCCATACCAATATTTCTTAAAATTGATCCAATTGAAGCTCTTCAATTCGCAATTCTAGTCCATAAAGTGGGCCCCTAACTGCTTCGCGAATCTACTCCAAGAGCACCAAGACTGCACGTTACGCAGCTACGAGGCATCTATAGCTGGTTCGGGCAGCACGGAGACGGCATCGTCACTACAAGTTGACGGCACAAACCACCCAAGTTTCAGAGCCGTGGACGGTGGAGAAGGGAAGTGAAGGGCAACTACGTGGTGCCTTGTATGTGTTATAGAGGATCAACGCTGAGGCGAAGAAGAGAATGGACAGCTCAACTGGTGGAAAGGAGAGGCAATATCCGGTGTTGTAAAGAGCCAAGTTTGACAGTGCGAGAATTCAACAGTTCACGGCTAGCTCCATACAAGACTCAACTCGGGTACAACAATTTGACGTCTTCCCACTGTGATCATGTCACGGAATATGTACCGGTGTCGGAGGTCCAACATATTCGAACTTCGAAGGGCATTTGGAAGGCAAAAAAGAAAGTGGAGTGGAACACTCACCAGAAGAAGGAAGAAGCATTCCCAAAAGAAATTCCATGAGAGAGAAACGGCAAAGTTGAAAAGCCTCACACAGAATGCTTTCGCGAAACGGCGCTCATGAATTCCGACACTTTTGCTTACGTCATCAGAAGCGGACTTCTGCGCGCGCGTCGACAACGACGAGCTGCTTTCCCCCTATGTTTCTTCCTAGTTCAAACTTCAGCTTTCCAAGGTAATTGGAAACCAAGTCTGCGAGAGGCTCTTGAAACACCGTTCGTGACAGTCAATTTCAAGCGTGTGTGTTGGTGCCCGCAATAGTATGGAGCGCATCATCAGAGTTCATACCATGTCTCATCGTCAGGCACTGTCATTAGAGCCAGGAGCCACGATCCAGGATCCAGGATATAGCTTAACTCTAGCAGAACCTGGGACCACAGAGGATATATATAGTATTCCAGAGGGGAGAGGTGTAGACTGTGCTATCCGTAGATAGTCATGTGGTCTGGAAACAGAGTCAGTGTTCTGTGTGACTTGTGATGCCAAACTTGACCTTTTTCCCCAGATCCCTCACTTCTTTCCTTGTCATCTCTACACTTTCACGGTTACTCGCGGAACTGTCAAGTTAAAACTGGAGAGGAGTCGAATAGTCGAGTCTACTAACCGAGGAAAGATGCGGAAGGAGTCAGAATCTTAGATCTGACTCTGTGAAACACTTGACTCCGACACTAGCTTAGACCACTAGCATGTCTTCGAAGATAACCATCAAGGTAGACTACGTCTAGCTGTGAATTTCTTTCCAGTACAGTCGTTCATAATGTCTTATAACATACTACACAGACTGTCCATATCCCTTCTTCCACTCCTTCTATTCCATCTTCAAAATTCAGACCACACTCAGATCTCCGAAGAAGGACACCTTAACGGCGATGATCAATCCCATGTGCGCGACAGCTAGCAATCCACAGAGAATCACACTTAGCTTCTCATTTTCGACTACCATTGTGGAGTTCTTCACCACTGGGTATACTTTGGCCAAGATCGAGGCACCACTGATGACTCCACCAATCAACACTGCAATCCATTTCAAAGTGTTACTGAGGAAACTGTGATGCACCAAGAATCCTCTAGCGATACTCAAGATGGCGGCTGGAACCCAAGCTGAGTTAGCATACCCGTATATCGATATCAGTTTGCTCAATGGTAACAGTCCAGTGAGTTTGAGATACCACACAGCCACAAGATAGAACACCAATGGGATCAGGAAAGTGTATCCATACAACAGAGTGATAGCACCGGTGAGTAATCCGAAATTGTACTGGTACTTCTCGGAACCACCTTGGAACCAACTGACCAATAACGACGAACAGGTGTTGGAGAAGAAAAGCACAAAGATAACGGTCCCTGTGACCCACATAGGTCCGTACATGTCACCCAATTCCTAACTGTCAAGGGCATCTGCGCTCAGCACATTCAAGGAATTGAAGACATTGTGGAAGAATTCAGAAGTGTTCAAGTTGAAATAACGACGATAATGGTTCAATGAAGTGATACCACCTTCGAAATTGGTGGACATCTTTGGGTGTGATTCACTAGTGCCTGTAGTTCTGGTTTGAGCTGCAGGTGTTGCTGGTGATGAGAGATCGAAGTCATCCGGCGGAATATAGGCTTGTGCACTCATATCTATAGTGTATAGTTAGTACATTGATCAATCCCAATAGCCATGAAACTAACAAGCTGAAGTACTCACTGGTTGGTGGTTCTGTTGACAAGTCGTCATCGTTCTCAAGCCAATCTGGCGTCTAAAGGAGGTTTCACATAGTTAGTACGGGACTCCAGTGGGAGAAATAATGGTACATCACACTCACTTCATCTATAAGCTTGTCTGATTTGGACATCTTGTGGACTCAATTCTATACGTTAGGGGAATATACTCCCGTCAAACAGTTTGGTATTTGTCTATGTTGATCAGTGTGCTGGCAGTTCCGATAAAATGCAAATCCGTAGTGGTGCACGGATGTGTTGAAGGTTAGTGAGCGATGGCAAAATGTTTTTTTTTTTTTCTCCCCTCTTCTATACAAAATTTTAGCTGGAGATAGAGATGAGATGATCTCTTTGGTACTTCATATTCCACAGACTACCACTTCGAGTGATACAAAAGCATACATATACCAAAAGATGGCAGGAACAGATCACAAGGGAAGATTCCAGAAAAAGAACCCATATATCGACAGAAGAGAGTCAAAGAGTAAGTCATAGAAGACAATCGAAGTCACAAGCTTATCAAATCACTAATACTTCCACTTTGCAACTAGACAGAGAAATCAAACAGGCTCTTGTACACAAGGCTAGACTCAGACAGAAATATTTCAAGGAATTGGAAAAGTCCGGTGAAGCACTCCCAGAGAAACAATCCAAGAGACAAGAGGATGCCGAGAAGAAGAAAACACAACTCACATTCCAAGACCGTCAGAAGTTGGCCAAGGAGAGAAAGAAATTCGCCCGTGAACAAAAGGAGAAAGAACTGAAGGAGAAACAAGCAATTGCCGAGCAGAAACGCAAAGAAAGAGAACGCAGAAAAGAGATGCTGTCACAGAAAACCAAAACTGGACAACCTAAGATGGGCCCAAGAATCAACAATCTTCTCGAGAAGATCAAGAAACAATATGGTGACGAGGTCTAAAGCATTAAATCGTTCAATCATTAAAGTTATTCAAATCTGTACAGCTTCAAGGAGGTTCTCCAGTTCAACGGGAACGTCATCACGGAATCTGTCGTGTTCATGGATACCAATGTCTTTGTACTCAAACCATGGACCATGCTCAAGTTGCCAGAGACCCTTCTTGGTAACATTGCTCGAAAGACCGGCATCTTTACCCTCATAACATCTTTCCACATCGTCAAGCAGTCGTCCATCCTCAAGCATAGTGTATAACTGAACATCACCGCTCAAACCGAATGCAATGAATCTCTATAACGATCCACCAGTCTGTTTCTTGTACCACAATGGAGTGAAGTCACATCTCTTGAGACGGGGCACAAAATTGGTGTAGGCTTTGAATACCTTCTCCCCACCAGTTATACCATCGATGGTGCACTGTAGCTTATTGGTCACAACGTCAAGATCATCTCTCATGATAAGAGTATTCGTGATCTTTCTCTGGAATCCATCTTCAAGGACCATTCTCACCAGACCATTCTCGTAGTGGAACTTCGTCACAGCCAGATCCTTTGTGGTGATAAGGATGGTACTATCCTTGATGTCCATTCCGGTGATCAAACTCTGGAACTCGTGCAGTTGAATCGGTTCCCTCATCTTCTTTTCCAGAATGTCATATGAGCATTTGTACAAGCTTGTCCCACTGGAAAATAGGATACCATGGTCAGGTAGCTGGGCGATAGCCAACACGGCTCCACTGGTCTTGAGGTTGTAAAGCTCATAAACCTCCATGGTTGGTATAGCGTCTGTATAGTCACCCAACAGTTTCAAGTGAAGAACCTTGATACAACCACCTTCCGGTCTGGAACAACCAATAAGCAGATTCTTGAAAGTCTTCTGAGACGAAGGAACAGACCATTCAGAGAGACAGAGTGGTTTGGTCTTGGTATCGAATAGGACACCATTTTTGCGTGAGAACTGCAGTTGTTCGAGCTTGGCAAGCTTGTTTGCGAATAACAACGAACTCTCAGTGATAATGGCAAAGACTCTCAAGTGTTGAATGAACTTCAATCTGCGAGGGACGCAACCCAATTTGATAGACTTCAGCACTGACTTCACCTTTTTAGACACACTGATCAAAGACAACCCATCTTCACGTAACACAGCGTAGGAAGTTGGACCAAGAGCGCATGTTGCTATGCATTCTCTATCACGACTCTCACCATCGAACACAACAGGTTTAGCAAATTTGGTCCCAAAATTAAGCAGCCAGATCGATCTCCCTGTCAGTATGAGATGATCGGAACCCATGGACAATGATATTGGCTCTTCACATAGAGTGATGCAGAACTATTCTGAGATCTCGAGATTGAAAATATCACCTTGCATGGAGTATCCTGCATATTGCCCAATTCTGGAGGTGACATAGATAACATTCTCAGCAGCAAGAAGATCATGAGGCTCAGTTATGCTGATAGCCACATTAATCAACGGTACCAGGAAGCCATCATTGAACCGGTATATTTGCAGATTGGAAACAGCCCCAACGACCACCAACAACTCATCACAATAGAAGATTAGTCTGACGAAACGAGCGTCAATTCCGTCTTCGAGCATAATATCTGGACATACGTTCGAGATCTGAGTTGATGTTTGAGATATCGAGACCACCAATCGAGATCTTCCATAGATCACATACTCCACCAGCACTGCAGTGACATCATCGAAGAAGTCAGCAGAAACAGCGATACCATCAAAGCGTCTAGTCAAGGTTGCTTCACCACCTTTCAAAGACACATATAACCCCTTTTCGGTAACTTGGGAACACGTGGTTCGAGAACTCATAACATTAATAGTCCTCTCGTCAATAGACAACCCTGGGATATCGACAGTTTCAAGCCCATCAACAGTAACCTTGAATACGTTTGTCTTATCAATCAAGGAGACAATAAGACACACCTCTCCACCTGATGTGTGGTAAAATACTGAAACTGCGTTTTTAATAACCGGATCTGTGAGCTCCTTGGATGCGGGGAGTCCACTTTTGAATCTGGATAACGCCTTCCCATGAATCATCCACATCTCTTGATCCTCTGCTCTTGAATCGATGATCTCGATATCCCAAAGTGGTGCCCAAGAGTCCCACTTCTCCACAACGTCTCCTTTGCTCAATGGAATCTTATCAGTGGCCAGTGCATCCTTGATGATATCTTTGAAGACAATGTATCCTGAACGTGTAATGTTGCTGGAGTAAATGAAGTGGTAGCCATCATTTTTCTTCTCCAATGTGAAGTTATCAACTTTGGGGACCTTGAGGATTGGTCTGATATGGATCTTGGTATCATAGATGACAATGGAGAATATAGTACCGTCCTCTGTTGCAATGAGAACCTCATTCTCAGCTTCAGCAGCAATAAGCGGCACAGTGGGTCTGTAGTAACAAACAGGGAAAGAACCAGGGAAGTCTGCATATGGGAAGTTGTAATCAGCAGAGAGGATATTGTTGACACTCACCAAGACAATCATGTTCTCCATCATCATGAACATTGACTGTTTGAATGGGAGTGTGAAGACTGGAACCTCGAAGTGGTTGGGCAGAATGAGGGGTGTATGCTCAGCGATACGAGACTCAGCTATCCACCATTCGAAAAGCCTGAGGATGAATCTTCTACCCGAGGTGATCATCATCGAGCAAACCATTGCATGAGATTCAGCAGGTACACCCGACATAGGTTCGAGGAAACAGGTGTGAAGTACAGTCCCGTCAAACACAAGATTGTAAAGTTTGTCCAGCATAACACCACGAGGACTCTATGAGCAGTAGTGTAGTCTGATCTTGTTCTGCATAGCTGTGACAGCAATGGCCTTTCCTGAGCTGTGGACAAGGATATCTCTCCCAACGTCTCCTAATTTTGGCGATGCTCGGTCAATTTGTGATGTGCGCCACCATTGTACCACATATGGCCTTACTTCGTCATCAACATGGAAGAATCTCACAACGAGGAATAGCCTTGCGGAAAGAACCAACAACAACGAGTCCTCATCAACACTGCCATCTTTGAGCGCAGCACCTCTGAGAACATTGGAGGATCTGATAGTAGAGGGGAGATCGTATGTGCCGCCGTTGACCACCGATATGGCCTTCTCATGGACCATCACTACTATGTCTTCGAGCTGAGGCGGTGAGAGATCAGTGTCACCTTTCATCTCCGCATCCTGTTGTTTGGCCTGCATAGCCTCCAATTCCTCCTTTGACGTCGTGATTCTTATCAGATCTTCATCCAAATCGTCCATCTCTGAGTTTTGTGAATCGAATGATCCAAACGAGTCTGGGTCGGGCGGTAGAAACTCTTTGTTGAGCTCCCTTGACATGAAGTATCCATCCTCCGAGGTCGATTGTTTCTCCAATCCTTCGAGGGGTTTATTTGTATTGTATCGAAAGTGGTATATCTTTTGCACGAGTGGACTGCCGGCGATATTGTGCCGTAGCGCTGCTGCCACTGGGCGGTTATTGTAGTTTTGGCTCTTGTTCTTCGTGTTGCGTTTCCCATTGGGCGTGGTGGACCATTGGAAAAACTCTGGCGATGATAGAGGTGGGAGTTGCTGGAGATCGCTGGTGAGGATCTCCGGAAGCATTGTGAGTGAGTGTGTGAAACTGATGGCTCCTGATCTACCCAATAAGATCAGCAGCCTATAATGAACCGGTAAAACACCTTTCTTTGATGATGGTGATGATCGCGCACAACTTCATCACTTCCCAAAACGGTCAAACCATCCGGAGCGCACAGCCTTTCAGTAACTGCTACTACTGTCTACACCACCTGTTATGATATCATGCTGCTTCATTTTTCTATGTACATCTAATATTTCTAGCATTCGTATATATCTACAATCAGGAGGGAGACTCACTTCTTCTCCTCCTGCAACTTCTTCTGGTGCTCGGCGATGAGCTCCTTCTGCAAGTGAGCTGGTGCCTGAGCGTAGTGCTTGAACTCGAGAGAGAACTCACCCTTACCCTGGGTGGCAGCTCTGAGCGAAGTGGCGAAACCGAACATCTGGTTCAATGGACACTCAGCAGTGATGGTGAACTCCTCCTGTCCGTTCTCAGTGTCCTGGATGATAGCGGTGACCTTGTTCAAGAGAGCAATGACATTACCCTGGAACTCATTAGGAGCAGTAACATCGACGTTCATGATAGGCTCCAAGATCACTGGGTTAGCCTTCAGGAAAGCCTGCTTGAAAGCAGCGATGGTGGCGGTTCTGAAAGCCAACTCGTTAGAGTCGACAACGTGCACCTGACCATCGTTGATGAGCATGGAGACACCAAGGACCTTGTGGCCAATAAGTGGACCCTTCTCAATAGCCTCCTCGAATCCCTTACGACATGCAAGCAAGAACTTCTCTGGAATCTTACCACCAACAATCTGTGTCTCGAAGTGGTTTTCACCCTCCACTGGACTCATCTTACCGGCAACCTTGGCGAACTGACCAGCACCACCAGACTGCTTCTTGTGAGCGTAGTCGAAGTCCGCTGGGATGGTGATGGCCTCACGGTAAGAGACCTGTGGCTTACCAGTGGTACACTCAACGTTGTACTCACGCTTCATACGCTCAACGTAGATCTCCAAGTGCAACTCACCCATACCGGAAATGACAGTCTCCTTGGACTCAGCATCGTACATCACTCTGAATGTAGGATCCTCCTTCTGGAAACGGTTCACAGCCTTGGAGAAGTTGGCAACATCCTTGGTGTTCTTTGGTGTGATGGAGAGAGAAATCACAGCGTCTGGAACATACATGGAGGACATGGTGATCTGAGTGGTACCATCAGAGAAAGTGTCACCAGAGGCACAGTCGATACCGAAAGTGGCACAGATCTCACCAGGACCAATCTCGTCAACGTCTTCCATCTCTTCAGAGTGCATACGCACCAATCTGGCAACCTTGACCTTCTTACCAGTCTTGACGTTGGTGATGTAACCACCCTTCTTCAAACGACCCTGGTAGACACGCAAGTAAGTGAGCTGACCGTACTTACCTTCTTCCAATTTGAAGGCCAAACCGACAAATGGCTCTTTAGAAGATGGAATCAACTCGACTGGGGCCTCGTCGTTCTTGATGTCCAAACCCT
Source organism: Petasospora meyerae (assembly GCA_030462915.1). Lineage (NCBI taxonomy): Eukaryota > Fungi > Ascomycota > Saccharomycetes > Phaffomycetales > Wickerhamomycetaceae > Petasospora > Petasospora meyerae. The sequence goes on along the minus strand of JAKVQR010000158.1, from coordinate 402,666 downwards.
TGTTGAGAATCTCAGATGGGTTTGGCAAGTAGTCACAGACGGCATCCAACACTGGCTGAACACCCTTGTTGGCCAAGGCGGAACCCATCAACACTGGAGTGAACTTTCTAGCAATGGTGGCTCTTCTGATAGCGGCCTTGATCTGCTCAGCAGTTGGCTCAATCTCTTCAAGGAAAAGCTCGGCAATTTCGTCATCAACATCGGCAAGAGTCTCAATCAACAATGCTCTCTTCTCTTCGACAAGATCGACCAAGTCAGCTGGGACTTCACCAGTCTTAATGATCTCACCCTGGGAACCCTCGTTGTACACGGCAACTCTGTCAATAATGTTGACGGTACCCTTCAACTCGGACTCGGAGCCGATTGGAACCTGGATGGCAGCAGCTGGTGTCTTCAGCTTCTCGTTGATCTGCTGGATGGCCTTGAATGGATCAGCACCCATTCTGTCCATCTTGTTGATGAAAGTAACTCTTGGAACGTTGTAACGACGCATCTGACGGTCCACAGTAACGGTCTGAGACTGGACACCGGAAACGGCACAAACAACCAAGACCGCACCGTCAAGCACTCTAAGTGCTCTTTCGACTTCGATGGTGAAGTCAATGTGACCTGGTGTGTCAATCAAGTTGAAGTGGTAGTCCTCGTTGTTTCTGTTCCACGAACAGTATGTGGCAGCCGACTGGATAGTGATACCCTTTTCTCTTTCCAAATCCATGGAGTCCATCTTAGCACCAACACCATCACGGCCTCTAACGTCGTGGATGGCTTTGATTCTTCCAGTGTAGAAAAGCACACGCTCGGTGAAAGTGGTCTTACCGGAGTCGATGTGAGCGGAAATACCAATGTTACGCATTTTGGAAGCTCTCTTGAGGTCATCAGCTGGAAGTTTCTCGATGATCTTATCAATGGACACTTTCTCCTCTTCGTAAGTGCGTCTCACCGATGTGTAGTGGATCATTCTCTTGTGGGAGAACGAGGCAGCACCACAGACGGCCTGGCGAGCGCTCTTCGTCCACAAGGCGTTCAAAACTTTGGACATCTTGTCTACACAGAGAGAAGATACTTTGGTGAGCGTTCTGGGGACGGGAGTAAGAGAGGCTATCTATTTCAAAGACGCATCGGGATGAAAAGCTCGAGATGGTTTCTTTTTTCACCATGGAGATCTCGATGTGTCCCGTAACAAATAAACTCACTTCAGGGAGAAGACTTCGCGAATCTTGCTACTTTCGGCACTGTTTACTGCTTGGACTTTTGCAAGTAACCCTCCAATTTACTACAATTGTGACACAAAACCGTTTCAATCAGCCACAATCCGGAAACAAGACCCACTAACATCGATGCATATGAACCTATGATATAATGGATCGAGCGGATTGATTTATACGGGGGTTTCCTACAACGGTTAAGCACCTGACAGTCCACACACAATGGCACCTAAAGTGTACAATGCCACAGGGATCTTGTGTCTTGTTGCCCTTGGTGGGCTTATGATGGGACTAGAGACCACATCTATGGCTGTATTTCTCACATCTGATGTCTTCATGGAATACTTTGACTATCCAGGACCCCTTCTTCAAGGTATCATTGGTGCCTCCAACCCAGCAGCGGCGTTCTTTGGTTGTTGGATGGCAGGTTACATCTCAGACAAGTTTGGCCGCGTGAGAAGTCTCCAGACCGCATCGGCTATGTGGTGTGTTGGTTCAGTAATCTCAGTGTTTGTGGTTGACATCTGGTCTCTCATTGTTGGCAGATCCATCAAGGGGTTGGCAATTGGTATCTTCTCCTCTGTGTTATCGGTGTACCTTGTGGAAGTGACCCCACCAGAGAAGAGAAGCTTGGGCACATCGACCATCCAATGGTGTTTGACTTGGGGGATCATGATCATGTTCTACGTCTCCTTCTTCTGTGACTTCATTGACGACGACATGTCTTTCAGACTCGCATGGGGAATCGAAGGATTACCAGGGATATTCTTATTCATCGGCAGTTTCTTCTTGCCAGAATCACCAAAGTGGTACGCATCCAAGGGACAATGGTAGGAGATGCTCAACACACAGGAGAACTTGAAACCACTGAGTGAGAAGCTGAGGGAACTGGCTCTGGCCTTGGAGCTTGTGGAGAGACAGGAAGTAAATGAGAACACCGGCGAAGTTGCTACCACTTCCCGTTTGGAGAACGTGGACGATGCGATTGAACGTCTTGGTGGTGGTGAAAACAACAGAAACTGCAATTACATTGATTTGTTCCGCAAAGATTTAAGAAAGCACGTGTTTGCTGGTATCTTCACGCAGTCCATTGTTCAGTTGAGCGGTATCGGCGTGTTGATGTACTACTTGGTCTTCATCTGTGAAATGATTGGGTTACAGGGGGATATCAAGATCGTATCGGCTTCATTTCAATACCTTATCAATGTGATATTCACCATCTTCCCTATATTGTGGATTGGAAAGATGAGACGTAAGGATGTCTTGGTCTATGGGACCGGTTGTCTTGGTGTTTGCATTAGCACCGTGGGGATTGTAATGGGTGTATTTGGCCACGAGGTGCCACCAATTGGAGGTAACCAGAGCGTTGTATGGGAAGTTGTCGGTACACCGGGATCTTGGACACTTGCCCTCTGTTTCTTGTTCGTTGCCATCTTTGCTGCAACGTTGTCATGCGCCGCGTGGTTGTACACCAGTGAGATCTTACCTGCCCGTGCTAAGGCTAAAGGTTCCGCAGTGTGTATGGCAGTCTCATGGACACTTAGTTTTGTGTTGACATTTGTCTCTCCACTTTCCCTCAGTTACATCAAGTGGGGTACTTTTTTGATCTTTGGTGGTTGTTGTCTTTTGGGTACTTTGATTATGGGCCTTTGGTTCCCTGAGACGCTTGGTAAAACAGAGAAAGAGATCAACGAGATCTTCGGAAGAACTGTGGATATGCTGATGGATGACTTGGAAAAGGATACTAATGGGTCTAACATGGCTGAGCTGAAAGAAAATGAATCCCAGGAGAGAATGGCATTGGAGAATAGCGAGAGATCCGGGCTTCAGTTGATGAACTCTACGGCCAGAGATGCCACCAGGGGATACACCGGGTTTGCCACTCCATCCACAAGATCTCCAACTCGGTCACCAAGCTAGCACCAGTTTGTGACAGCAGTTGCAAATGGTGATGACACAGTGACCTCTAGAGGTGTCTGCACGGTGAACAGAGTGACAACCGATGGCAAGACGAGATTGGCACCACCATCACCTGGTATCGTGAGTGCAGACATTCCACAATTTGCAACAGCTGAAGGGTCTCAGGGCAAGGTGTTCACTGCACAGTCCAGTCCTTTCCTCAAAAAGATGGGTGCGCCGTTTGCCAACAGCCCGAGTCCTCTTGAAGACGGAGTTGTAGATGATATTGATATTGTTGATCTTGGAAGTAACGGTGGTTTTGAAGAAGGAGACGTGTTACCCAAAACTCCGAGCGGATATTACAATTTGAGCACTTCGAACTCACCTTTCTTGAATGGGTATGTGTGAGTGTTGATCTTTCGGGAGTGAACGGTACGATCAGTAACATCCATCATCCGAAGCTGAGTACTACTATACAGATGCCCGGCCCCTTGATTTATCCTATCGGAGGTTCGGAATACAATTCACTGTCTTTCTGTTTTCCGATGTACTATATTCTGGGTGTAAAACTTTCTTTGATCGTAACAGAGTAACATTAATCATTAGCCTCGTGAGAGTCGTTTCTATATATAGCAAAGGGGGGTGGTAAGAGAAGGGGGAGATGCGATGACCTGCTGGGCAAACTTGAATCATCTGCGTTACACCACAAGACTCAACTGTTCACTTTCATTGGTGATTGTAGTACGGAGAGGAACGTAGTGCAAGATAGATTCATCCAGTAAGCCGGGATGGATGTTTGTCGATTGGATAGTCTCCATCGAAGGTAGTACAGGTACAGATTTGTGTTTCGTTCCAAGCACTTCAAAATCCGACTGAACCGGCGAATGCATTGGTGATGGTGTAGTTGATTGGGATCTCTTGCTTCGTGAGCGATGTGTTCGTTTATGCCTTGTGGATGTTGAGGAAGATCTCACGGGGACACGAGGCGAGGAAGGTGGGTCCAAATCGTACTTCCCGTTGAGTATATCCTGACGGGTAATCACTTTGATATGTTTCGTTTGTAATGGTGGTTTCGAACTCCCCGTGATTGGACAATGGATGGCGGGACCCGTCGTTGTAGTGTCGGCGGCTGTTCGAGATGAGGTGTTGATATCACGCACCGCCTCCTTACTCTTAGGGGAGGTCTTCACGTTGGCGCCCTCATCTGTGCTTTTGGAGGTGAAAAGGTCTCGTAGTCCAAATAGAAGAGAAGTCTTTGCAAATTTGAGATGGACCTGAGAGATGGCCCTTAGAATAGGGCGTCTGGTGCCTTCGTTCGTCAGCTACTGAGAGGGCATTGACAATACTGGGGCTTATTGATGACGTCGTAACATAAACTGTTCTCTCTGGTGAGACGTTGTGACGATAGCACTGGTGAACTTTGTAGAAAGGTGTCAGTTTTCAGATCTTGAAAAAGGGTGAATCAGAGATGAGATGAGGTGAGGGTGGCACCGGATGTTTATTTATAAATCCACAACAATTGCCTCCGTCGTTTAGCTTTTGGGATTTTCGAATATGACAACGCAGCCCGCATACGGCTCAGCTGCGAAATTCCAGTTCAAAAAGTAAGGGTCTTCACTCTTCACTCTTCGGACTATCCAGCCTGCCATCCGATGCGGCTAACGGAGGGAACGGGGGAGTTAGGCGGAGATGACGGACGTGTTTGCTGTCGATGTTGCTCCCGTTTCCGAGCGAAAGTCGTAGCACTGTAGTGTTAGGGTAGCGGTTCACTGGAAATACGATCTGTCACTACAACTTTCACGTCGAAGATCTCTATCGAGCGACAAGGATTAATATTCTCCAAATTCCTAGCTCCGTCGATGAGCCTCCGACGACCCAACGCGGCTGAACCTTGTGCTGGGTCTCGACTACGTTCGTAGGCTGTAGGCTGTAGCACCAGTTTTTTCAACCGAGGTTCAAACTTCCTACTAAACCCGAGCCGCATCTCTGCTAGCTAAACTTTATGCTTTCACAGCTGTAGAAAAGATATTGGGCGGCCTATAAAGGATGTTATGAAGGTTGCTGGAATAACGTTGCTAGTCTTAATACAAAAGCATTACAAGTTTGAAGGGAATGCAGTAGTCAGTAGTATATCGAGCGACATTGCTAAAGCTGTAACTGTCTGGGGTTACTGGTAATTTTGGTTCTGGGAGTTCGAAACATCTTATGCCCGGTAAAACACCGGCATTTCGGCCGTAACACAGGAGGTATACTCTATACGAAGCGCCAGCGCATTTTGATCTCAGCTTTCAAGCCTTCTCCATTCTCACAAGAGAGTACAAGAGCTCAACTCCGAGCTTCACACTGTCAACAATCTTCACTTTACCTCCAATTGCCTCCATCAGTCTCCCCTCGAGTCCACTGAGTCCAGCACATCCAAGCAAGATCGTGCTTGCACCGGCATCAACACACTCCTGGGTCTTCTTGACAAGCTTATCCCAGTTCTTTGGATCACTCAGGCCCAAGACATTCACATCAGAAGCAACAGTACCGGTGAACAATGGCATGCTCTCCACACCACCAAAGAATCCTAAAACGGCCTCATCTAAGATTGGCTCCCAGGATTTGGTAGAGGTTAGAATGCCAAATTTGTCTGGAGATCTGGTCATTGCATAAGTGACACTGGCTTGGAAGATTCCCAAAACAGAGGTCTTCGTATCAACAATCTTACGAAGCTCATAAATCAATGGGTGGTCAGAGTAACAACATACCAAAAGCCCATCGTATTGCTCATGCAGACCTTTAGCTTTGATATCACGAAGACAAGCAACTGTGGACTGGTGAGATGTCTCTGGTCCATCAATCTCTGGTGGTGCATCGGATGGTCCTGTGTAGAAGTCAAGCTGTGCTTGTGGTGGGGTTGGAAGGATCTGCTTGAGGTTGTCAGTGACGGATTGCGACGAGTTTGGATTGATAATAAGAAGTTTCATCTTGGCCTAAAAGTGTATTCTGATTTGAACCATAAAACTATATGTATTGTAACGTATTGGAACCAGACAATGAGAGTGGTAGCAGAACAAAACTGAGAAGTAAACCCACTTTTTGTTTGGAGCGATCTTCACTAGAGATAACGTCCTCGCCGAGCAGAAGCACTGAGCAGGCTCGGGATTTACCGAGACAGAACGATAGATCGCGAAAGTTCAAAGTACAATCAAAACATTAACATACTTTATAGCCACATAAGATCATCTAGTTATCCAGATTATGTACAAGACTGTTGTGATCTTTTGAGATTAACTATGCATCGTAGAGTTATCGTAGTAACCAAATTATTCACTTGTCTGAGTTCTCCCCTTGAGATATACCTGTCTTCTCTTGAGTCTCTGACGCAGATCTTTCAAAGCATGCATCGTCTTTGGATATCTCTGGTTGTAGTTGTTCAACACCTCTTCAACAGTCATACCCTTCTTCTTTGCACTTCTCAATATGTGGTTGTACAAAATGCGGCACATCTCATCATAGGACAGATATCCAAGTGCAAGGTGTGGTTTTAGCACTCTGCCCTTGTACATGTAAGGCGTCACTCTTCTGCGTCCCATTCTCTTCAACTGTGTCTTCTCAGTTCTCACCAATGTCTTTGCTATACGACCACCAATCAGCTTGCTCTCCACGATTCTCAGACCATCGTGTAACGTGAACGGTCTCAGCAACAGATGACGTGAAATCCAGTTCAATCTGTTGGAGTCAAAGGTGAAACGGTGGACAAACAATAAATCTTGGAACATCTTGGAGAACCCAATCAGATCCTTCTTCTCAATGTGGTACTGGTAAACAACTTTGATGATGGAGTTGTACACTTTCTTCAACTTTAATGGTGCCTCGCCATCTTCCAATGCCAATCTTTCCTTCATTCTCTCTTGGAACTGATAGAATACAGACTCAAACGACTTCCACTTCTTTTGGTTGGCGAACAACAACAGCTCTTGCTTCATAAAGTTCAAGTTGGAATCGATATCAAACTGCTCATTGGCCTCAGTGTAATCAAGCATGATCTTGAAGGCCATATCAGGGTCATAACGTTTCACCAACAATCTCACCAGTGGTTTGATGGCCTTGAAATGGAACTCTCCACGCAGAGGCAGTTCGTTGTCCTTGTACTTCTTCAACATCTCCGTGACGGCACTCGTTGGAGTACTCAGGTTGCCTTCATGTAAGACACCAGACTTGACCATCGACACGATGAACTCACGGTACAACACAGCATCAACGTTGCCCTTAGATTCTAACGCAGCTTTGAAGATGCTGATGGCACCGTCGTACTCGCGCATCTTGTTGTATCCTTTCATCAGTGCCAAATAATGCGGTTGTTCCAGTGAAGCACCGCGTGCTTGCATCTGTTTCACAACACGGAGAGCGTTCAACAATTGTCCTTGGAAAGTGAAGTATTCGATCTTGGCCAAGAAGAGATCTGTGTCTGGAGCTCTCCTGATCCTGAAGATCTTTTTGTAGATTTTACGTGCCTGAGTGAACTCTCTGCGAAGCAAATGTGTCTTCATCAAAAGTACAAGTGACTTTGGATCTCTTTGATATGCCTGGGACAATGGGAACAAACGTTGAACTTCATCATAATCTTTCAAACTGAAGTGTAATGACAGCAATGCACGTTCAAACTTGTCATCAGGTTCAACCTTCATCTTTTTCATGATATGGATAATCTTTGCCAAGTGCTTGATGGACTGGGATCTCTCACATGCTTGTATAAGTGCAGTGAAATGGTGGATCGTGAGTCTTTTGCGCTTCTGGATCATAACCTCCAATAAACTTACACCGTTGTCGACTTGTCCATCACGTGCAAACTGTTGGAAGAGTAATCTGAATGTCTTGCTTGTTGTCGCATCAGCTGTATGCAGCTCTTTGAACTTGTTGTAGAAGCTTTGTAAGTCATCCATGTGTTGATAGCGTTCCATGAGAACGTTGTGTAAAGTTGGTGCAAATGTGACATTGGGATTGGCCGTTTTCCTTTGTGAGACGTAGAGGTCAGCAATGGTATCAAACTCTGCAAAGCGACGTTCGCTCAGCAGTGTTCCCAAGATACGTGCAAGCTTCTCTTCACCAATCATCTTCTCTGTGATCTGTTGCTGAAGAAGCGTGAATGCCTTACCCTTGTAACGAAGAGCTGTGACGGCTGCTATCAGATCACCTTTCATCATTGGTGTATGCAGATCCGGGTGAGCATAGAAGACATCAAGTGCACGCTTGTATTCCTTGAGAGAAGTGTATGCTCGTATAGTACTGGAGAGAAGACTCTGAGTGCGAGTGTCTGGGGTGGTACACTGCCAAACCCTCACGATGTCCGCAGGTCTGGAGAGCATATAGTATGCATATGTCATGTTGTGGAGCATACCCGAAATCTCGCATGATGTATGTAGTAGCTCCTTTGAATGTTGAATCACCTCAGAGGGCGTGATGATCTTGTTAAGTATGGGGAGAAGGGTTGCCATTAGTGGCTTGGAGTTCCTTTGATGAGCAACTTTCATGGAGGGATGACTCAACTGTGCTGACTTTATCCACAGATGAAGTGCACTCTTTGGACGGCGTATACAGTTGATGAGCTCATGAACGGCTTGCTGTAGTAGTATGTGCCGTGATTTTGATTCTTGTGATTGTAAGAATGCCGTGATGTCATTGAACCTCTTGGTGAGTGCGAGTGTTGCTAGAAAGAGAACCTTGTCTGTGTCGTTCCTTTGATCTTCTTGTAGCACTTCGTACACCCACTCATATTTCTTGTGCAGTAGGAGCTCCCTGATGGCATCATGGCGATCACTTTGAAGACTTGAAGTGGGTGTATGCTTGGAGTAATCGATGAGCATGGATCGTATGAGTTCGAAATCCACAAGCTTCTTTGAGGGCTTCTCCAGTAGTTCTCGGAGCGGATTTGAAACTTCATCAGATATCGTCATAGTTGTACGGATCTCAGGTAAAGTGGACGAAAATCTGGTATACCGCGAGCTTGTGATCATCTGTAGTCTATTCTGGATCCATAGAGCGGTAGAGCTGAGGCTTGTGGTTCTCGGTACGAGTGACGACTTGAGGAAGCGCCTGCTCATTGCAACGGCACCACTGTTGTCAACAGACCATTGAAGCATCTCACACCTGCTCAGTTTGAGGTTGGCAGCCATTATAGTGCGTATATCAATGATATTGGGGATGCGAAGATTGACAATATTGTGATTGGCTGGAGGTGATGGAGAAGTATAGGAAGGGATATAGGTAAGTGAATGAATGAAATGTGGAAAGTGCCCAGTACTTGCAAATCGGTCCCCTTGAATATGTACAGGCAACTAGTGAGAGGGGAACAATTGGCGACTGGCGAGCTGGTACCTTCTCTATTGTTTAGATGTCACTCGAAGTATCTCAAGCTCTTCCGGCACCTCCAGTAATTTTTCAAGACCAACTGACCATCTTCAAAAAAAAAAAAAGGCCACCCGCGGAACGCTCTCCGTACACAAACTGATTTAACACGTACACCGTCTATCCAACGCAGTTGTAACCACCATTAGCATCAACTCACCACCAAATCGATTACTATGTTCTCCATAGCACAGAGATCCCAATATGTGCTGAACTTCTCATTGACACTTGTGGGTGTCATCTCCGTCTTTATTGCACTCACTTCATATGGCCAACTGTACACTAGTGGTGCATGGTCATTACCAAGTCTTGTAACCAATGTTGAACCGTGAGTACAGCTTGAATTTTGATATCCGTACAAGGAGTTCACTTGCTAACTTTACCATCATACAGACAAGCTACTGTGAGATTCAGCAGAAGATTCGGCTCGACAAAGGGTCAACCAAAGGAGAACAACAAGTTGACATTTGACCTTGAAGCAGACTTGACACCATTGTTCAACTGGAACACCAAACAGGTGTTCGTATACCTTACAGCTGAGTACCCTGGCAAATCCAAAGAGTCATCCAACAAGGTCACTTACTGGGACAAGATTATCACAGATGCCACCAAGGCCAATCTTTCATTATACAACGAACGCTCGAAATACTCCGTGTGGGACGTCGAAGAGTCCTTCAGAAATAGAGAAGCTACAGTGAAGCTCGAGTGGAACGTACAGCCGTACGTTGGTGGATTGATCTATGGTTCTACCGAGGGGGAGACCGTGGTTGTCTTCCCAAGTCCCTCCGAGGAGGAAGGTAAGGAACAGAAGAAGCAGAAGAAGAGAAGACAGCAACAGCAGCAGTGATATACTTCTGTATACATTGAATGTATATGAGTAGATCCAGAACAGTAAATCTTAGTAGGGTAGACGGCTATACTAATATTGTGATGCTCTTTGCCGCGTCTACCCAGCGCCGTCTCATATCAAGACGCGTCAAGAAAACCCACATCAACACCATCAACTCGTGTAGAAATGAACTACTTTGGAACACCAAATCCACGTACGACGCGATACTTACGGAAATAGGCACTTCAATGGATAGACGGAGAGCTTTGATGGGCGAATCTCCTCTTAAGTCACCAGAGAAACGCCCCATCATAACGGAACAATCCACCAGTGATCTGATCAACGGCATCTCAAGACTACAGATCGACAGAGAATCACCGACAAAGACCACGAGTATACCACCACAATGGGAATCCACATAGTCTTATCTCAATGTTGATCTCTCAGATTTAAACCGCCGTGTCTAGAAAGAGCAAGACGCCAGCAAACCGATATTCAAAGGAGCATACAATGTATCAGAATCAACAGTGTTCTTCGATGGTCAAAACAATCCAATAACGCCGATGAGGCGTTCCATGAGTGACAGTTCTATGGATATGCTTCTTTCCAAAGACACACACGAAGACGATGATGACGCTCTGCATGAAGACGATAACTGGGAAAGAGTACGACCAATCACAGCTCCGGAACAACAAACACCATAGCTTGACTACGATATCTTCAATGAGGGACTCGCCCTGCTACCACACAACGAACGATACATGCATTTCAAAGGCGTGCTGATCAAGTACTTTGGCATACTTGAAGAACACAACGTGGACCCCCCAAGTGACAGGTACATCATCACCATCTACAACCAGCTGAGACACAAAGAGAGATCCAAACTAGAGAAAGTCGTGGACTTGTTTGTACTCCATCCAGCAAACGAGGCCATGAAACTATCAAATTTCCTCTACTTCAAAGATTATCAGAAGCTGAAGGACACGATGAGACTTTGGATACTGAAGAGAAGAAAAGCGAATGAGATCCGTCAATCAGAAAGAGTTTGGGAGTTGTACCAGAAGAGAAAGTATTGGGGTAAGCTAACACTCAAATACGACTTCTACACCGAAGATCTCGACTCTAATGCTAGACTTTTCCAAGAAGTAAAAACCAAGATGAAGTTCTGGGACATCTGGGTGTCCAACTTGGACGAGAAACAGTCATTCGAACAAGTTGCAGATCTTCAACACACTTCCAAGTTCTACAAACGTTGGCAATCACGATTCACTCAATACGATATCGAACCTGAAAACATCCATGACACCCAACTGCTATCACAGACTTTCAAAGTATGGAACCTCAGACGCAAGGAACGAGAATCCCAGTTGACTCTGAAGACCATGTTCAGCAAATGGCGCAACAGACTTGAATCAGTGAGCTCAATGCAGCAAGACGCTAAGGATCTGGAGTTTGCTCTACATGCTGGGTTCTTCTTCACCAAATGGAAATCAGAGTATGATGAAATTGCAGAAGAGCAGGATTAGTTACAGATATTGGAGAATGCCCATGTACAGGAGAAGTTCATGTCCATTTGGAAGGACAAGCTCAAGTTCAAACTGGTTGAAAACGAAGTCGTTGAGAGCAGAAATAAGTTCCTCAAACAGTTTGTTATGGACCAATTCAAACAGAGATTCAAGAATGAGAACATCGCATTGGCATTTGAGAAGGAACAAGGACGCAGACTATTGGCCAGGGTCATGAAGACTTGGAAGATGAAAGTTGTGATGATATCACAGGACAGACAGACCAAGGCTGACCTCTTTGATCTTTGGAAGAAGAAGTGTATCTTAAAGGACCTCGAAAGGGCATCTGAAGGAGAAATATTGGTAAGGCATTGGGACAAATGGCGTGTCACACTGACCAAAAGACAAAATTCAATGGAGTTGGCGAATGAGGCATATAAGTCATACACCAAAGTCGTTTACTTGAAGACATGGCTTTCAGCGTTGGAGAAGACACATGCACTGGAACAACAGGCAGACACCCAATTGCTGTCTACGTTTTTTAGAAGATGGAAAGCACGCAAGGCCAAAGTGGAGGATTATACAGGAGTTGCATTGAAGTTCGAGATGGTGGACTCATCTAAGCTACGTGCCAAGTCTATGTTCTTGAAGTGGAGGGCTAAGCACGACGAGAGAAAGGAGAGGAAGCTTTCAGAATTGTTGCCTTCATTACGAAACTCACAGATGATATCGAAGAAGAGAGCCATTTTCACTGCATGGCACCGGGTGGGAGAACAGCTAAGAGACTAGGAAGAAACTTTCTACAACTCCCATGTATCAGACTTCTACGTCATCCCACTGTTCAACAAGTGGTTAGACAAGTTCGATCAATTACAAGAAATGAAACAACAAGCGGATTCCATCAACAACTTGAATCTCCTATCTACCGGTTTCACCAAGCTTCAGCTGGCACATTTCCGAGCACTAGAGCTTGAGAGTGCACTGATGGAGTATTCAGAAGATCGTGACTTGAAAGCTGCTCAGAGATACCTCAGCCAATGGAGCATGAAGGCTATGAAGGCTCGTCGTGATAATGAGGTGGTACAACAGTTCCGCAAGAGATGGGAAAGAGCCCAAATGAGAGCTCTATTGCTGTTGTGGCACGGGAAGACCATAGAGAGACAATCTGAAGCCACTGTCGACGAGTTTGAGACTGATGAAGCGACCCGTACAATTGAGTTACCTAGATTTATGACGAGATTTAGTCCAGAACGTGTTGACACCGAAGACGAAGAGTCACCAACCAAGTTCAAGAGCCATGTGGAGAGACAGAGATCACCATTCTTGACCATGGAAACACCACAAAAGGCAATAATCAATGGATACTTCAACGGCACAACATCTACCAACACCAGAGGCAGTATACCAGGTAGTGAGAGGATCAGAAGAAGAAGAATCGATGCACTAAAAACTCACTATTCCCAGATCAAGACAGCCATACCGAGTCCATTGAAGAATAGACCAGCTTTGAGACTCAGTTCCACTGGAAGCACCAAGAAACTGGACTTCAGTGACTCTTCTATCTTCAGAGACAATAAGCAAGAGAACGCCGAGTGATGGTGTTAAGATCAGTGTACTGGAGAATGGTCAACAGATTGGTGTACTCGGCTTGCTATTGATGATGCGCCGCTCTCAGATTTCACCTTCTTGGTTGGTAACATATGTTCGATACTCTTCTTTGCCTTTCTCTTCGTAGGTGCTGTAGAATCTTGTTCCGGTAATACGCCGACAGGCTTCTCCTCTTTCACTGATTTGTTGAAGAGATTGGTAATTCCAGACTCCTTCTTTATCTGCTTCACCAGATACTCCCCATCATTCCCCACTTTACCGACATCTCTACTCACCTGATACCACTCAAGTGTCTCCTTGCTCTTGGAATAGCTCTTAAGACACTCTTCACCTAGATCATCGGTCCATTCTTCATCACTGAGCCATCGGTCCCACTCTGTGGTACCTGGCTCCAAGACGATTGGCATTCTTTGGTGCAACCACTTCATATGATCTGGAGCAGGACCGGTGACAATTGTGAAAGTGTACAGATCGACATCACCATCTTTCAAAGTGCACTTGGACCACATTCCAGCCATAAACATGATGTTTCCATCTTTCCTATGGATGTAGTGTGGGATCTTATCCAGTTTTTTTGTATTAGGAGATACCGGTTTATGAAGCCATTCATAGTATCCTTCCATGGGGATGACGCACCGATGATGTGTCTTTGTAGTGTTCCAGATCCTAGAGCCTTGGAGGATAGACTCTACCCTTGCATTAAAAGTCCTGAACTGGGCCTGTGATGTCTTCTCTTTGGTCCAAAATGGTAGAAGCCCCCATGACATAAACTGAATCTGGTTGTTTGTTTCAGATGATTCAGCCGAAGTGGTTTTGTCGTGGTTGATGCGGAAAACTGGGGCATTGTATGTAGGTGCAACGTTATAGGATGGGCGAGCCTGAACAGATTCGGATATCTGGATGTTCTGTATGTTGTACTGCTGTTGGAGAGATCTTTGAACCGCTTGAGGGTCCTAAAGGGATGCCGATAGAGTTAGTACCTGGCTAGAAGAACCATGCCATCTTCGAGGTGACATACCAGTGACATTGCGTAACGGCCACACATTTTCAGTAGATTTTAGTTAGAGCTGACAACTGATACAACAGAGATCTCGATTGGGTGGGATTGAAAATACCTGAGTATGTCTTGGGATAGAGTAATGATTGCTCATCATATCCTGATAGCAAATCTGGGGAGGCATGAGAAGTCGGAATTGATATATCCGAGGGTGATTATGTGTCCCAACTAGGGCTCGACAATCACTACTTTTTCGCGAAACCACTACTCCAAAAGTAGTGCGACCACTACCACTACCGACCACTACCACTACTGCATGGGAGTAGTGGTCAAGTAGTGGTCTATGAAAAATGTTTGAAATAGCCACTTAGAAGGGTATTGATGGATATTAATATACTGTAACTGTGATATTAGGGATTAATATTGCGATTTAGAGGGTTTAAAGTGATTTTATCCAAATATCAGAAAGTGGTCCCTGGTCGGCCTACTCACCTGTCAGTTGTAGTACTATTCAAGGCCATTCGCGAATACATCCGTACACCACATACTAAACTGAGCACTACTTAAAGTAGTGACCACTACCACTACCGACCACTACTGACCACTACCACTACTCGTTCGCGGTAGTGGTCGTGCAACCCTTAGCTGTCCCAACCATTTGAACGAGAAGGCACAGAAGACCAAAGAATACGTAGAAGTTCATCTAACAACTACCACTTTCTCAGTCTATCTTACCATACTATCGACCAGTTAATGATGCTCCGATTGTCAAGAACATCACTCATACTACCCACACGGGTCTCGCCTTCACTCTTTCGCTATGCAGTAACCCCTCGTCGTACACTCGCCACCAGATTCCCACGATCACGATCTTACTATAACGCCTACACACCTCGCAGAAACTGGACCAAGATCCTGCTGAGTGTTCTTGGAGGCACAGGTGTTGTCCTTGGTGGACTATGGTGGTTTTACTGGCCACACCATACATTCTCCTCTGAGGTCGCCAAAGAGTTAAGAAAGGGTCTTTGGGCCGAATCTGACCGTGACGGTGGTGTCAACTACGAGAAGGCATTGGAACACTACATCGAGGCATTGGAGTTGGCCAAGCGTCAAAATCTGGATCCATTAAGTGATGAGTACACTGGGATTCAGTTGAAGATTGGAGAAATGTACGAAAAGTTGTCAATGAAACGTGATGCCCTGATGGTCTACTCAGAGATCTCAGCCAACTATCTTCATGCCTTGACACAGCCAGGTGTTGTCCCAGCAAGCCAGCGTCCTCATTTGATTCAAAAAGATCTACGTGTGGTAATAAAGTCTGTGGAGTTGAACATGCAGGATCCACACGTTTGCAAGATGCTCCTATTGACGCATTTGATGGTCGCACAGGAGGAAGTTGCCAAACGCAGTTATTCCACTGCAAAATTGATTGCCCGAGAGAACGAAGCGGTGGAAGGTGATCAAGTCCTGGACGCACAAAAGCCAGCAGATGCCATTGAGGTGAACAAGGAAGTCTGGGAACCATTTGCCGATGAGCTGTTCAACGCACGTGATCTGTACGTTGCCATCTGTATCTCCACCGGTGATGTTGCATCGGCAACTAGAGCCAAGACCGCTACCACAGAATGGATGATGAATGCAGGTAAGCACCCGGGTGACATCTTGCTCTCGGAAACCAATTTGGGATCCATCATGTATCTCAACGCCCAGGCTTTGGAAGACAAACTGGCAATGGGCAAGAAGACAGGGATGACAGATGAGGAGAGAATGGCACACGAGAGTGGCCTGAAACAGTCATTGGAACTCGCAGTAAAGTGTTATGAAGCTGTGTTGGACTATGCTAAGAACTTGGCTGCTGAGTTGCGTCATGATCCACGACTTGAGGAATCTGTGGCACTATCGACATACGGACTTGGTGTTATCAAATTACACGAAGGTGACATAATCAGAGCCAGAAACCTTCTCAGGGAAGCAAGACTCAGAGCTAAGAGTGTTGGTATTGATGAGCTTGTCAATGAGACTGAAAGAGAGTTGAGGAAAGTTAGTGATGCCATCCAGACGCTCCAAGATGAAGCCAACGGTAGCACTGTGGACCTACAGAAGGAGAAAATCAAAGAGCTTCTCAACAAGGACTCGGAAACACCCAAGGAGATAGAGTTCACAGTGCAGTTAGGTAAGAGATCATAATAGGGAGATTTGTATATAAAGCTTGATGAATAGGTGATCGATACCATGTAAGTTCGACACTTCTTCGTAATCTCGGATTTTGAGACGTGGAGAAACGGCCGGGGATCCGAAAAAATTGATGGAAGCGTCCTTCACTCTATTGGAGCTTTCAACGTAGACGTCCATCTACTGGGTATACTGAACATTCAAGAGATATGAAGATCACCCCACGGGTCCTGAATCGATATTCAGTACATCTTCGCCGACTTTCATCAAGTGTACCGCGTTGGTTGGCTGTTGACGTTCAGAAGCACCCTACGTCATCGCCTTCCCCAACACCATCAGCTTCGTCGACGACACCTATCAACCACAATAACGACGAGATCCGCAAAGTATTTGACGATGACTTGTACTGGAAGAACTTCCATTAGCATGCGGGTAAGGCCTTGTGGCAGCTGTTACCATTCCAGAGCAAGGACACGGGTCTCTTCCGCAATCCATACTTGACATCTCCTTCTGGACTACGCTAGTTCTCCCAAGCATCTTTACAAAAAGCACACACTATCGTTGAAGAACTCGTCCAGCCACAAGATGAAGAAGGACTGAAGACGTATATTCAAAGACTGGACAGACTCTCGGATATCCTGTGTCGAGTGATTGACTTAGCGGAGTTCATCAGAGTCACACATCCATCCTCGTCTTTCATCAAGGCAGCACAGAGTTGCCACGAGGAGCTCTTCGAGTTCATGAATGTTCTCAATACCGATGTGAATCTGTACAACAACCTATACAGAGCACTACATGAAGAGTCTGTGACATCTCAGTTGTCAGAGGAGGAAGTGCAAGTCGGAAAGATTCTTTTGGCAGATTTCGTCAAGTCTGGAATAACCATGGATGACGACACTCGCAATGACTTCATCACACTATCACAGAGAATCTCATTGATGGGCCAGAGATTCCAACAGAATGTGAACGTCCCAGCGTCCAATTCTGTGACTATCCCTGTCTCTGAGATGACTGGTGTTGACAAGAGACTTCTCTCCAATCTCTCCATGGACATGACGAGGTCAAACTACAAGATCCCAGCAGGGGGATACCTTGCGCATGCGGTTTTAAGATCTGCACCAAACGAACATGTGCGTAAAAGTGTTTGGGAAGCCATCCATTCCACCACAGAGGAACAGGTGGCCGTGTTGGAAGACATCTTGCACCACCGTGGTATTCTTGCTCGTTTGATGGGTAAAGACTCTTACGCTAGTTACCAACTGGACGACAAAATGGCCAGGTCCCCTTCCAATGTCATTGAGTTCCTCTCCAAGATCGCATCTGCCACCAAGCCATCCGCCATTGCAGAGATTAGACCGCTTGCACAGTTGAAACAACGGGACCTCAACGATAACAGAGTCTTAAGTGATGACGAAGTCGCTGAGTACATCAAGCCATGGGACAGAGATTACTACTCCACGATATACCTTTCATCTCAGAGATCATCCAACCAGGAACAGGTATCATCGTACTTCTCCATTGGCTCCGTGATGCAAGGTCTTAGCAACCTATTTTCCAGCGTCTATGGTATCCAACTTGTCCCAGCACCTTTGATGAACGGTGAGTCCTGGTCTTCTGAAGTACGTCGTCTGGATGTTGTCTCCGATAAGGAGGGACTCATTGGTGTTGTGTACTGTGACTTGTTCCATAGGGATGGGAAGACACCAAACCCTGCCCACTTCACTGTGTGCTGTTCTCGCAAGATCTACCCAGATGAAGACCCTGAGGATTTGGAGCTTGTTCAGCTAGGACAATCTCCAAACGGTGATAAGTTCCAGCTACCAGTCATCTCACTTGTTTGCAACTTCCATCGTGAGAATGGGTTGAGTCTGTTGACGTTGTCTGAAGTGGAGACACTCTTCCACGAGATGGGCCACGCTATGCATTCGATGCTTGGTCGTACTTCTTTGCACAACACCAGTGGAACTCGCTGTGCCACTGACTTTGTCGAGTTGCCATCTATCCTAATGGAGCATTTTGCCAAGGATCCTCGTGTGATCAGAACCTTTGCACGTCATTACCTCACACACGAGCCTATCCCATTGTCCTTGCTACAAAAAGTGCATAAAGAGGCCCAATACTTACGCAGTACAGAGTCCTTATCTCAGATCAAGATGGCAACTTTGGACCAGGTACTACACTCAGAGGCCGTGTTGGATCCACAGTTTGATTCCACATAGTTGTACCACCAGATCGAACAGCAGTCTGGTGTGTTCGTCGACTCAGTTTCTAATTGGCAAGCTAAGTTTGGTCATTTGTTCGGGTATGGAGCATCTTACTACTCCTATTTGTTGGACAGAGCATTCGCAGCAAAAGTGTATGAACATCTCTTCCAGGATGACCCCTTCAGCCGTGCAAGTGGAGAGAAGTACAAAGAGAGTGTGCTGAAGTGGGGTGGTTCTAGAGACGCTTGGCTGTGTGTTGCTGATGCCCTGGACTTACCTGAACTCGCCAAGGGCGACGAAACAGCTATGGAGATAATCGGAAACAGCCATGTTTAACTAACAGACTTATTTATAAAGAAATAGCATAAATTAAAGAATCTTCAAACAACATCAATCATTCGACCACACTTGGCTTGAGTGGCTCCATCTTACCAGACTTGGCAATTCTGGATCTCCAGGCAACGTAGTCCTCCGACGTGACCAGCTCTGGGTACTTGTTTGGCTTCTCTGGAGTGACAACACCTGGCAAAGGTCTCATCAAGTACTCGTTGTCGAAACCAAGGAAGAATGGGATGGAGTAACGGTCTCTGCCGGACTTGTTGTTGACCACTCTGTGGATGGTAGAGACCAGCTCTCCATTGGTGATTCTCTGCAAACAGTCAGCAACGTTGACGATGAGGTGACCTGGCAATGGTGGGACTTCGATCCACTGTCCACGCTTGTTGATGACTTGCAATCCTGAGACGTCACCTGGGTTGACAAACGTGATCACTTGGAAGTCGGTGTGTGGACCAATACCGTTCTGCTCGTTGGCAGTGTGCTCCTGTACTGGGTAGTGGACCACTCTCAAACCACCAGATGGGGCCTGGCAGGCGTCTTTGAAGTAGTCCTCTGGCAAACCGAAACTGAGAGCAATAAGACCCATCATCTTACGAGCCATGGTGAGACACTCGCTCTGGTAACGCATCAACATCTCCTCCATACCTGGAACGTTCTCAGGCCATCTGTTAGGGTAGATTCTCTTGGCCTTGTGTTCAGGTGGGGTCTCTGGGTCGTGCTCTGGGGAGTAGTTGACGTTGTATGCCTCGTACAAGTCGTTGAACTTGTTACCGGCCTTGTTGTACTTGCCCATTGGGTGGTATCCCAGGTACTCTCCGTCTGGGAACACACCAGTCCAGAGCTTCATCTTCTCCTCTAGTGAGAGCTCGAAGTACTTCTTTGCAATCTCGAAAGAGCCATCGACAACTTCTTGTGGGATACTGTGGTTCTTGATGTAGAAGAAACCAACTGTGGAAGCAACTTTTTTCAACTCCATGGCGAGAGCCTTACGCTTTTCAATGTCTGGGTGGTTGAGGTCCTTGAGGTCTAACACTGGAACCTCATCGAAGTCCTGCTCCTCAAAGGCACCAATGTCAGTGGTGGCAAGTTGTATCTTGGTACCGTTCTCCAAGGTCAAGGAGAGTTTCTCAGTGGTGGCTGTCTCTGTCATTTTCTCCGGTTTGTTCTTGTTTGCAGTCAAGTATGATGTTCTCTGGTGTATAGTAACCTGTAGATGTGGGTTGTAGAAAGACTTATATCTATTAGCAAACGGGTGTCAAATGTGGTTTAACTGCTACTGTGAAATGTGGTATGATTGACTTCGGCGAGTATCGATGGGCCCATCCAAATTTTTAAGGCACATTTCATACAGTGATGAATGCATCTATCGAAGGTTGGGGTTTCCGCTGTTGGCTTCCGGGAATACTTCCGTGTGTAGTAACTGGTGAATCGTGGATCCAGATTCCAGGCCCGCCGTCCGCCGTCCGTCCCCCCAGATTAGTCTCAAAGCGGATAGATAGTGCGCACTCGAAAATATTACTGATAAGGGACGTAGCGATAAGAGGGGCAGCAGTAGACGAGCCCCTAGGGACTAGTCACTAGTCACTAGAATCATGGTGGCGGATCGCTTCTCCGAGCAATCCACCGCATGATAGATGAGATTATATCATTGATTCAATCAATTTCTTGATTATTTTAAAGGTTCATTGCAAAGCAGAACAGTAGCAATCACCCCATAAAGCCCTCTGTCAATAGTCGCAGATACATACCCAGAACGCAGTACTTCAAAGCTGAAGCTTCGATACACTTCGGCGGGATTTTTGGTTGGATAAATCAAGGTTACATCGCAATTAGACCCGATGAGGTGTATGATGAGCTCATCTCAACGGAGATCCGACGGTTTTAACAAAACTGAAAACCCTTGAAGTTACTTTAAAGACTTGGCTTTCTAATCAGCTCAACGACAGACTACAGTACTCACTTTCAGTCCCCGCGCTTGACAGGTATCAGGTCTGGGATATTACTTCCCGAGACCGGAAAACACGTAGCTAGTAACACCTCCGTAAGCTCCTCATGATATGCTCATGTGATTGAATAAACAATCAACAAGTCATAGATCTAGCCTAATACATAATACTGTACGGATATATCCGAGATAGAAAGGATCCAAAGAACAGAACTGTAAAGTCGATAAAGGTAATTCAGTCGCATGGGATATCAAGGACGTTCTTGACAAGCTGCCACATATATGTTCTTCAATATACGGTTATACTACAGTGATTAAACCTCACCAGCTTCAATTGAAAGGTATGATTTTATAGTGCTAAGTGTGGCATCTGAAAATTGATGATATATAGACTACTTATTGATATATTGGCTTCTATTTAATCTACCAGTGACGTATGAGGTATATCAAAGGGTCATTATATGCCAGCAGCCCATCTTGATTCATTCTAGTCAGGGGTACATACTACATAGTAGCTACTACGTAGCTTATGTACCTCCAAACTTTCTGTGAGCTGACACAAAGCGGAATTAAGATAGGAATTGACGATACAAGTATACTAGGGATGTTTGTTGAAATCTTTTCACAGTTGATGGTCATGATATCAGCTAGATGGAGTAGTTCCTTTGTTATAAGTGTAATCTCTAGTATCACCGGCGGGCTCATCACAATCTACTACTCAAACAGCTGAATTACTACAACATCCTTCCTTGGCATTACCTGATATTGGTTATATAGCTGATTTAAACAGATTGATTAAAAGTACAGTCGGTGTGATATCCTAAAATAGTTTCAACAGCCAAATACGTAGGCTTTCCATACGGACTTCTTGTATGAGGTGATGATTGGTGACCATAAGAATCTGCTCCAAGTGTGGTTTAGGAGGGTGATAATTGGTAATCCTAGGCATAGTTTCAACTCTCCTATGTGCACTTAGTGGAGAATTGGTACCATAAAACGCTACAATAGACCTTGGTACTAAGTTCTAACCTTTATCAATGGATTATGAACTACATATCCAAAATAGCTAGTCTCTTACTCCCATCAGCTAGACCCATGAACTCGTCTTGTTGATGTCCCGGATCTTTCCATGGGTCTGAAAGTGCGCATCAATTTGCCTGAAAGGGATGACTCCGCACTTATCGCAACAAATTTCCAGTCCCGGGTACTCATCGACGAGGTAATATTTTTTTTTCAGGAGTGCACATTGGTCCGATAATTATGCGTCGAATCTTTGAAGTGTTTAATTTCAGCCTCTGAGCCTGAGTCTACAGTCTACGAGGTCTGAATTTGGTACAATATACCTGCTCAAGTGCAACGGTACATCCCGAGACTCTTATCTGCTTATCAGTGGCCGCTTGGTTGAACACTAGGCCAAGTCTTTACCAGATACCATTCTGAAAGCAGGATTCCCCTGGGAGATAGGATGTCCGAGTTTATCCCCCACAGATGAGATGAATGCTTTATTTTTTCAGTTGTACATAAGGGAGAACAAATCGCCTTAACGATATGCAGTGATACTATACCTACTGTTTCAGTGACCATTTATTACCAACACAAAAGGATCAGTATACACAATGGGGTTCGACAACTTCATTGAGAAGATAAAACTTCACGAAGATGAAAAGACACACGTCAAGGTCGATTCGTTACAGAATCCCGACTTGCAACCCCTCCCAATCTACCGTCGTACATGGAACTGGTGGGGTTTCACCACATACTGGCTGTTGAACAACATGTCTCTTTCCGGTTTCACATCTGCTGCTGCTATCTTGGGTTACGGTCTCAGTGTTCCACATGCTATGGCCATTGTGATCCTTGGTAACTTCATGATTATGGTCACCACTATCTTGAACGGTCAGCCAGGTAGTGATCACCACATTTCCTTCACAACTTACTCCAGAATCATGTTTGGTACTTACGGTTTCTACTTCGCTATCGCCATGAGAGCTACACTTGCTGTCGTGTGGTTCGCTTCCCAGGGTTGGTTGTGTGGTTTGATGATCAACTCTACCATCTCTTGTCTCTCCCACAGATACCTTGTTTGGGAAAACCAGTTCCCAGACTCAGTTCCTTTCACCTCTAAGGAGCTTGTTGGATTCATCTTGTTCCAGATTATCATGATTCCAATGATCATCCAGAAGATTCACAAGTTCAAGTACATGATGGCTTTCGCCTCCTTCTGTGGTTACGCCGCCATGATTGGTATCACTATTGCTGCTGTTGTCGACAACGACGGTAACACCGGTCCAATGATGAAGGTGAACTCCAACACTGTCCACGGTACTGCTTTCTCCTGGGCTTTCATGAAGGCCTTCTCCTCCTGGTATGGTGGAAGTTGTGTCGGTGTCATCAACAAGCCAGATTTCACCAGATTCTCCACTTACAAGTACGACCCAGTCTTCGGTACTGCTATTGGTAAGATGATCTTTGCCACTTTCATTCCATTCATGGGTATCGTGACCATCTCTGCCATGTCTGACAAGTGGGACCTTACCAGTTGGACTTTGAACCAAGTCTTGGACAAATGGTTGATGAACTACTATACTCCAAAGGTGCGTGCTGGTGTTTTCTTCGCCTCTACTTCCCTCTGGCTGGGTCAGGTTGTCTTCTCTACCGTTGGTAACGCTTGGTCTTTCGGTATGGACTTCTCTGGTATGTGGCCAACTGTCATTAACATCAAGCGTGGTGGTCTCTTCGCCCTCTTGCTTGTTTGGATCATTCAGCCATGGACCATGTACAACACCAACACCAACTTCGGTACCGTCATCAGTGGTTTCTCTGTGTTCATGTCCCCACTGGTTGCCATCATCATCTGTGACTACTGGGTCGTGAGACGTCGTATCTTGAAGTTGACTGACTTGTACACGAACTCTCCAGATGGTATCTACTACTATTACAAGGGTTTCAACCTTCACGCTTTGATCACTTTCTTCGTCACCAGTACTCCAGGTATCCCAGGTTTGATCCACACAGCCAACCCGGACATCCCATTGGACAACATCGGTATCATCCGTTACTACTACGGTAACACCGTCTTCGGTTTCTTCTCCGCCTTCATCATGTACTGGACTGCTTGCAAGATCTGGCCAATGAGAGGTATTGGTGAGAAGGACGAGGCTGACTACTACGGAACTTACTCTGACAAGGACTGCGAGTACTGGGGTGTCATTCCACAGCGTGATGTTGACAGAGCCATCTTGGCCAAGTACGTCACTTTGCCAGAGGAGAGTGAGATCTCAAGCGCTGCTGAGAGTATCAACGGCGAGGCTGACAGCCTTGAGAAGGAGCCACACGTTGATGTCAAGGAGAAGTCTCCAATGGGCGTTTGATTGTGATTTCTTTATTCATATTCCCTCGTTTGTTCATATCGTTATGAGACGGTGCTGGTTCACCAAAACTCTCTCTTGCTATTCTACTTTAATATTTATACCATTACTAGCTTTGTTAGATGTGTAACGTAGGGATATCAGGCATCTTTGGCCGTACTCCTAGCTCCTAGCATGTGCTTGTTAAGGAAATGCTAATTTTTTTATAGCCATGTAAGCATCAATCGTTTCCGCGAATTCACTCGATACACCTTCCCGGCACCCGGTCACTGTGGAAAAAGTGGAACTCCCGCTGCCTTTTCCTCACCTACGCGTCAAGAAACAAAACAACAGACAACGAGAGATCAAGTCAAGTGAGATCACATTTGATTAACCGCCAGACCCCAATCACAACCTCACAATGTCGCGAGAACCAACACAACTCGCCAAGAAGATCCGCCCGCTGTTCGACGCCATCTACGAGCTCAAGGACGAAGAAGGTCTACTCATCTACGAGATCTTCAACGTGGTCCCTGACAAGAAGATCTACCCGGACTACTACGACTTCATCAGAGCGCCAACATCGCTGAACTCTATCAGAAAAAGAATCAACATCTACCAGACTCCAAATGAGTTCATCAAAGACCTTGCGCAGATTGTTTGGAATGCAAAGACCTACAACGAACAGGGGTCATTTGTTTACAAGTATGCCGAGATTTTGGACAAGTTCATCACTGGCACTGTGATGCCCAAGTTCAAGAAGGCCGGGTATGAAGTTGGATACCCTGACACATCCCCAATCAAGGACGGTATTGCTGGTGCTCTTGTGGCCTATTCCTCTGAGACAACACAGCAACATGCCGGTTCAACAATGAACTCGTCAGCCAATGCCACTGCTTCCCCAACCCCAGGCAGAATGACCAGAAACGCCAACAAGGGCGATGGTGATGACGAGGCTTACAACTCGGAAGAGGACCACAGCACTATGAGCATGGTGAGCAATGTGCAGAAAAAGAGATCACATACC
Source organism: Petasospora meyerae (assembly GCA_030462915.1). Taxonomy (NCBI): domain Eukaryota; kingdom Fungi; phylum Ascomycota; class Saccharomycetes; order Phaffomycetales; family Wickerhamomycetaceae; genus Petasospora; species Petasospora meyerae. The sequence continues at coordinate 377,199 of JAKVQR010000158.1, read as the reverse complement.
CCGAAGGAAGTTAGCAACAAGAGAGGAAGACCTCCAGTCATTGACAAGCCATTCGAGCAAAGAATCAAGAACGTACTGAGATCATTGAGAAAGGAAAAAGACGAGGTTGGTGAATCTTTGACTGCGATGTTTGACAGACTACCTGACGCTAGGGACTATCCAGATTACTACACTGCCATTGCCCAACCTATCTCTTTGGATGAGATCAGAAAGAAGATCAAACAGAGAAAGTACAAGGACGTGGAGTCATTCGTGAACGATATGAACTTGATGATTGCCAATGCCAAATACTACAACGACGAGAGCTCAATGGTTTACAGAACCACAGTGCTCTTGGAGACTTGGTTCAAGAGATTCCTGGACATTGAGTTGAAGAGACCAGACACAGATTTCATATCCTCCGATGATCTAAAGATCCCATTGGAGCAACTCGAGTTACACGGAAAACTCTACAAGATTGGTGATTGGATCTTGATCAACAACCCAAATGATCCTCAAAAGCCAATTGTGGCACAGTTGTTCAGAATTTGGCAGACACAGGATGGACAGCGTTGGATCAACGTCTGTTGGTACTTGCGTCCAGAGCAAACCGTTCACAGAGTGGATCGTCTCTTCTACGAAAATGAAGTGTTCAAGTCTGGCCAGTACCGTGACCATTTGGCTGATGAGATTTTGGGACACTGTTACGTCGCTTACTTCACTCGTTACCAAAGAGGTGACCCAGGTATTCCATATGAAGGACCTTTGTTCATCTGTGAGTACAGATATAACGATAACGACAAGAACTTCAACAAGATCAGAACTTGGAGAGCATGTTTGCCAGACGAGGTACGTGACGTGGAGGATCCTATCATCCCATTGCCTCAGGGTATGCGTATCTTCCGCAAAGTGGAGTCCCCATTGAAGCACATGTTACCACCTAATGCCTCTACAAACATGCCTATCCCAGAACCAACACTCGGTGCACCAAACGCTCCCCCTTTGCATGGTGCTGTGTACCTACGTGATATCGATGAGACTGATGATTTGGGTCAGTATTCTACATCGAGGATGTGTCCGAAGTACATCATCAGACCTAACGACCCACCAGTTAACGAACAGGCACTGCAGCAGAATTTGGCATCGTCATCGGGAACCACAAGAAACGTTGTACACAGCCAAAACAGCAACCCAACACACGCAACCAATAACAACATGACGCATCCAAACAGCCATACACGAGGACACGTTGGACATGGACAACAACAGGGCGTGCATCACGTTGCCTCAAGCGCTGTGTATCACGCACAGCCGACATATTTGCCAAACTCTGGTGCTTCCAGTTTCATCGTTCCTGTGAATTTGGTGAGTGGGGTTGAGGGTGTCACTAGAATGGATGTCTCTAATAACAAGAGAAGATTACAAGGTGTCTCGAATGTCACTGAACCAGGCCCAGTTGTTTGGTTTAGAAGTCCTGGTGTGAAGATTGTGAATAGACTTGTTGATGGGATCTGTGTGGAGAAGCGTGGTATTAGAGTGGAGATGGAAGACGAGAAGAGAGACGACGAACAAGAAGGTGGATTCAAACACCAGATCATTGCCAAGGAGCTTGTTAATGAACTTCCAGGATCCGGTATGGGCGGAGTTGTTGTTGGAATGGGTCACTCTGCTGAGTACCTGAGATGGAAGAGACAGAAACAGGAGGCTAAGTAAGTCAATGAATGGTCAATGTTAGTTGTTACGAGAAAGTGTTTGTTAAGAGAAAAATGCAATTGTAGGTTTATTTTTGTTGGAGTTAATAAAGAAGCAGCTTATTCCGTGAAGATACCCCAGTACTGCTCAACACCATAGTCACCTGGAGCCTTCCACAAGTCGTTGAAAGTGGTGAAGAGGATCACTTGGTCAGCCACGGTGTCAGCGATGGACTGCAAAGCCTTGACTTGGTTCTCCTTGGATGGGACAGCAACACCGTAGTTGCTACCTTGAGTAGGCCAGCCAGACTCACAGATGAGCACTTCCTTACCACCACAGACGTTGGAGATGTTCTCGATCTGGGTCTTGAGGAAGGAACCGGAGTTTTCAGGGTAGACGTTACCGTCCCAGAATGGATGAGAGTTGACGGCAACGTAATCGGAGACGTCACAAAGGGCTGGGTTGTCCTGGACAGCAACGAGGGTATCAACAGTGACCATCTTACCGGTGTAACCAACAGCGGAGAGTTGGGATCTAGCGGACTCAACAGCGGTCTTCAATTCAGCAACAGTGGCAGTGCCGGCGTTGACCATCTCGTTACCCACCGAGATGGTGTAGATGTCATCCCAAGAACCACCGTTGGCGTTAATGGCATCTGCGATGATAGAGACAGATGCAGCGATCTTGTCCAAGTAGTAGATACCGAGGAACAATTTCTGGTGGGATGCCTTAGCGGAGAGCAGAGTGGACACCAACTCACAGTCGGTGTCGTAGACTCTGATGAGATCAAACTGAGAGAGCATCTTGATCTCAGAGGAAAGCTGGTCGACAGACTTACATGAGCCGGAGTCAGTGTATGGCGAGAATGTGATACCCTTACCCTTGATGTAGGAAGCTGCTGTGGAGGATGGTGACGAAGCTGCCTGAGAGGAGGATGTTGTAGAAGGTTGGAGGGTAATTGGAGTCTTTGTGGATGAAGATGATGATGATGATGACGGTTTTAACACTTGGACTTCCTTCACCAACGGTGTGTCGATCACTGCGGAAGCTGTAGATGTAGATGAAGTGGAAGTGGTCTGAATCGTTGAAGAAGTTGGAGGAATGGAGTAGACTGTGGTAGCTGGTGGGTTCGCATCCACAGTGACAATTTGTGTAACCATCACGGTGACAACACCTCTCTTGTCAAGATCATGTTCGTGGTGGATGTGGAGTGGTTGGGCAAGAGCCATGCCTGCTAGCAAGAGCTGTGGGTAGAACTTCATAGTGTATCAGAAAGGAGTGTGAGGGAGAGAGTGAAAGGAGTGTACTGTGTTGGATGTTGGACACTTAAGATACACCAACGATGATCGTTCAAACGGACATGGGCAGCTCTGAGTTTATATATCAGAAGGGGGTGTGTCGTTCAAAAGCCAAGCAGCTACCCCTGCGGGATCTGATCACATTGAGTGATATCACAAGTCACAAAGGTGTACGCAGCGTAGGTGTTAACCATTCGGGCTTTTCCCCCCTTACAAACTGATCGAAATGCATGCCGTTATGCGTCCATTTGAGCGGATCGGGGGATAAATTTCAGGGGATCAATCATGAAGCTTTCTCAAAGGTGTATCAGCGCGTCATTTGCCTTGACAGTTCCATGTCTGTATGTACGCCCACTGTATGTACGCCCACAGACGCGTCGGGACTCGGACATGATCCGACGCGTCACATCTAGGAGGCTAACTTTTCGCGTTTGCAACTTGAGGTCCGAGGATCTCCACTGTATGGAATTGCTACAGGAGTGTTTCAGGGAAGTAGAGCTCACTGAAGATGATATAATTGGGGCCGGGGAGTGTGGAGGGTTTCTTGGAAGTGTTGGTGATGTTCTATAGTGGTTAGTCGTCAGATTAGTTTCAACCTCAAATAGGTGAGAGGTTCGTTGGAAGGTGGGTCTTTGATCCAAACGGCTGGAGTCTAGACCTCGACTAGGCTTTTAGTATTTACCAAGGCTTCGAGATCCAATGACCAAAACCTCTCAGATCCCAAGGCTTTTTCCTGTTTTCACAATACAATCACTAAGCCAAGACAGAAGCCGTCTATAGGAAGGGGATTGTAGGATCGGTAGACACAAATAGCCCGGTGTACATGACGAATCAGGTACACGATCTCAACCCGATGACATCGCTGATTCATAGGTGAAAGCCGTCACGATGAGACAACGAGATCAACAGTGGAATGTTTCAATCAAGATCACAGCCAAGACACTATATATAGACAACACAACAACTACAACAAACAATCATTAAACATACAATGTACAAATTTATCATAACCTAAACATAAACCCCATAACCAAAATTAGCATATTAACTTCAGTAAGGAATTTAAGAAGAGGTCATAACCTGCCAGACACGGATGACAGAGTCGGTGTAACCAGCGAACAAGTTCTGACCGTCAGCGGACCAAGCCAAGGAGATGGCCTCTGGGTCTCTAGCCTTACCAGAAGTAGCGAACTCTGGCTTCAACTCGTCAACGAGCTCACGCTCCTGCAAGTTGAAGACCTTGATGGAAGAAGCAGTGGCAGCGGTCAACCAGTATCTGTTTGGAGAGAAGGCCAAAGCGTGGACCTCGTCACCAGCTGGCAAGGTGTACAAAACCTTCTGCTGGTTCAAGTCCCACAAGATGATCTGACCGTCCTTACCGGCAGAGGCAACGAGGGTTCCATCTGGGGAGATGGTGATGGTGGAGACGTAACCGTCGTGACCAATGTAGTCACCGGTCAAGGAGTAAGTGGACAAGTCCCAGGACTGTTGATTGATTGTTAGTACAGTGGTTCATAATGGGAAGCCAACATTCACAAATCTTTTCCTCTCTTCCCAACCCATACTCCCAAATTCCTGGTGGAGAATGGCAGCAAACAATCAGAGATCTTGGTGATTAGATATGTCTCATTCGGGATAGATGGTCCCGTCCGAAGTAGCAAATATAATATACATCATTTTGTGAAGGGGAGTTGATGGAAAGAAAGGATATCTGAAGTGCAAATTGTTAGTGGAAAGAGAAGAAAAAAACATACCTTGACCAACTTGTCCCAACCAGCGGAGATGACGGTTGGGGTGTTGTCTGGGGAGAATCTGACAGAAGAGACCCAGTCGGAGTGACCAGTCAAAGTCTTCATACAGTTACCAATGGTGTTCCAGACCTTGACGGTCTTGTCTCTGGAAGCAGAAACAATCTGTCTGGAGTTCTTGGCGATGGAAACGGACAAAACGTCACCCTCGTGACCAACAAATCTCTGAGTGGTCTCACCGGTCTCCAAGTTCCACAATCTCAAAGTCTTATCCCAAGAAGCAGAGAGAGCGAACATACCGTCGGAGGAAATGACGGCATCCTGGACAATGTGGGAGTGACCCTTAAGAGACTTCTGGGCGACACCATAGGACTGGTCGTCACGGGTCAACTTCCAGGTGATCAAGGTCTTGTCTCTGGAGGCAGACAAGAGCAAGTCTGGGTTGGCTGGGGTGGTAGCCAAGGCGGTAACCCAACCGTTGTGGCCCTCAAGGGAACCTCTCAAAACCAAAACTTCCTTTCCAGACATTGTGAACTGTGTTTGATGGATGGCAAGGGAAGCATCTTCTTCTCCTTCCCCTTCATCTCTAAGCTGGTGAAAAGAAGTGTTGAAGTTTTCCACCTGCGCGCGATTCCCACACAGTGAGAGAGAATCGAGAGGCAGAGACAGCCGGCGATGGGAGCGGTCTGTGCAAAAAAAAAAAAAATGGAAATCTTGGTTCGTGCAGCACAAAATTTGTTAGGTACTGGAGTTACTGAGGAGGATGTATGATGCTTAAGTACTTTTCATCCCGGGAGCCTTTCGTGACTGTCGACATGGCGCGAAACCCAAACACCGCAGCTGGTTGGTGCACGATTTTTCTAGCCACCAAGAGAGGACGCTGGTGAGGAAACTGGCGAAGGTGTCCTGATGGATATATACACGTGTTATTTCTGGCAGATCAATTTGATTATGTCATTGTGATGACATAAGCTGTGGGTTAGGGAACACTTGCATACAGAGCTCATGTGGTGAGCGATATCAAATCAAGTGTGGCATAAAAATGAGTTCAACGCAGTACAAAAATGTACTATTCGCGGAGGGTGTATGGGGTAAAAAGTATGAGTTTGTGTCTGGAATTAGGTGTCTGGAATTGGTGTCTGGCGGGGTCCTAGTGGTGTCTGGGCATGGTGTCTGGTAATATGGATTTTTCTCTTTATTATGAGCTATTTTTATGATATATTTTATGTGTGTTTGATCATGATATTGCGTTTAGTGGTCTGTAAACCATCCTAATCAGGAAGGTGGTGTGCGCTTACCATTGTACTCATTTTTAAAGGGCTCTCAAATCAAGACGTGGAGGGACTGTCATGAACAACTGATTATAGACTTAGCGTCCAGTAAACATCCAGAATAAACAATCCACCAATGACAGACACGAATAAAGACGCACAGGATCCTTTCATCCAAGAACGATTGGACTCATTGCACGAAATTGACACGGTGAGTCTACTTATCTCACACTCCAAAGTGACACATTCTATCATCATCATTGGTACTAACAGTAGTTATCATCTACAGAAACTCGTATCAGTGCTAAGTCATGCCTCATCCGCACTCTCAAACCTCATGAACCTCAAACAAAACGCATCACAATCAGAAAAAATCCAGTATATACAAAACGATTTCCAATAGGACATACAGCATTTCTACAAAGACCTGGAATTCGCTACACAACACCTCAAGAGAGAGATAAAGACGTTGGATGACCGTATAGGGAAGACGGATGGTAATGGAATTACAATGCTGCCGATAAACATCAACAAGAAGGCTACATGGGCTGGTAAGGAAAAGCTGAAAACACAATTGGATAAACTCGATCAGCTTATGGATTGAGTGAATGAATGGAAATTCAAAAGAATCTGTCGTCCCTCTCACTTGTGTATCCCATGTAGACACCCACAGCCAAGAACAACGAGATAGCAGCGTTTCTGAAGATCTTCTTCCAGTTTCTGATCTTACCAGTACGTCCAAACCATGCTGGAGGGACCATTGCCGTCTTAGCCACTGCCAATTCAAAATCTGTGGTTGGGGGATACTTGGCCTCAAACAATGGTTCGATCCAATACGGCTGATTCATCGTAGCACGTTCGTGTGTGAATGCAAGGAATGAGTTGTAACCGTGATAGTTACCGTATCCTGATCCACCAACACCGCCAAATGGTAACTGTGCCATACCAACATGGATCATAGACTCGTTCATCAGGAAGGCACCGGATCTGATACGGTTCTTGATCTTCTTACACTCCGCCTTATTGTTGGAGTAAGCGTACAGAGCCAAAGGGGTATCACAATGGGTGACCACGTCAGTGATGGCGTCGTCCAAGCTGTCGTATGGAACAATTGGCAAAACGGGACCAAAGATCTCACCTTGCATCAATGGATCCTCGAAAGAGACATCCTTCACGATGGTTGGTTGGATGTATCTGTCCTCAATGGAATAATCACCACCATAGACGACTTCGCCCTTGGTGGTCTGGATCAAGTCCACCACCCTCTGTGTGTTTCTCTCATTCACAATCTTGTTAAAGGTTTTCGCATCCATCTCACCGTACAGCTTCTGGGTCCATTTAGTAACCAACTCAACAAACTTTGGATACACTTCTCTCTCCACTAGTGCATAATCGATACAGACACACACTTGACCGGCGTTCTGGAATGCCACATAGGCGATTCTCTTGGCTGCGATGTCCAAATTGGCACAACTTTTAGTGACAAAAGCTGGAGACTTGCCTCCCAATTCCAAGATACATGGTGTGAGCGTCTCTGCACACTTCTTAGCGATAATCTTTCCAACTGTTCCTGAACCGGTGTAGATCACTTTATCGAACTTCTGCTCCAACAACACTGTGGTTTCAGGAATACCACCATTGATACATTGAACCAATTCGTTATCCATAGTTTCCATCAGCATCTCAGATATGACAGCAGCAGTGTGTGGAGATTGCTCGCTTGGTTTCAACACAACGGTGTTACCACCAGCAATGGCACCGATCAAAGGTTGGATAGATAACAGCATGGGGAAGTTGTAAGCACCAATGACAAGCACGGTACCCAATGGCGCATATTCAATTTTGGGTCTGCTGAATTTGAAAAGCAATGGAGTGTCTTGTGGCTTCTTACCTTTGCACCAATCACGCAAGTTGGAGATGATGTATAACAGGTCTGAGTAAACTGGGCCAAACTCGTTCATCACACATTCTGCATGGCTTTTGTTCAAGTCTTTTGCTAAGGCTTTGATGATGAGATCTTCGTGGTCTTTCAAAGCGTAGTAGAGCTTACGAAGAGCATCAAGACGGACATCAACTGGTAGGAATTTCTGTGTGTGGAATGAGTTGCGCAGTTTGTTGATACGCAACGGGATCTCGGAAAGCGGTGTGTACTCCAAAGGTCCTTCGGTGGTCATGATTAAACGGGTGAAATGTGGATCTGAGGAGGATATGAATCTGAGCTGAAGATTGATACGAGGATCCTAAAAGCGATGTAGTTTGATGGAGAATGTGAAAGTTGGGTTTAAGAAGGGAATCTATCACATGTGAAGGTAGAAGGTTGGTAGTAAAGCAATTATTTTCGCGCCCATGTATGTTGATGGACATTGGAGAGCCTAGGAGATGGGTTTCCCCGCAATTAACCCAGACTACAATGTTTGAGCATGTACATCTAAACTTATTCATAATTTGTAACCAAAGAAGATCTATGATAGCCAGCTGAGAAAAGTGGAAAACAACGCTCTATCTGGACTGCTCAAAGTCTAGGTACCCCTTAGTTTCCAACCTGCAGCGTAATCATAGAAGTCATGATGGTCTTCGACTTCGACAGTCAGGAATCGGGAGGCAAAAAGAAGATAACCAACACCAAAATAAATAGAAACCGGCCTTCATGCCAATCTATATTATAAGCGAGTGCAAGAAATCGGAAATCATTAACATCAGAAAACTGTAGTTGGATAAATGAAAGTCATGAGCGTCATCAAAGTAGAAACAAAAGGGAGTGCCAAAGAGGAGATAGAGGATACCGGCATTAAACTGAATCTTTCCCCCTTACTCTCACAAGTCGGTAGTGTCCCCCTGTTAAGAGGGCTAGGTCAGAAGAGGAAACGTTCGTGTGTCAAAAACACTGTCTCAGAACTGCAACAGAGTCTTATCAGGCTCCGGCGAGTACTGCACTGGGGACTCTGAAGAACCGTATGAAGGAATAGGATTTTGGAGAGACTCCTTTACGTTCAGAGCAACAGTGGCCACCACAGAGTTGTCGGAGTCGATGATGTAGCCGCCGTCTGTGTTATCTGGGAAAACTGTGGAGAACTCGGAGGCAAGCGGGCTCTTGATGAATTCCTCGTAACCCTCAGTAGTGGTGAGTTCAACTGGCGTAGTGTCAATCTTGAGCTGTTGTGGTTGCATTGCGTGTAGTAGTGTGTTATTGTGTTTGTAGTAGAAGTTACTGATGAAAGAAGCACCCCTCAAACACTACAGAAGTGAGAAAGTAAAAGGTGGACGCAGTCCCTTATATATATATCCTCAAAGACCTTGGCCGGAGGCGACAAAGTGTGCCTGTGAATTCTGTGGCGGCTCCCCCTCATCGCAGTTTCCAGAAGCTAGAAGTTAGCACAAGGTGCATTATCATGTGTGGTCCGTACCATCATCGCTAAATGATGCGCAGCCACTCTTTGCTTTACCTGGAGTGATCTAGGCCATGAAAGAGAGAGCAATAAAGATGAGTAGTAAGTACATGAGTTCTAGACCTTCACGTAGACTTTGATTGGTGAGTTTCATACACCTTTCTGCATCATGGCTTGCTCTCCAACAAGCAAAGAGCCAACATTTCAAATTTGTCATCAGCTTCATCATTCATGTGGAAGTTAAAAAGTTGTGAGACAATAACCCGATTGCGTCACCGCAACCCGCTCGGTTTTGTCGGAGGTTTGACTAGCGTTGGTCACTCTCCCGAGAGATGGTCATCCGGCCGTTGATGGATAGATCTCTTATCTTGCTGGAATCTTCTTGCAACCTGGGAGGATTAGCCCAGATCCAGGAACAGAGGGAGATAAGATCTATGTGATCTATCAGAAATATCAACGCTTAAACTGCTTACCAATGAGATGGAATGTTCATGAAGTCACATATCCAACCGTAGTATGTACCCGCTAAGTTCTAACCCCGGCTACGGCTTCGGATTTCCCGGAGAAGGAAAAAATTTTGTGTCATCTGCCAGTGCAGGCCTCATGAAGGGAGTTGAAAGTTGAAACCCCCTTTGCGCTACTGGCTGGATATTTTTTTTTTTTTTTTTAATATATGGTGTACATTAGGAGTGTTATACAGCTACCAACTAATCCTCAGACGTCTTCTTGACCTCCCTGCATTTAGCTAGTGAAGGCCTGGATATTTCCAAATTCCCATCTTTGATTACTAAGACATCTTGTGATGGAACGTTGCGCATTGAGATGCCCTCAAACCATCAGTTTCACCAGCTTTCCAGCACAGCTGTATCTCAGCTAGTGTGTAACCTCATGTGTTTCTCGAAGATTCCTCACGTTGTAGATCTCTGCGCTTGTTAGCCGTTGATAATAATAACGATCACCGGATGAGTACATGAAGTTGATGATCAATGCATTCCAGGCACCAGCTACATGACTCGGTACGCTTTACAAATCATATATAGTTCAGAACGAGACTGGTTTCTATTATACAGCAGTTGACCTACAATCAACCTGATTTAAAGCGACGTACTATCAATAACGTTCGATTCAAGTACGATGAATATAAAATCAAAAAATAATCCCGTCAGTGCTAAATCAGCACCCAGCCGAATTCAGCAAGGTTCTTGTGGGAGATAACCAGCAACGGAATAAAAAGCTAGCCAGTTCAGTGTAGCAGAAAATTGAGAAAGCCATAAATAAAGCGGCTATAATTGAGCTCGAACTCAAGCCAATACAAGGGCAAAGACAGAACCAAAGACCATCAACAACCAGTTGTTGTGCACAGTAGAGGAACCACCGACGAAAGTTGAAGCCTCAGGTGTGGTTGAAACGCCTTCAACTGCACCTTGAGTAGCTGCACCAGTGCCTCCAGTGATGATAGTGGTCAATGAACCAATCACAGGAACAGAAGTAGTAACAGGCTCTTCCGATGTAGACGATACGGCAATTGTTGACGTGCCAAATACTGTCAAGGTAGAAGTCTCATCTCCAGAAGCCAATGGAACATACGTAGAAATGACTGTCTCAGAACCAGAGTATGTGGCAGTAACAACGGCCACTCCGGTGGTAATCGTCATTGAACTGCATGCGTTAGTTGCACAAGAAGTGACAGTTACCAATGTTGTTTGAATATGGGTTGGGATGGCTGAGGAAAAAGCGGCAGTAGAAGAAGAATAGGCAACAGTACTAAACTGGAGCTCACCTGCAGAGTTGGTGAATGTGGTTATGTAGGTAGTGACGGTAGTGGCCTGATAGATCAGTGACTCAATCGAAACAGCACCATCGGAGCTAGTAACAGTGGTGTGGGAAACATAGCCAGTCTCCGTCTCACCATCAGAGTCGGTGTATGTGGTCAAGTAGTCGCCATCCACTGCAATGGTGGTGGAACCAGTCGCCAAGTCACCAGCAGAATCGGTGGTTGGGTAGAATGACACAACACCAGTCTCCGCCTCGCCATCGGCATCAGTGTAGGTAGTGGTGTATGGGGATGGCACGGTAACTGGGTAGGTGGTAGTTCCAGTAGACAAAGAACCATCGGAGCCGGTGTTTGTTGCGTAGGACACGTAGCCAGTCTCCGTCTCACCATCAGAGTCGGTGTATGTGGTCAAGTAGTCGCCATCCACTGCAATGGTGGTGGAACCAGTCGCCAAGTCACCAGCAGAATCGGTGGTTGGGTAGAATGACACAACACCAGTCTCCGCCTCGCCATCGGCATCAGTGTAGGTAGTGGTGTATGGGGATGGCACGGTAACTGGGTAGGTGGTAGTTCCAGTAGACAAAGAACCATCGGAGCCAGTAACAGTGGTGTGGGAAACATAGCCAGTCTCCGTCTCACCATCAGAGTTGGTGTATGTGGTCAAGTAGTCGCCATCCACTGCAATGGTGGTGGAACCAGTCGCCAAGTCACCAGCAGAATCGGTGGTTGGGTAGAATGACACAACACCAGTCTCCGCCTCGCCATCGGCATCAGTGTAGGTAGTGGTGTATGGGGATGGCACGGTAACTGGGTAGGTGGTAGTTCCAGTAGACAAAGAACCATCGGAGCCAGTAACAGTGGTGTGGGAAACATAGCCAGTCTCCGTCTCACCATCAGAGTTGGTGTATGTGGTCAAGTAGTCGCCATCCACTGCAATGGTGGTGGAACCAGTCGCCAAGTCACCAGCAGAATCGGTGGTTGGGTAGAATGACACAACACCAGTCTCCGCCTCGCCATCGGCATCAGTGTAGGTAGTGGTGTATGGGGATGGCACAGTAACTGGGTAGGTGGTAGTTCCAGTAGACAAAGAACCATCGGAGCCGGTGGTTGTTGCGTAGGACACGTAGCCAGTCTCCGTCTCACCATCAGAGTTGGTGTATGTGGTCAAGTAGTCGCCATCCACTGCAATGGTGGTGGAACCAGTCGCCAAGTCACCAGCAGAATCGGTGGTTGGGTAGAATGACACAACACCAGTCTCCGCCTCGCCATCGGCATCAGTGTAGGTAGTGGTGTATGGGGATGGCACGGTAACTGGGTAGGTGGTAGTTCCAGTAGACAAAGAACCATCGGAGCCAGTAACAGTGGTGTGGGAAACATAGCCAGTCTCCGTCTCACCATCAGAGTTGGTGTATGTGGTCAAGTAGTCGCCATCCACTGCAATGGTGGTGGAACCAGTCGCCAAGTCACCAGCAGAATCGGTGGTTGCGTAGAATGACACAAAACCAGTCTCCGTCTCGCCATCGGCATCAGTGTAGGTAGTGGTGTATGGAGGAATAGCATTATATGTTTCGGAAGTAGATGAGGACTCGAGATTGGAAGTGCTGGAATTGGTAGGAGAAGCCAAACCGGTGATGGAAGAGGAAGCATCGGTAATTGCATGAGAGTAACTAGTGCTCATGGAGGAAGATGCGCCCGATGGGATATTTGAGGTGCAGATAGCGGATAACACTAAGGAGGATGCAGTAGATGAGGTGTCAGAGCTCTCAAATGAAGAACTCAAAGACTCAGAGGACTGAACACTGGAACTCTCAGCGGCTGGAGCACTTGAAGATTCATAAGATGATACAGTATATGAAGAGCTGGTATTCTAGGTGGATGAGGCACTCGACTCTGAGGAGGAGGTAACGGATGAAGGGCTGGATCTGTCAGAGGAAGAAGCGATCGAAGTCTCAGAGGACGAGGTAACCGATGAAACACTGGAACCCTCAAATGAGGAAGTACTGGTCTCAGAAGACGGTGTTACAGATGAAACACTGGAGCTCTCAGAGGAAGAAGCGCTCGACTCAGAAGAGGAGTTAACAGATGAAGCGCTGGTGCTGTCAGAGGATGAAACGCTCGACTCAGAGGATGATGCTGCAGATGAAACACTGGAACCCTCCGAAGACGAAGCACTTAAAGATTCGGACAAAGAGGATGAGCCAATGGTAGAAAGGGGTTCCTCAGAGCTGCTGGATGATGAAGCGCCCGATGATTTGATTGAAGAGGATGAACTTATCATGGACGAGGAGGCAACGGAAGAATACGATGAGGACATCACGTCACTGGATGAGGCGGTAGAGGACACATCTGTAGAAGAGTCGCTAGAGATCATTGGTGATGAGACTTCCACTGAGGAGGCCATAGAGGAGGAAGCGCCAGTAGATGAAGCAGATGAATTGGATGTAACTGGTGAAGACGAGATCTTTGTGCTCGAGGATGACGACGAAGATGATTCCGTGGAGGACTCAGATGAAGAAGTCACGACACTAGCAGAGCTAGCAGTGGAGGAGGATGAGCTTGATTCATTGTTGGAAGAGGAAGATGATGAAATTGCAGTAGGTGAAGACTCTGAAGAGGAAGAAGAAATCTCGCTTGTTGTGGATTCAGTTGAAGAAGCGAAACTGCTGAGGTCCTCAGATGAGTTCGCGGAAGAGCTCGATGACGTAGTGAGAGACACCGTTGCCTAGGAAACGGAAGATGTAGCAGAAGACAAAATCATAGACGTGCTTGAAGAAGAACTGGAAACATCAGAAGAAGACTCGACCTCACTAGATAAACTGCTGGAGGAGGACTCGGATGACTGTGAAATGCTAGTTGTTGGAATGATAGTGGCCGAGGATGAGCACTCACCATCGGCGTACTGGTAAAGATCAAGACATCCAAAGTCCAGAGATGTGGTCTCAACGTTGCAACCAAAGATATCGATAGCACAGATAGTGTTGACGAGGAGTTCTCTGACACCGGAGCTCACAGAACCCGTGTAGAAAATGAGATCCTCCTTTTCGCCATTCTGGTCGGTAAGGGTCCAGTCGAACGCGACATACTCGGAGACACAAATTTCAAGGAAATCGGTCAAGGCAGTCAGTTTACCAACGGTGATGTCGTATTGGATCATAGCAGAGCCTTCCTCCAAGTTCACAACACCTCTAACATTGCTGATGTGGAGACCTAACTCGAAGGCGCTGAAGTCAGCAGCGCTAATTGGCTCCGCAAAGTTGAAGTAGAAAGTAAGGGTATAAGTACGGAAGAAGAATGGAGGGATCAACGACGTGGTATCCTTTGCTTCAGAAGTGTAGGCGTAGTAGTAATCATGACCGGCAATTTGATCAACATTTGTACCATAAGCACATAGGGCACTTTCAATCACACCAGTGGCAATTGGAGTGGTGACAGTAACGATACCTGTAGCGGATTCGATTTCGGTATCTTGACTTGTGGTTGTATCCTGAGCCAGGGCCGGCTGGAAGACGGCTGAGACCCATAATAGGAAGACACTGAGGGTCTGGTATGGCCTCATGATGGATGCTTTGTTGTTTTAGTGATTAATAGGGTTTTTTTCTATGAGTTTGAAAGTTTACATGCAAAGGGCGTTGGGTCTTATATATAATTTTTGGTGCTAAAGGAAACAACTCAGATGCTAATTGAAGAGCTTCAGACTAGATTCTTAGTTTGAAAGCTGGTTCTTGATATGTAGAAGCGACAAGGTTCATGGATTGCAATAACATTAGACACAGTGCAGATGACAGGTATGCTAAAATGCAGCGTGCGTGCACTGCTAGGTTCAATTTTAATTCTGAGTGCTACGATATCGTGAATGGTAGTGATTCATTATCAGTCCTCTCCAGCTTTCTCCATTGGCTTCACGATACTTTCTTCCATATGACCTACCCAAGTTGGCAACTGTATGTTTCCGCAGACTCTTCTCGTGCAGGTCATGATTTTTTGACAGTCGCATCTCTTCAAGATAACTCAAATAGAATGCGCTGGTCGATGGTGTATAGACAAATGATGCGAAAGAATAATCCTCCGTGGTAACACTGGATGCAAAGTAAAGAAGAACGTCGATCCTGTTTCCAGTTCCCCGAAATCTCACTTCCTGAGTTACAAGTGTAACGTTGACTGAAGATGATTTGATGGTTTTATTTGTATATATCAATGCTTCCTGGATTCCGTATCTCAAGCTGAGATTTAAGATTGCAAGACCCGAAATACGAAAGAACGCCTCTCTGACGTACTATACTGTAAGTGAATATATTCTCCAGTGAGACACCGAACCTTCTATTTCCTATGAATGAAATTCAAGTTTCTAGAACCAATAAGATATAATTAGGTCTTCCATTTTGCTTTCTGCAGCAGCTCCAAAATCAAAATTGCTGGTTGATGTCATACCATCACAGTTCACTAGCTATGGGGGTGCTGGCCCCTGGGCTTGTAAGTTGTGCCTCGGTTCAAATCTCAAATCTGGCATGGGACGAGCAAATAGGAATAGCCTCTGGTACCTAAGACCACAGCATCTCGTGCCTCCGAAAGCCCCCAGACTGCTTGGCTTTCTATCCAGCATTATGAACCCGGTTGAACTTTCTGGTTAGTACCAAAGCCTGCTACCATACATGGTACAACCTTAATTTTGGTTCTGGAGCTCGGTTCGTAAGCGAGGCCAATTATTTCTTGCATCAAGGTACGTTTTCGGGACGCACCTTTGCTGTTCGGTAAAACACGGACCACTTCGTAAATCTCGGACACAATTCATTATTCAAGACTCAAGACTCAAGACTCAAGTGTCAGTTCAAACTGGCAAGAAAAGCTTCGTATATAGTCTCCCTATGTGAATACTTTAATAGCTGAGCAAATAAATCATGTATAGTTACTGGGCATCAATGACCATCAAGACCTTTTCGGTTGGTTGCAGCTTTGATGTAATCAAATTATAGCTACTTTACAACTGATCGCGTACCCGGGGAACGTGGCCGGCTACAGAATAGTAACTAGTAATTCGTGAATTCGTGAACACTGTGGATAGAGGCTGGTCGACGCTGTGAGATGGCTAAAACACTATCTGGAATATGTATACAACAGTATGATGTATCCCGGTAAAGTTTTGGACACCGCATTCATCTGTTGTTGACCTCCCTTTATGTAAATGCAACAAGCACGGCTGCTAAAAAATAGTACACAAATCAACCGAAAAGATCTGAAATTCCAGATTTAAGGTTCAGATTGAAGAATGGGACTTAGCTATCCAACTACGTGCGCTACGTGCAGTCGACTTTATCTAGTCATGAGTTGGTTGATG
Organism: Petasospora meyerae; assembly: GCA_030462915.1. Taxonomy (NCBI): domain Eukaryota; kingdom Fungi; phylum Ascomycota; class Saccharomycetes; order Phaffomycetales; family Wickerhamomycetaceae; genus Petasospora; species Petasospora meyerae. Next base: position 360,719 of record JAKVQR010000158.1, on the reverse strand, counting down.
GCCTAGAGTGGGGCCATTACTAATAGTCAACGTCTCCTGAACAAATGTATTGAAATGAGTTGAGGAATCTCTCTCAATTCTCAATTCTAGATCTCTTATATTTAGTAATGACGTTCGAATGTATGTACTGAGTGTTTCGTTTGGTCTAGTTCCACCGTTAGTAGTTACTACCGTGAGACTGGTCACTGCAAGGTATATCAACCAAGTTCAACGGCAAAATTTGATGGAAGGTGCATGCAGAAGTTTATTACCCTGTGTACATTATACATACACCTAAAGTAGCCGAACTGACAAGGTTACTGACGTATGACGGTTATTACAGCGTATCAGAGGTATGAAAATAAACCAGGTTTGAGGTTCTGGAACTTTCCATACGGCTTCCAAATTCCACGATATAGCTTATCGTTGTACTGCAGGTGGAATCGACTTTGACTGTACGTACAGTTTAGGACGTTGTAGCGGTTCCGGAAATATACTAGCTCGCTTTCTGGTCCACCAGTACTAGTATCAGAGAAGTGCACCTGGACGGACCTGTATCAACATTCGACCACCAGCTCTTCAGACTTCTCAAGTAGCATTGTCGTGCCATCTGCCATCCACGATTCCACCAGACTATATGTATCCCTATTTTCGTACTGAAAAGATTATTTCTGTGCTAGTGAAATACCTTAAAAGCGCAAAGCAGCAGCTGAAATGCCCCCACTTGATTACATAAGTACTCCACCAATTGCTGAATAAGAATCTCCACCAAAAATCCAGAAGCAACTTAGAGATGAGTGTCAACAAACATCTACTCGAAGATTTAGTTACCGGAGGCTATTGGTATATCCATCCTATCTATCATTCTGACTGACTCAACACCCTACAGATTTGCGAAATGCCACCCAAATTGCCCACGCGATCTCTGACAGCAGCAGAGCTCGAACAACTCCAGTCTTTCCACAAAAAGCTTCTACAATCAAGGACAGTACTAGCCGTTGTCGGTGCTGGACTATCAGCTTCTTCAGGCTTGGCGACATTCAGAGGCTCTGGAGGACTATGGCGGAACTTCACAGCCATCGATCTGGCAACACCCGATGCGTTTCAAATCGATCCTGGTTTGGTGTGGCAATTCTACTCATCACGACGGTATCACGCGTTGAAAGCCCGCCCCAATGAGGGTCATTTTGCATTGGCAGAGTTGGATAGAAGGATGAATTCAAACAGAAAGAAGTTCCTAATGCTTACATAGAATGTGGATGGTCTCAGTTTACGAGCGGGTCACAATTCGGAGACGTGTCTTGAGTTACACGGCAGTGTCTTCACGTTGAAGTGTACAAGCTTCTTCTGCAACTATGTGGAACATGTCAACAAAGATCATCCACTGACTCACGCTCTGGAAGGTTGTGAAGATGAGTTTATCAAACCAACAAAGAGGAAACGTGCATCTAATGACGGCAATGATCACAAGGATTCAACGAGAAAGAAACAGAAGAAGACGATCAATGATACCCCACAACATGAAGAAAACACCAGCACGTCTTCCAAGTCATCCCCAGAGATCAAACCAGTGAAGACGATCGGCGAGCAAGACCTTCCACACTGTCCAAGGTGTAAGACTGGACTTCTAAGGCCCGGAGTGGTATGGTTCGGTGAGTCTCTCCCTTTGAAGACTCTCGATGCTGCCGATAAGTTTCTCACAGACAACACTGTGGATCTGTGCTTGGTGGTTGGAACAAGTGGATCTGTGTGGCCCGCCATGGGATACGTTGAGCGAGTCCAGGGAATGGGAGGAGCTGTTGCCGTGTTCAACACGGATGAAGATGACATCGAAAGAGTAAGGAAAAGTGGTGGTTGGGGTTTTAAAGGAGACGCTGCCCAATGGCTCCCTGTTGCGTTGGAACCGATAATCGGTAGTGAGTACCTTCCACGCAACTGGAAGAAAATGTGATGAGACGTAATGATTGAGTTATATACATGTCTTGGTCATTCAAGAATTCTGATCCTTGGCCTTCTCTTCGAGCTGCTTCTTAGCCACGCGCTGGAACACACGCATCGTTAGCTCTTGTAGGTCTTGCGACAGCTTTCTGAGATCTGCTACTGTGAGTGTGGTTTGAGGGTTCTCTCTGGCATCCTTCACTGAGTCCTTGGCCTTCTCGATCTCGCTTGTCATCAAGTCAAACTCCTCGTCTTGCTTGATGGAACCTTCAAAAGCAACAATACCACGCTCTGTGTCTCTGATCAACAAGTCGACATTTGTAGCCATTTGCGCCAGTTGCTTCATCTGGTTGTCGTCGTTCTTATGCTTCTCACCTTCTTCCACCATTCTCTGGATCTCCTCTTCTGTCAACCCTGTGCTGCCTGCAACAACGGTGACACTTGCCTCTTGTCCAGATGTCTTCTCCCTAGCACTCACATTGATGATACCGTCAGCGTCAATATCGAACGTCACTTCGACCTGGGCAGCTCCCTTAGGCATAGGTGGGATTCCCGAGAGCTTCAAATGACCAATCAGCTTGTTGTCTCTCACCAATCCTCTCTCTCCTTGGAACACTCTGATCTCCACACCCGTTTGGTTATCGACACCTGTGCTGAACACCTCGGTGCGCTTCACGGGAACTGATGTGTTCCTTGGAATCAATGGAGAAAATACACCACCGTATGTCTCAATTCCCAATGTGAGTGGTGTAACGTCTAGCAAAAGCACATTCTTCACTGCTCCAGAGAGCACGCCTGCTTGGATGGCTGCACCAAGTGCCACTGCTTCGTCTGGGTTCACTGCTGTAGATGGTTTCTTGCCAAATATTTCAGCCACAGTTGTTCTAATCTTTGGCATACGTGTCATGCCTCCAACCAAGATCACTTCATCCACTGGGTCCTCCAAATCAGCGTCTTTCAATGCCCTCTTGACAGGATCAATCGTACGTTGAATCAGGTGTGCAGACATGGAGTCGAGTTCATCTTCCGTGAGTGTGAGAGATAGATGGTGAGACTCGTAAAGGAACGGCAGTGAGATCGTTGTCTCCTTCACGTGTGAAAGCTCAATCTTGGCCTTCTCTGCAGCCTCTCTGATTCTCTAGACTCTTTCCTTGTCGTTGCTTAAATCCACTCCTGTCTTCTCCTGCAAAGCCTTCAAGATGTGATTCACCAACAAAGAGTCAAAATCCTCACCACCCAGATGCGTGTCACCATTCGTTGAACGAACCTCGAAGACACCATCCTCGATATCCAAGATGGAAATGTCAAATGTACCACCACCAAGGTCGAATACAGCAACAACTCCCTCGTTCTTTCTATCGAGACCATACGCCAACGCAGCTGCGGTAGGTTCATTGACCACTCTCAAGACATCCAACCCGACAATTCTTCCTGCATTCTTCGTAGCTTGTCTCTGTGCGTCGTTGAAATATGCCGGCACTGTGACGACGGCTCTGTTGATGTTCTCCCCCAATGCGTCATCTGCAATTTTCTTCATCTTCTCCAATATAAAACCACCAATTTGTGCTGGTGAGTACTGTTTCCCTTGGACTTCCACCCAGGCATCACCATTCTCAGCCTCCACAATCTTATACCCAACCCTGCTAATATCGTACTATGTCTCTTCATCCTAGAATCTGCGTCCCATCAATCTCTTGGTGGCGTATAGTGTGTTCTCCGTGTTGATGATTGCTTGTCTCTTTGCTGCAGCGCCAACGAATCGCTCCCCATTGGTTTTGTCAAATGCCACTATCGAAGGAGTAGTACGTGCACCTTCTTCGTTCTCGATGATCTGTGGAGTTGTGCCTCTCATCACGGCAACGGCGGAGTTGGTTGTTCCCAAGTCTATCCCGATCACTGTGCGAGAAGGCTGTGTATAAGACGAGGCAAAACGGCGCCATAGCTGGGAGTGCTTAGCCACATTGCGAGTATATGAGCGAAGAAGCATCCTTGTATCTGTTTGGCTTCTCCGTGAGTATGGTTTATGTGACTAGTGAGTCTAGTTGGTATAGCGGATGTCGAACGTGATGACTATCAACTCTCCGTCCTACAATGGAACCAATCGCGAATGATCAACAGAGAAGGTGGGGTAGTACCTTAACTGCGGAGTTCGATCTTAATCTGATGGGAACTACTGTTAAAATCTTTTGGATGCACCTATTGATAAGTTCTATCTATAAGTGTGTTTTTTCCATTCTCATGCCCTCCATGGATATGTACAACATTCTGGGTCTGAGACAATGAGCACGTGGTTCATCGACTCCAGAATCTCCACCAGCTTCTCCCAGAGTTCTTCTGCTGAGCCTCCTGGTTTGTGTTTGCTTGTATAGCATCTTTTAGTTCTTGTTCCTTAGCAGCGAGTTTGCCTAGTTGCAGTTGTTGGTTAGTACCGATTCTCCTTGCTAGTGATGAAAAGCGTCACAAGATACTCACTCTTCAACTCCTTCTCCCTTTCGTCAAATTCAAGATGCCACCAAGCCCAGTGGAATGCTAGATATGCAGCGGATGCAATCACAAACGTCAGCAGTATAGGTCTTTTGAAGTCTGAAATCTTCGGTTTCTGTTAAGGTGCTGGTTAGTACTTGCTAGCTTGCAAAGTCATCTCCACCATAGTTGTGTACTCACCGATTCATCGATCTTTCTCTTTTGCTCGGCTGCTTCCAGCTCAGCAAGTTTAATCTTTATCAGTTCATTCAGCCTTTCGATTTCCTGGGCGTTGTTGTGCTTGTTTGTAGTCGTTGTAGTCGTTGTGAAGGCTAGGCTGTGTGGACGTCTGACGTGAGGCACGTTCGCCAGCACACGGGGTGAAGCTGGTATTCTTATTACTTTTCTGGATAACATAACTGTCTTGTCAACAGCTCGGTTAGGCTTCTGTATTCGATTGTCAGAAGCAGAAGCTGTTGCGACCTTCACTGAACGATATCGGCGTTTGTTCTTCACGTCTTCAATTTTCCCATCGACCGCGAGCCGGAAAGTTCACCACCAACTTCAAACTTATCAAATCTCCACCAGCCACCTGTCATGAAAGGAAACTAAAGTCCAACAATTATAAGGCGGCTATGATGAACGACTCTCCAGTCCACTCGTTAGATGTGGTCATCTCAGATGCCGCCTCCTTCTAGTCAAACTCCGCCTTCAGCACACCTACCCGACGCACACCGCACAGTAGGCTTTCAAGGAACCCAAGCGCACAACACATCCTACATTCCAGTCCGAGATTTCCATCAAACTCGTCTATCAACTCGTCCTTCTCTCAAAGTCGTCGATTCGATGAGCGTATAAAGTCCAAGTTCAGTGCCATTTCCAAAGATCTCATGGTTCATTCCTATGATTATGGCGAAGACGATGATGAAGACTCCAATCAGGATGAAGATGACGTCAAGATCACTCAGCTCAAATGGATCCATCTTAACACGCTCAACACAATACTTCATGGATCTTCCAGCTCAAGACTCATCCATGGAACGCCCACGGCACTCGTCGCTGGAGACTCGCTTGTTATTGGAACCTCCAAAGGTTTTGTCCTCGTATTCGACTACAAGCAAATCCTCCTCATGGAACTTGGAAGATCCTTACCCTCTTTACAATGTGGGCCAGTAACGTCAATGGCACTATCCCTCGACTCAACGCATGTCATTGTGGGACACGAATCCGGTGATGTGTTCATTTGGGAACTCAAAGCAGGCATTGCGAAACCAAAAGTACACGTCCCTCCAAAGGATATCTCAGAGATCACCGTCACAGATTCACACGCTAAGGGATCGGCCATCACCAACGTTTCCTTCGTCGGCAAGAGACACACCGTTGCCGTCAGTGCTGACGTACATGGTCTAGTGATGTATCACCAAGCTAACAGAGGTGTGCTGGGCTTCAACGTCACCACAAGAAGAATCGTGGGGAAGTACGACGACTACATCATGAGCAGTGGGAACACCGTGTTTGCAATGGAGGCTCTTCCACTCGGTACATCAATTTAGCATATGGATACACAGGGATTGGTGGCTATCATGAGTCTCAACGCACTGGTTGTTGTCTCTACAACAAATCTCATTCGCACACAGTTCAAAGTAGGAAGACCCAAAGTCGTTAATGATTCTCTAGGCCGCACCGGTTGTCTATCATGGTTCCCAGCTGTTACCTTGAAAGACGGATCTTCATAGCCTGCACGACTTGCCTACTGTTACGGAAACGTCTTCACTGTCATCGAGGTGAGCAGTGTCGGTGAAGTTTTGCATTTCGACACTACGAAGAGATGGGTATGTGATGAGGCCATCCTTGGAGTTCAGTGGCTCAACCCATCTGTTGTTGTACTGCTAACAAAGACACAACAACTCATTATACTCAATCAAAACACAATGACAGTCACTGCTACATTGGATCTGATGTCTAAGCACATCTACTCGCATGACAACTTCTCCAAGCTGGAATCCCACAACCAGCTAGTCAACAACTTCAACCACACATTTCAGGTATACCGAGGGAAACTGATCTTCACCGGGAAATATGAGGTGCTCATTGGTTCCGTTCCCAAATGGATGGACCTTCTTCTTGGCTTGATCAACGAAGGGCGTTATATCAAGGCAATCAACTCGGCTAGACGGTATTACGATGGTTCTACAGTCGACAAGGAAACCATCTCGCTTCCATCATCAGATAAAGAAAGACACCATCTTGTCCTGAAATATCTGATTGATATCATCAAGGCATCTGCTACCCATGTCTTAGATCCCGTTGTTATTGAAAGACAAGGTGAGCACGTCATATCTAAATTTCTCAAGGCAGCCATCGGAGCCCTCATCTCTATCAATGCGGAGACAGTGGTTTTCGAAGATCTCTACGATGTAATCAAGGACAGTAACCATACTGGCTACTTCTTCGATGTACTGGAGCCTTTCATCCTCCAAGGAAGCATTAAGACTCTCTCGCCAGCAGTGCTGAAGGACGTGGTGGCGTACTACATTTCCATCAATGACACCGAAACACTTGAACAGGCGATTTGTCTCTTGGACATTAAGACACTTGATATTGACTTCACCATTGCACTCCTCAAGAAGTATAACCTCAGAGACTCCTATATCTACATTTGGAACTCGCTCATCAACGACTACATCACTCCCTTTCTTGAATTCGTCAGTGAAATCAGATCATCAAAGGAATTGAGTCCAGAAGACAGTACCAGAGTGTTTGCATATCTGGCTTACATTTTGACGGGACGTCAGTACCCTACTGAGTCACCAATCCCTGAGCCCGCAGCCACCGATGCCAAACTGTCACTTTACTTCGCCTTGTTCAATGGTATTCCAATCATCTACAACAATGGGTCAATCACTGTTGATGAGAGCTTTGAGGTAGAGAATGCCTTCCCTTATGTGACATTGCTGGCACAGTTCAATTCCAAACAGTTCTTGTCGTGCTTGAATGAGTGCTTGGAGGACTCGCTGCTGAATGACGATGAAATTGTTCACAGGGAGAACAAGCTAAAAGTCAACCGTCAGTTCATATTTGAGATTCTGATTGAGGTTTTCTCCGGTCTCACATCCACAGATCAGCTGAATTTGGCTATCTTCATTGCAAGAAACTATCCGAAGTTCCACCAGTTCATCCGACTGAATGAAAGAACGCTCGATAACACTTTGAGAATACTATGTGAATACTCGGGTGATGACTTGGAAGTCTTAGCGGATTGTGAGCTCAGTTTGCAGAGTCTTTTGTCGTGTTATCAGCCACCTAACAAAGCCGAACTACTGAATGTATTTGAGAAAGCTGGCTTTAACGACATCCTGCTCAACCTGTATCTCCACGATGGGAAGTTCTCAAAAGTTCTGGATGTTTGGCTGAGGGCAGATAAGACCAACAGTGTGGATACGACAGATAGTGTTTTGGAGAAGTGTTATCAAAGTACATCCAAGGGATCTAAGGAAAGAGGTCTGCTTGAAGACGTCATCAAGTCGAAATTTGAACTTGTGATTGAGATTGACACGTTCAAGATCTGCATGGTTCTGAACAAATACAATCCAACGCTGCACAAACTCATTATCCAGGTCGATGATGATCATTTGAAACATCTTTATCTGTCGTCGTTATCTAAGCTCGAGTCGGATGGAGACTACATTATGTCGGTTGAAGAACGCACTGCTTACCTTCAAAGTCTGTGTGAGTTCAGCAAAGACGCAGTGCTCGACTATGTCAAGAGCATCAAGACAGAGGATGTCGACATTGGCAAATGTATCGGCTATCTACGGGAAAATGGCTGCATTGACGCTCTGGTATACATCTTCTCAGCGGAAGGCAAACACAAGGAAGCGTTGGATGAAGTTTTGACACATTTGTCAACACTATTAAACAAATTGCCTTCAGTTGTTCAGCGTGGTGATAAGGATGAGATTGGTATCTTTGAGGCTGATATTTGGAAACAACTCGATTGTGGCATTAGCCTTGCAAACCACGGCGATATTACAGGACAGAATGTGCAAAATGATGAGTTGTCTGCCAGTGAAGATATGTGGCTGTCATTGATCAACTTCGTTGTGAATCAGTTGAAGGTTGTGGATGTTCCGGACTCTTCTATAAAGGCGATCGATGTTGTGAAACGACTACTACAAGATCTTTTCTCTGTCCTTATCAACACTCGATCCCAGATTAGCAGTGTTGTGACTTCAGTTCATGAAGGTGGGACGACAGTTACTCATCAAAGTTCCTTCTTGAAGATCTTCACGGAGTTCCTCAATCAGTCATCAGTTCACGTAACTGTTCTGGGGGATGTACGCTTTGTGACGAATGAGATCTACCTGGCGTTATCATACGAAAAACACATATTGACGATTACCTCCAAGCTGATCAACGAGAACATATACCAGAACCAGGAGATACTCAACGATCAGAACTCAACAGGGTGGTCTGTGTTGAGCTTCGAGTGTGATGCTTGTGGTAAGATCATCTGGGGTCGGAATCTGGACCCAGCAGTGTACGATATCTGGGAGTCTCGCACACGAGAGGTTGGCGCTGATTCTCCGGAGGACTCTGATAAGCTCAACAAACTATACGCTCACTACGATCTTGTCACTTTCAACTGTCGTCATTGCTACCATAGGAGCTGCCTGGAGAATCTTGGTGGGAATCAGGAGGGCTACAAGTGTATACTCTGTGGAAGATCTCGTGAGATCTGAACTCGGAGACGCCAGTTACCGCTGTGGATCGAATATAAGAAAATTCCAAATTATTCGAGTCTTTGTGTTGTCAGGTCATCATCGATGTAGCACAAAGGCGATTTTTTGTTTGGTAGAGATCGGGATGTTAGGGATGGCTGTCGATGCTACTGTTTCTTTTTGTGTACAAACCTACCCATACGAGACCTTCTTCAACCCTCCTATAGCAATTCCAGTTCCACCACAGCATCACATTCAACTCCATCCAAAATTGCCAACTCTCATCAAAAAAACATGTTGTTCCATTCCAGAGTTTTGACCCTCTCTACAGCTGTCCTCTTTGCAACCCATCAAGTGTCGGTTTCCGCTTCCGCTTCGGCCTCTGGTTCCCCTCAAGCTTCCCCAGCAGATGTTGTCTCCAACACAGAAGCCAGCGAATTTGGTGCCTACGTCAACCCGAACCCGAGAAACATTTGTGAGGGTGATGAGTTAGAGACTCTCACTCTGTGTGCCAGTGAGGTGCTTGCCAAGTTGGACGAGTGTAAGCCAGACGATTTGGCTTGTGAGTGTTGTGCTTTGCAGAGTATGAAGAGGGACTGTTACGGGTTGTGCCCTAACACAGAGTCCGGAAGCTTTTTGGCAGTGTTGTACGACGACTGTGAGACAATGAATGATGTCAATGCATGCAACCTCCCATTCAAGAAGCACGATTCACACGTTGCTAAGTTCTTGAGACCGAACTCTAGGGTCCCACTGGAGGAGAAAGAACCAGACTTTGTTCTTCAGTCTTCCATCACCAACACTTCTGCTGATACTCAATCCAGTGCCAACATTGTCAGTCACTTGGACCACACTCTTGGTGATGTCGTTGTTACCATTGTCTCTGACTCGAGCAACTCAACCGGTAATCTGTCCAACAGCACCGCTCTTGAGAACGCTGGTGTGTCGAACTTACAGCTTCCTTATGGAACTTACTACGCTGGTATCTATTCTGCCTTTGCCCTTTGTGGATTTGTGGCCATTTTTGATGTCCTCTTTTGAGTTGTTGGGACTTTTCCCTACCCTACTTTATATCAAACTGTGAATTATTCAATACAAGCTATCGCCTTATTCGACCTGGATATCAACCCGTTTTGTAGCCACTTTGCTGATACATTAATATGCGTCAAGAAACATCCCGGCTTCAACATGAAGAGACCTATAAGTTGCTGCCCTGGATATCCTTACAACATATACGATCTCTACGTTTCGGTAGTCTGCCCTTCGATCTCAATTTCGTCCGCAGATTTTCTTGTAGTACATACACAATATAGATACCTTATATATCTATTATATTATAAAGATATATCACCCATGAAAGACATCATTTGATAACAGTTATCTTGCTTAATTTCTGAAAGTTTTAGTCTCTAGGTGAACATCAGGACCTGCAGTGTCCGGGTTAAACCGTAACGTCGAGTCAAAGAGATCGTATGGGCTTCATAACCAGCTTTTGATACAAGGACCTCTACGTCATCCACATATTTACGTTGTCAGTGTGATAAATTTATTGCAATGTATGTATCTATAGCTAGGATATGCTTCTATTTCACTTCTTCTCCTCATCCATCCAGTCCAGTGTCTTCTGGATACCTTCAGTTAGACCCACTTTAGGTTTGTAACCCAAGACTCTTTTGATCTTGGAGATGTTATGATAACGGATAGCACACACGACTTTGACTCTGAAAGGCGTAAGTCCCGGTTCCTTTCCGGAAAGTTTGGCAAAGAAGGCACTCAAATAACCTGCCACAATGGCGACCGGCCTGGATAGAACGATGTTGCGCTTTTGAACGTGTCCATCTGCCTTCCACACTGTACGAGCCAACGTCCAGAAGTAACATGGTGCATCATTCGTCACAAAGAACACTTCGCCTCCAATTTCTTTCTGCTTGAACTTATCCAAGATCTGCTGAGCTGCCAAAACGTGAGCGTCAGCAACGTTTCCAGCGTATGTCCAGTCGAACAAGTTGTTGTTATCACCAATTTGGAATTTGGATTGACCCGCGGCAGCCACCTGTCTCAAACCAGGAACTAGCTGACGATCACCTGGACCGAAGATACCAGCTGGACGCAAAGCCACTGTTAACAGACCTTGGAAATCGTTAGCCTTCAAGACCATCTCCTCCGCCTCCGCCTTAGTTCTGTTGTAACCGTCCATTGGCACTTCTGGAATAGGCCAACTCTCATCTGCATTAATGATGTCTTGACCGTTGAAGATCACGCCTGCAGATGAAGTGTACACCAATGCCTTAACTTGAAGCTTCTTAGCCACATCAATGACGTTGCGGGTACCTTGGACGTTGACCAACTCGTAAATTTTTTCACTTTGTCCATGCACTGGGGAGGCAGAGTGTACAATAACATCACATTGAGACTTCTTGATGGCATTACCAACATCCTCAGCAGATGTAATATCACCTTGGTGGAAGATAATCTCATCACGGCTAAAAGTAAAGCATTTAGGAATGTTCTCTGGGAGTGGACGCAAGTCGAAAATGTGGATGTTTGGACGTGGGGAGACTTCGTAGAACTGCTGGATCAAGTGAAGACCGAGGAAACCAGAGCCTCCAATGAGAAGGACAGAGTTGAGTGACATTATGTGTGGCTAATCAGGTGAGATAGAGAGTTGTCGATGGGAGTTGATCTCAGGCTCGCAATTGTTCTCGTATAGATTATCAGACGTTGACGCGTCTACCGTTTAGCAAACACCCGAACACCAATGATCACATCCCCGCGAAGTCACTCTATGGGGCTCTTTACTCGATCTACGAAGATCTCAGTTCAATGCTATCATGTTAGATTGGTTTTAAAAGGTGAAGATACCTGTATACACTTTGACTCTAGCCTCATCGACATCCTTCAATGTGAGTCCAAGGTCCTCTGCTCCCGGGAAGGTGAACTGTGCGATGGTGGCTGTGGTTGATGGCGAGGAAGAAACACCGTTGGTGTTCACTTGGACAACATCCTGCTTTGGTTTCACAGTGAGTGTCATGCTAGTGGCCTCTAGAGGGTTTTCAGCAGCTGGTGTGCTGGTAGACTGAGATGGTACGGAGAAGCTGAACGTTGGTGGCTTTGGTGTGGCAACTTCAGGCTTTGTTGAAGACTGTGCTGTCTCAGTGAAGCTTGGTATCGTTACATTGTTGGTTGAAGTTGATGGTGCACCAAAGGAGAAGGCAGGCTTCGACACTGGTGTAGGTGAGGCAAATGACTCTGTTGGTTTCTCAACTGCTGGCTTGGTGAAGGATGCGGTGCTTGCAAATGTGAACTTAGGCTTTTCAGCGAGTTCTTCCTCCTTTTCTTCCTACTTCTCTTCTTTCTCTTCCTTATCATCCACTTCCATTCCATTGTCCTCCTCCTCGTCTCCCAGAGTCACAGCCTCTCTCAACGAGGATGACTTCGCAGGCTTGTACTTCTCAACCACCACTGGTGCTTGCGAAGGTGCCTTTGAGACCGGCGACGAAGCAGAGTTTAGTGTCTGTTCCAATCTGTCTAAAGTGGATGGTTTCTTGGTGGCATGATGTGTGGCACTTCCCGTAGGCTTTGCGTATGGATTAGAGAAATCAACCACTCTCTTCTCCTCAGTGGTTGTGGTGTTCGATTCATTGGAATCGATCAAGTCAACAGAGTCCTCGATGAATGAAAGGAGTGCAGTGGCGGTGTTACTCAGACTCTTCTTGCTCTTTTCCTCATGTCCGGCATCCTCTTTAGCGGGTTGTGGAAAAGTACGATCCACCGATGATGGTATGAATGTGGATTTCTTCAATCTAGAAGAACGATATGGAGAAGGGAACCCTGTGTAATCGAAAACTCTTCGCTTTGGAGTACCAGTGGTGGATGTGATTGAGACATTGGCACCGGAAGTGACAGTGTCGTTGTATGTGGCCTTGAATGAAGGGGTTGTGTGTAAGGCAGAGTCGTGTGCGGTCCCAGGCTTCAGAATGAGACTCTCACTGGTGACATCGCCCTGGTGTTGTGGTTGTTGTTCTTCACTATCATCTGACATTGTAGTGGTGTTCTTGTGTGGTGTGGACGCTGGGGAAGATGCTTTGGACAATAATGCTCTAACACCTTCCAGTTCAATCTCAGAGAGGGGTTCAGAGCCCTTGTTGGCAAAGAACTTGGCTAATTTGGCATTTGGTGATTCACTAGAAGCTCTGCTATAAGTGTCCAGTCTTGATTGTTGCAAAGCAGATCTTTGTCTGATGCTGTTGAACTGAGCCAATGGATTGGTCTCCGATGGTGGTGGCGGTGTTGTCGAGGACTGCACAGATTGAGTGGACTGTATGGATTGCAAGCTGACATCAGGAGAGTCTTCAAAGGCTCCCATCGAATCCTCTTCAGTAGGAGCGTTGGAAGGTTTGAACCACGCAGCTGGAGAGAAGATCTGCTTGACCCTCCCGAAGATGGAAGTGGTGGCACCAGATTCTCTTGGGGTGTTTCTCACGTACGGAGAGCGCACATGTTCCCGTATCTCACGATCTCTGAGTGGAGGCATATTGAATGTTTGAGTAGAATGTGGTAATTGCGGTAATTGATACCCTTAACAAGGTGAAGAAGGAAGTAGAGTCGAAGAGGTTTAATTGTTTCTCACCAAAACATGCGGTGCTTTTTTTTTTTTTCTTTTTTCCACGCATCGCGCGGCGCGGGTGGACTGTCAGAAATGACATAAGTACGCTAACAAAGATGACTAATCACAACACCTTTATCCATATTACTTAATTCACCTCAAACTTCCTATATATACAACCCAATAAGGACTAGAAGATCAGGCAAACTTCCATTTTGGACATTCAAACGAGGCGTAACACATGAACTCGTTACTCAAACCATTGGCGTGCTGTGGAATGAAAGTGGTTGGATGAGTGTCTGGGTAGTTCTTCTTTACAACGTCTCTCATTCTCTCACCGGTACAAGACACCAACTTGTACTTAAGGTCTCCACTCTTGGTCTTCGAAGTCTTATCATGGGACAGGAGCGCGTATGCACTTTGAGCAGATTTGGTTTGACACTCCAACTCCAAGAATGGTGGATCGATAAGCAATCTGTTCACTTTGCCCTTGATAGCAGCTGGGACCTCCAGTGGGTCGTTGTAATCGTAGAAGCCAAACCTGTCACCAGCCAATGCTGCGAATCTCTTGTCGAACTCCAAAAGCCAGATGTGTTCGGTTGGTAGTGTGGATGGATCACGCTTTCTGATAGCAGCGTACACAGATGGGGCACTGGCAATACAGATCACAGTGTCCTCATCAGCACCATCGAGCAGTGCATCTGCAAGGATATCAGCAGTCTCATCAGAGTACTTTTGATGGACGTTAGTAATGTGCATTGCATTTGATAATGGTGATGTGTGTCAGACTTACCCAGAATTGTGATAGTTGCCAGTCTTCCTTGAAAAGGTCCATACCTTTCTCTCTGATCAACTTGTTGTCCTGGAACTTTTTCTCAGCAGCTTCTTGCAATCTTTCGAACTCCTCCTGACGGGCCTTCTCCTCGTTCTTAAACTCCATCAATGCTGCCAAAGTGGAAGCGGAGAGGGTACTAGGTGACATATCGGTTAGCTAACGCTACAGTATTGTAGAGAGGAGGGAACTCAACACTCACAGTTCTTCATCATCAGACATCTTCGTAGTATAGTACTTCTTGTGTACCCATGAACAATATGAACTTCAATTAGTACCTTCAAGAGCGTTGAAGTATGCATCGAATTTTGAAGAAAGTGACACACCGGTTTGGCACCGGGTAACTCATCCCCTGTTATTTACCCGTAGATCTGCCAAATAGTAACCTGCCAGATCACCGAATTTCGTACGAGGAGCCGCCATTTTTGACGATCAACAACAACGGAGATAGTAAAGTTTATAGAGCACTTCATACCCATTATTGAGACCAATTGAAACATACAAACCTCGAAAATGGTTAGTATTACATTTCAGTATCCTGATTGCCCTTTGATGCTAGTACTAACAGCCCCCCGCCAGAACAACATCTACAACCACGCCGTGAAGCAAATCAGCTCCATCAGAAAAGACCTTTCCACTTTCGAGCAGAATCTCACAACTTCGCCATTATCCTTACAAGGATCATTGGCTGCAAACATCACACAGCTGTCCAAGACTATTGACGAGTATGAGAATTTTGCCAAGCCGGAGACAGATGAGGCCAAACAAGAGAAGGCCCGTATGAGAATCTCCACGTTCAGAAACGACATCTCAGAGGCTCGCAAGAGATTCCAAGAATTGAAAAGCCAAAGAGAAGAGTTGACACAGGAGAGCAACAGAAGTGAACTGCTAAGAAGACACACTGCAAACGTGAATACGGATAACCCATACAGCGACTCCGCCAATTCTACACCAACGAGAAACAGTGGGATGAGCTACACAGAAGGGATGTACAAGGAAAGAGATACACTCCACAGAGGTAACAACATGTTGGATGACATCCTTGCTCAAGGTGCAGAGTCACTGGAACAGCTGATCGAATCCAACTAGACCTTGGAGAGAGTGGGTGCTCAGTTGACTAACGTGCTGGGTACTCTTGGAGTATCCAACGAGACGATACACAACATTACCAGAGCTGCAAAGAAGGACAAGATAATCTTCTACGGAGGTGCAACTACACTGTTCATCATCATGTTTTTGTTCTACAGATGGGTGAGATCATGAGCCTGTCGGTTTCCCACCATCAGCTACTCTTAAATCAACACATTGGAAAGGCAACCCGTCTTTCTCCACAACATGGCCTCCATATCTCTTCTCACATCTTTTGTACACACCCGGTTCGTTGTGTGGATGGAACCCGGACTTGCCACATTTGGAGATGGTACTGATACCCGATGGGTCTGACAGTCTGAATACACCATAATCAGGTTTGGATGAAGGCGCACACACCACCGCTATGGCTTCTGGAAGCATGATTTGGTATGATGTCTATGTGTGTAAATCAACGGAACTGAGAAAACATGACTGTGTTGGATGTGTGTGGATCCAACCGAGCACAAATAGATCGTTTGTAGAGACGTATTCGAAAAGGGCCTCCTCGTTCAAGGTTCCACATGTGTTCTCTGTAGACTCCTGGTCTGGGATAACCAGTGTGGTGATGAAGAACGCGTTGAGTGAGAGTTTACCACATAGTATACCACATGTCTCGAGTCTTTGTACTGTGTTGGGTTGTGCAATGTTGAGGAAAGATTGGTGGAGCTGGGTGGGGAGATACACGGGCTTCATTGGTTTACCACCTTCCGTGGTGGCAAACGACTTGTGCTCCGGGACAGGTGCTGGTGCTGGAGCAGTAGCAATAATAGTATCAGATACAGACGCAGCCGGTGTGACAGTCGAAGGTGCTGGTGCAACTGGTAGATCATCAGTGGGGTGAGCGGGTAAGGTCTCCTTTGGTGCGCCAACCACCCGTATCTCGTGGTGTTCGGGTAGCGATGGGTAGGATGTAGTGTTGTTGACATCAGCTAAACTGACAATAGAACGAGTCCTCAACAGTCCACTGAGCTGTCCATTCAGCTCTTCATCGTCTTCATCGTCATTGGCGCTTGTGTTGTTCTCTGAGTCCGATGAGGCGTGTGATGCTTCCTTCGAAATGCGATCAAGTTCAATTTCCAGTTGCTTCCGTCTTCTCTCCTCTGCCTCTTTACGTCTCTGCTCTTCCAGCTGTTTCATCAGCTTCTCATGATTCTCGATCGCAACCACCAGCTTCTGCTTCACTATCTCTGCGCTCTCCAATGCATGTGGGGCCTTATCACTCATTAGCTTCTTGTATGACTTGTAC
This sequence comes from Petasospora meyerae, assembly GCA_030462915.1. Taxonomy (NCBI): domain Eukaryota; kingdom Fungi; phylum Ascomycota; class Saccharomycetes; order Phaffomycetales; family Wickerhamomycetaceae; genus Petasospora; species Petasospora meyerae. The sequence goes on along the minus strand of JAKVQR010000158.1, from coordinate 343,803 downwards.
ACTTTCGGGTCTTTCTTCAACTATGGGTGTTTGGGAACTTTGTTCATCATCAGGTCCAAGAACCGGAGATACAACACATAAGCATCTTCAAATGACTCTCCGTCATGATACAGATCGGCGTATTTGCTCAGTTTATCAGCAGTGTGGAGGTAGACCTTCACCGGGACGTTATCTGAGAAGTCGTACGTGTTTGCCTCCAGGGACAATTCCTTGAGTGATCGAGGAGGAGCAGGTTGAGCATTCATTGTCTTTGGAGCTCAATCTGGATGATATCCTTGGTGAAATGGTTGGAGATGAGGTCAATTCATTCCCCAAATAGAGCCATCGTGATGGAGAAGCTTCGAGAGGAAACTGGCGGGTGGCCTTATCGCGAAATCTGGAGACGACATGGAGTCTGGAGATACCGGGAGGCATCAAGATTCAAACCCCGAGCGGCCTTCCACAACGATAACAGCGTAGATCTGAGGTGAAAGAGACTTCTATACCGAAGCTATTTATTCAGCAAGCACCATCACATATCACAAGACTACCAACATGAGACTAAAGATCTCCACACCGCAGAAAGCCGAAGTGCTGGTGGTGGATGACGACGCCACTTTACAGGATCTCCTCACTCAACTCCAAACACAGGAGCTCACAACTTCTTCAGATGTGAAGATCAAATCTGGATTCCCACCAAAGGCAGTCGACCTTTCAGATATCACAGTGTCACTGGGAGACGTTGGTATAAGAGCTGGTGATAAACTCATCGTCGAAGAGAAATCCACGACTACGAAAGCCAACAATAAACCCGTATCTTCCGCTACTAAGCCAGTCGTCACTACTCCTCCACAACTGCCAACCAGCGATATACCATATGTTCAGATCCCAGATGGTTACTGTGTCCTTCGCAAAGTACCAGACGATAACTCTTGTCTTTTCCGGTCGATTTCCTACGCTGTATTCCACAACTTGGAAGAAGGTTCTCAGCTTCGTTCCGTGGTAGCAGATACCATCAAGGCAGACACACAGACTTACAACGAGGCCATCTTGGGGAAACCCGTGGATAAGTACACATAGTGGATCCAGAAGCCTACAAGTTGGGGAGGTGCCATAGAGTTACAGATCCTGAGCTCATATCTACAAATTACCATCAACTCCATCGATGTGGAGAGTGGGAGAGTGGACACTTTCAACGAAGGCTAGCCAAGGTTCATCTATTTGATGTATTCTGGGATTCACTACGATACTGTTGCCTTCACGCCATTGAGGAATATCGATGACAAATCGTTGGATGTCACAGTGTTTGGAGACTCAAATGAAACGTTGGCAGTGGACTTTGCATGTGGAGTGATGGACTTGAGATAGAAGTTGAACCACAAGGGTTACGTCACAAACACGGCGAAGTTCAAGATCAAGTGCCTGAGATGTGGTGTTAAGCTAGAAAGTGAGAAGGGAGCCACAAGACATGCAATGGAGACATCACATTACGATTTTGGAGAAGTATGACAATGACATTTGATATTATAGTAACCCAAACTCGTAATAGAAAGACAATATAATGCAGATAAGATAAAAGTAGAACATCCCACAGAACTGAAAATCAGACAACACATAACCTCATCATTCCTCCATGACAACCTCCTTGTCCTCTAAAGTAGGCTCAATAGTACCTTCTTGCTCCATGAGCATGATTCCCTTTGGATGATTTGTCTTTGTCAGGAGCTCAATCTCCTCCTTATGCTGTTCCTCAACAGCAGCTCTCTATTTGTGCTTCTCCACACTCTGCAAGAATTTCTCCACGTTCAACCCTGAGGCGAACTCAGACTCCAACGGTGTGTATGGGTTCTTCAAGTCTTTCACTCTTCTCTTGTGCACTTTAGTCTTGTAGTGAGCCTGAATGGAGTGCTCGTTCTCAAAGTATCTGGCACAGTGTATGCAGTAGAATTGGCCCATACCAGGCTTAGTCTCATCTAAAGGCTGATCTTTCAATTTCAAGATAGATTCTTTAGACTGGAGGTCTTTGTAGATGAGGTCCAAGTCCCTCGTTCTCCGCTTGGTCTTGTATCTCATAACGGAGTATCTACCCATTTTGTGCTAATGTGTTGTGTTTGGTGTCTTCTATGGCGGACGCTGGAGATCTGGTCTTCAGCAATAGAGTTGGTCACACTTCTTTGATCCCCTTCTGTTTATCAGTTAGAGAGCTGCACTTGTCTGATAAATTTTTATGGCATCTTTAGAGATGAGATTGACTGCCTAATTCGGATGTCTCTTATGAATGCCAGACATTGTTGATTTGGTTCAGATCAAGAGTTACGAGCCCTGTTAAAGATTCGCGAACCATGGGAGGACCACGATGGGGAACGGTTCACCTCTGCTGAAAAATTCGAAGCACAAAACGCAGTCCCAGATTCGGAAAATAACCCAGACACCAGCAGTCACTCATGCTACGAACACTGCGCCGGTCGCGGAAAGCCGATTACCCTACTGTGGTCTCCCATCTCTCTCGCCCCCCTCCCGGCCTTGATTTCTAATCACACGCCACTGTGTAGCGGCGGGCGCGCGCGAACACTGGCAGTTGGAGGAGGGAGGATGAAAAAAAGCTCACAAAGCTCACTCCACAGCGTCTAAGCTACACACATTAGCCTTGAAAAGAGAAGCTTCAACAACCAGCAAAAATGGCTAGACGTCCAGCCCGTTGTTACAGATACCAGAAGAACAAGCCATACCCAAAGTCCAGATACAACAGAGCCGTTCCAGACTCTAAGATCCGTATCTACGACTTGGGTAGAAAGAAGGCCTCTGTCGACGACTTCCCACTCTGTATCCACTTGGTCTCCAACGAGCTTGAGCAGCTTTCCTCCGAGGCTTTGGAAGCCGCCCGTATTTGTGCCAACAAGTACATCACCAAGATCTCTGGTCGTGAGTCCTTCCACTTGCGTGTCCGTGTCCACCCATTCCACGTTTTGCGTATCAACAAGATGTTGTCCTGTGCTGGTGCCGATAGATTGCAGCAGGGTATGAGAGGTGCTTGGGGTAAGCCACACGGTCTTGCCGCCCGTGTTGACATTGGTCAGATTATCTTCTCTGTCAGAACCAAGGACTCCAACAAGGATGTCGCCATTGAGGGTTTGAGAAGAGCCAGATACAAATTCCCAGGTCAGCAGAAGATCATCATCTCCAAGAAGTGGGGTTTCACCAACTTGGACAGAGCCGAGTACGTTAGAAGAAAACAGCTTGGTGAGGTCAAGGACGACGGTGCTTTCGTTAAGTTCTTGTCCAAGAAGGGTCCACTTGAGGAGAACTTGAGACAGTTCCCAAACTACCAGTTCCAGGCTTAAGTTGATTACCAGTGTACTACTACATGGCGGTCTTCTTTTTAAATTGGTTTTAATGTGTTTGAGTATCTGACTTTTGTTTCTATAAAACGAGGGTGAATCTTTACGATTTTGGTTTGTAACCTTGTAAAGTAGTATGTGTAGGTGGGTGAAGGTAGTGAGTATCATTACTATGAAGAACCATTTGTTAGTTCACTTGATGATAGGCATCTACCTGATAGAGACTTTGATGACATCTGGCCATGGAACTGTGAGAGCTCCACCGTACATTGCAGATCATTCTCAGATGTAGCTCAGAAAGTCGAGAGTGGATGAAGGATCGGTACTTATTGCTCACCACATGGGCTATCATATCGCACCGCGTAACCGTATGAAGACAAACTTCAAGGTATTATAGTATAAATAGTAGCTATTCTAATCATCCACATCTACTATATAATCTTCCTTTCCACCAACTGCTCATCTCTCGAGCCTCTCCCTTGTACCCTTGTTCCCCTGATCTGCCAAATCCACGCGTGCCGCAAAACACCCAATGTTGACGCGTGTCGATCATCCACTTGAAACGTTGTAAAGACCAGCATATAAGTCTCGTACTATTTGCCCCTTCTTCCTTCTCTTCTTTCCTCTCTTTGAAGGTGTTTGTACTCCCCAAAAGAAACTACTCCTACTATTCTCACAATGTCATTTGCTCACAAGGAAAAGCCAGACGTCTTGGTGTTGTTCGATGTCGATGGTACTTTGACCCCAGCCCGTCTCGAAATCTCTGAGGAGATGAAGGACCTTCTTTCCGAGTTGAGAAAGAAAGTCGTCGTTGGATTCGTTGGTGGTTCTGACTTGCAGAAACAGGTCGAGCAGTTGGGTTCTGCCGTGTTGGAGGACTTTGACTACTGCTTCTCCGAGAACGGTTTGACCGCTTACAAGTTGGGTCAGAAGTTGGCTTCCCAGTCCTTCATCAACTGGATTGGTGAGGAGAAGTACAACGAGTTGGCCAAGTTCATCCTCGGCTACTTGGCTCAGTTGGACTTGCCAAAGAGACGTGGTACTTTTATTGAGTTCAGAAACGGTATGATCAACGTCTCTCCAATTGGTAGAAACGCCTCCACTGCTGAGAGAAACGAGTTCGAGGAGTTCGACAAGAAGGAGAAGGTTAGAGAGAAGTTCGTCCAGGCCTTGAAGGAGAAGTTCCCAGACTTGGCCCTCACTTACTCCATTGGTGGTCAGATCTCCTTCGACGTGTTCCCAACTGGTTGGGACAAGACTTATGCTCTTCAGCACGTTGAGAACGAAGGATTCAAGGAGATCCACTTCTTCGGTGACAAGTCCTACGAGGGTGGTAACGACTACGAGATCTACAACGACCCAAGAACCATTGGTCACGCCGTCAACTCTCCAGAGGACACCATGAGAATCTTGAAGGAGTTGTTCTTCTGAGTTGAATTGGCTCTATAACGAAGATCACCGTATGCACGTCTTTTATTAGAATCCAGTAGTTCAAGTAAGCAGCCTAACATATGCCAACACTAGTGCAAATGTACCAGTACAGACACCGATGAGCCATTGCATCACCTATGTCTTAACGCCATCAATTTGCATTCTCATGTTGGTCACTTCCTGATCGATCCTCGTGTCGATTTCAGACATGTGCAATTCGTGTTGCGAACCTTCCTCTCTGATTCTGCCCTTCTCTAAGTTGAGGTCCAGCCTTACACTTGCATTTGCCTTGGTGATTTCTTCTCTGATACGAGTCTTTGCCTTCTCCAAATCGTTGCGTAACCGTTCGGTCTCCTGTTGGATCTCACTGTACTCTGAACGGTCTTGAGTCTGCAATTCTCCTCTCAGTTTGGTGAAGTCCACTTTTTGCTTATACGTGAGTTTCGAGAGCGTCTCTTTTGTCACCAAATCTGTTCCAATACTCTGTATACCTTCATCAAGGGCATCGGCAACAATTCGAACAACGCCTTCCGATTGCTCCTTGGTGAATCCCTCCTGTTGCAATTGTTTGACGAAGTTACGGGTGTCGAAGTGAACCGTTTTGAGGGGTATAGATGCGTGAAAGTTGCGTATTCCTGGTATTGATAAGAATGGTCTCATTATTGGGGTATTTAGTGACAAAACAAGTTGATTGATAATCGATGGTGGAGCTGAAGTTTGGCACTTTGTAGGGTCTTCGGAGTCCCAAGTTTGACGTGGAGGTAAAATAGTACGCAGGCTTTACGTAAGCGAAATATTTCTCAAGCGCAGACAGAACGTAAATTTTGGACCTCTTTATTTAGATTCATCCACCGCTATACAACTTCTATAAGTACCTAAAATACACCTAGAGATGTTGAGATCAGGTGCTACTCGTATCACCTTACGTGGTGTTTCAAGGGTTCATGTTGTGCGCTCTCAAGTTCGTCTTCTGAGTAACACTTCCCAGCTCTGCAACAAGGGCGAAAAGAAGAACACATCTGGTTACAAGTATGACGAGGCAGAGCTCATGAGTGGGAGACTCACACAGCAGCCATACTACGCAAAGAGAGAAAGAGAAGGCATCGATGATTTCTACCAGCAGGCAGAACAGGAGCAACACGAGAAGCCAATGACCGAGGCTGAGATGAGCCAGTATCAGAGATTTGAGGCCCTCAAAGGTCTTCTATCTGGTCTCTTGACCATTGGTGGTATCCTCGGAGGATACACTCTCTATGTGAAGTACCCTGCATTGAAAGCTTGGTGGTACGATGAGGGTGAATTCCCTATTGATGTCCCACAAAGAAAGAAGAAACCAGCCTTCGAACTCCCAGTGTTGACCAACAAGAACGATAGTTCGGTTCCAGGATTGTACGTGTGGGGAGACAACGCCAACTACATCGCCTCCATGGACAAGAAGTGTCCTGAAGTGCGTGATCCAATCAGACATGATTGGTTTGATGGTAAGTTTGTGAAGCACGTTCATTTGGGTGAGAAAAGTGCATTGGCTATTGACGAACAAGGTGACTTGATCCAATGGGGTAAAGGTTTCAACAAGACTGCTGTTCCTCAGTACACAGTTAAGGGAGAAGGTTTGGTCACCGCTAAAGTCTCAAACGGTATCATCTATGCCTTGAACAAGAACAGTGAGATTCTTGTCATCCCAGAGAACGAGAAGAAGCAAAAGACACTTCCTGGTTTGAAGTCCCGCAACTGGCTCTTCATCAAGACCTCAAAGCCATTCACCAAGATCTCCGGTCTCAACAAGCTCAACAAGAACGAAAAGATTGTGGATTTGGACTGCGGTAAGGACCATTTGGTTGCACTCACAGACCAAGGAAGAGCATTCACTTCTTCTACAGGTTTCAAGAGACCAGAGAAGTCCATGGGCCAGTTCGGTATCCCGGAGTTCTCTCACTTCGGGAAGCCCCCACAACCAAACGAACTGCACGAGATTGTTCTCTTGAACCAACACATCCAGAAAACTGCCAAGGGACGTATCGACCACATCGAGCCTAGAAACATTGTTAAAGTAGTCTGTGGTAACCATCACACTCTCGCTCTCGATGCCAATGGTGAAGTGTACTCCTTCGGTCAGAACACCTATGGCCAACTCGCACACCCTGTCTCCTATGAAACTGAATTTGTGACAATCCCAAAGAAGATTGAACTCTTTGCCAAACATATTCGTCGTGACATGTTCCCAGAAGTGCTCGATATCCACGCTGGTGGTGATACATCCTTTGCCACAGTGAAACCGGTCCACATGTACCAGCTGATAAAGGGTTCCGAAGCTAATAGAGAACAGTTGAACGATGCAGAGGCTTTCACAGTCGGATTCGGTAAGGACTTGAAAGGACAAATTGGTAACAACCTGTTCATCCATGCGCAGTTCACACCGGTGAAGATCCGTGAGTTGGAGAAGTACGAGGACTTCAACGATGAGAAGCAGGAAATGGAACGCGTTGGTATCAAAGAGTGGTCTTCGGGTCAGGAACACACCTTCATCAAGATGCAAAACAGTGATATCTTGTTCTGGGGTGGTAATGACTGTGCTCAGTTGGGTAACGGCAAGAGAAACCGAATCCCTAAGCCAACACCTCCACCAGCTATTGTGGAGCCTCACTTCACTCTAGAGACTTACAAAGACTTGACTTTCGCCAACAGATTGCAGTTGAAAGACAATCAGCATATCGTTGCTGGAGAGAACAACTCCGCTATTTATTACACTGCCCAGTGATCCCCTTGTAAATACTAATCACTACCACATGTCATGTAAGAATCAAATAGTAATCATCGTACCTTAAGGAGTTCGTATATATAGATGATCATTCGTTCCAGCCCAATGCAGCCAACTCGGATCTCACCTTAGCCTCTGTCTGGATTTTCAAGATCTGTGTCTCCTCTAAAGGCTCGGCGTTGGCCTGTCTCATCTTCAGCTGTTCAATGGCTCTGAGCTTCTTCAACAAACTTCTAATCTTCTTCTCCTCAAGACTCTGAACACCACCAGCGATCAACTGTTCTGGTTGCTCTTTCTGCTGTGGGGCCTGAGCAGGCTCAGGTGTGGAGCTCTCCTTCTTGTTCTCTCTCTTTTTACGGTTCTTAGCAGCAGCCTTGGACTCCTGTGGAGCTGGTGGTGCCATACCTGGGATGACTCTTGGTCCTCTCTGTGCTGGTGGTTTGTATGCAGAGGCATTGGCCATGATTTCCTTCTGATAGAGAGTCTGTGGAGCACTTGGGGCACTTCCGTTTCTGGCGTGTGGTGGTCTGTAAGCACCTCTTGGCTTGGATGCAATACCTGGTGATGACTTAGGATGTGACAGCACATAGTCGATAGCACTCTGGTGAGGTTGTGGATTGTCGTCCAACGCCTTGATGGCAGGGAAGAGCTCCAATGGACGTGGTCTCCAATCAACGGAGTACACCTCCTTGAAGTCCTTGTTGAACACAAGCTTACCGGTAGCGTACCAGACTTTGATACCGTTATCGACTCTGAGTCTTGGTGCGGTAGTGGCAGTCAAGATGTAACGACCATCTGGGGACCATTGACAAACAGAAGTGTTGGAGGCTTCGAAAGAAGAAACTTTGGTGAACTTCTGTAAACGGTCATACACATCAACGGTACCTTGCAAGTTACCGAAGCCAGCCACAAGAACGTATCTAGCATGTGGAGAGAACAAAACAGTGTTTCTTGGGGCTGGTGGCAAAGAGTAGATGGAGTTACCTCTAGCATCGAAGAATGTTGTCTGAGCTGGCATGTAACCGTAAACAACACCAAACTCTCTAGCGGATGGAGACCAAGTGATGTCATGAATTGGACCCTCTTTGTCCAAAGTGATTCTTGAGTCGTAAGAACCAGCGATACCAAGCAAGTAGAGCGTCGTTTCACCGTAGTAGGATTTGTTGGAGGCATCAACATCGGTGGAAGCCAAAGCCAAAAGGGCAGTACCGAGGGCGTTCCATTTCAACGTACATCTCTCAGCCTTGAAGAAGGTTTTGGAGCTCACTGGCTGGGTGATGTTGGTAGAGATGTTCCACACAGAGACGTTGGCAGGTTTACCCTTGTGCTCTGGCACGAATGTGGCGATGGTGGCCTTCTTACCTGGAGACAACTTGAAATTAGACACAGCCTCAAGCTTCAAGATAGACCAGTGCTTGGAGAAGTTCAAGTTTTCATTCACCTCGTAAAATCTGATTTCGTTCTTGAAGATTCTGGCAATGACCTTCTCATCTGCAGTGAAGTCTGGCTTCCAACCGTTCTGGTCCTTAGCACAGTACTCACCGATGACCTTGGCATTTTCGATATCCCAGATCTTGACGTTGTTTGGGTAATTGCCGTCTTCCTGTTTCACAGGCTTCTCCCATGTGGAGATGTAAGAGCCATTTGGAGAGAATGCCAAATCGAAGACATCTTTGAGCTCGAACTTCTTCAGCGTTGTGCCGTCATCTGGGTTGATGATTGTGACACCAGTCGGCTAGGTGTATGCAAAGTACTGACCATTAGGAGAATAGAGGGCCATACGGACGTCCTCTGTAGGTTGTTCCACGTTGGAGAGTTCCTTATATGTAGGTGTACCTTCGATGAGCCCAACAGACTTTGGAGCTCTGTAGAAAAGCTGAGTTAATGCAGACATTATTATTGAGGGTAGAGGTAGCGGAGTTTGGCGTGGTATCTGGTGAGAGGAATGTATGCTGATAATGGGTTGCCAGTACGAAAAAGCAGGGTGATATCGTCGAACTGTTGCAAGAGTATATGGATCTGACTGGTGGGCGGCTAGACAGTTTCAGGGACGACGAAGAGCGCTCCAGGTGACAGCGGGTGTATTGTGGGAATCTGGGTTGATGAGATTCTTCGTCACGATCAGTTATCGGCTTTATGTTCCAATGTGGTCGACGCTGTACTGGTGATGCGCTTAGCTGAAGTTTCAGTTTATAGTGATACACACGAAGTTTAGCTAGTAGTATCGATGTCTTTGACGCCCACTTTTTTTGCCCGATCTTGGTACCTGGTAGGCGCGGAAGCCCATCGATATGACATCTGGAGTGGTGTCAGGATGTACTTTCTGCTCAGGTCGCGGATCAATCATCGCCTACCACATAACGTCAAGGCACAAAGAAGGTAGCTGTAGTATGCCGAGAAGGGAGGATTATAAAATGGCTATTTCTTAATTGGAAGTGCTGACGAGCCCTTAATTCCTCTCTAACACCTAACACCAGCTGTACTAGTAAGTGAAGAACTCCTGATTGGGACCCACAATATGTCCTAGTATGGATAATGACTATAAGCGCCATATTAATATTAATGTGCGCTAGCTTAAGGATCGACTCGACGATGATCTAGTGCTCATGACAGTGTACACTAGATAACATATTGTCATGTTACTATCGACGTCGTCGACGTCATCATGAACACTCACGATATTAATTATATTATAAGATCACCGCTTAAGTACTGTCTATCGACCTGCACAGCAATTGCAACATATCCATTTCCTTCTTCGATAATTGGACGTTTGAATGAGGCTTAACGTATAATGATCCATCAAGTCGACTTGAATATAATACTCATGATTACAGCTCATCACAATATTGAGCTTCCAGACGACGTTCACATGACAATATGATGCAGTCAAATCATTCGTGCAAAGGATCATGAACAATATGAATATTAACTGCTATCTTGGTACAAAATTTCGACACGTGGTAATAGGTATCATATGATTTGTACTCGAATCCTTCCCAAATACATGTTGGCTCGCAACCTCGCAACAGAATTGGCCGTTCAATATTGCTTAGTACCATGGAACCACAAGCCTCATGTTACCAGCTGGTTGATGGCCTATCTATCGCTCATGTAAGAAGGGGTTAGGATAGGAAAGACTTGAACTTGAAAATGGACTCTGCTAGTATTGTCCTGGCTTCATGTGTATGTGGTACCTTAACTTTGACCTCATAAGCTTTGACTCTGCTCAGGCCTCAGGACCACGCCTCTCATGTACCTACGTGACTGTACAGACTTGATTAGTAGCTGGTCTTCGGAGATGGCAGATGCTTTAGTAGGTAGTACCTTGAACTCGGTTCGGAGTAAGGTATATGCCGGTAAAATCCCGGCTCGTTCAGGGCGCTCATGATGGTCCAGGCGGAGTTCTCTACGAGTCGCTTCAACTTCATCAAAGGGACCAAATTCGAGATCAGCTATCTTACGAGAGTTACCAGATGAATGTTGTGTATCCATCCATTCACCAATCATGTCCTATAAAACAATTCGAATTTGAGTGTCATTAAAATCAGTGGAGCACGCTGCACAGCCGAGGCTCCCGTAGAGCTTCAAATTTTGTAGCGAAACGTATAGCGTACGTTCCCCTGAATTTCTCCAGTGTGCAACACACCAAATCAGGAAGCATCGTGTGAAATTTGGCGAATATTTGAGGCAACACACTTGCGCCAACTGTTGAGGCTCTAAAAAAATTGCACAGCCAAACCGCCCCGATGTAGCAGTGCAACAGGGGGCCTCGACCGCGTTGTGAACCAAAGTAGGCTGAAGCTCCTCCAAATCCAAAAAAAGAACTTCCATGTTTTCGCCAAACAGGCGCGTCGTGCATGAAAGAGTTTTTCCTTTTTTTTCCAGGGCCAACACGAAACACGCGAATTTGCCTGAACAATTTTGCCACAGCGCTGAAACGACTTTTTGATCTGGATCAAAAGCCTTTGCGCATTCGCAACCTTTCTCTAGAAGACTTTCCCTCCACCTACCCACACAACCCGTTTTCCTCCTTTGCTTTGTCTTTCCAACTAGCACAGAGGACAGCTTCACATTTCCCCTACACCTTTCCCCAAACCACCATACACCTATTCGATTGGACTGCAAATTCCAACCCGAAGTACATCTCTTTTCTCCTCATCCCGCTGCCTTTGGAACCGCGTATCGTCTCTTGTTGATCCATTTCGTGGCTATCAGAAGAGGGAATTACACATTCAAAGAACACACACCTCAGCTTCGGTAAACTACAACAGTCGATCAAGGAAGGCTAAGAGGGAACCACTTCTTTTCTTCGTGCCCCTTTTTACGTCTTCTGCTTCCTTTTCTCCTTGTCGTCATTGTTTTTCGAAGCACCTCGACAAAACAGCACTGCAGGGGAATCCGCTAGCGACATCTCCCACACAACATCGTTACTTTTGACACCTGACTACATTGGCTAAACAGTGAGTGACTTTTCTCCAACATCCTTCCTAGGAGATTTACCTTGTACGACCTTCGGAATCAATCAAGTGTGCCGCTAGCCGCCCAGTGTGTGGAGGTCTGTTTTTTCGGGCATTCCTACACATACAGCTTGATGGACGCGTTGTGTCTTGAGAGGTTTATCTTTGACAAGAACCAGTACTAACATCCGCCAACAGATATGTCTTACAACGACAACCGTAACAACAACCAGTACTACGACCAAACCCAAGGTCAGTACTCCAACGACCAGTATGACTACGACCAGGCTGGTCAGTACAACCAACAGTACCAGGAGCCAGCCGGTAATCAGCCATACTACAACGACGGCTACCAGGGCAGTCAAGAAGGTTTGACCCAGGGTGAATACTACGACCCACAGCAGGATGCTGCCTACTATTCACACGGCTACCAGTAGGATGGCGCTTACGACCAAGGTGCTTACCAGGAACCATACTACGACCAGCCAAGAGGAGTCCAACAAGACCCTGAGAACTTCTCTGACTTCAGTTATGGCGGTGGTGGTGCCCCAGGTACCCCTGGATACGACTACGGTACACAATACACGCCTTCTCAAATGAGTTATGGTGACCCAAGATCATCTGGTGCCTCGACGCCGATCTATGGCTCACAAGGTGCCTTTGATCCATCCCAGATTGCTGTTGCCTTGCCAAACGACCCATACCCTGCTTGGACTGCTGATGCTCAGGCTCCAGTCACCGTTGAGCAGATTGAGGATGTCTTCATCGATTTGACAAACAGATTTGGTTTCCAGAGAGACTCCATGAGAAACATGTTTGACCACTTCATGACATTACTCGACTCCAGATCCTCAAGAATGTCCCCAGCTCAGGCTCTCTTGTCCTTGCACGCTGACTACATTGGTGGTGACACTGCCAACTACAAGAAATGGTACTTCGCCGCTCAGCTTGATCTCGACGATGACGTCGGATTCAGAAACATGAACCTGGGTAAGTTGTCTAGAAAAGCTAGAAAGGCCAAGAAGAAATCTAAGAAGACCAAGGCTGCTGTCGAGAACGCTGGTGCTGAGAACACCGAGGAGGCCTTGAATGCCTTGGAAGGTGACAACTCCCTTGAAGCTGCAGACTTCAGATGGAAGGCCAAGATGAACAAGCTCACTCCACTTGAGCGTGTTCGTGACATCGCACTCTACTTGCTCTGTTGGGGCGAGGCTAACCAGGTCAGATTTGTTCCTGAATGTCTCTGTTTCATCTACAAGTGTGCCTTTGACTACTTGATGTCTCCAGCTTGTCAGCAGAGACAGGAGCCAGTTCCAGAAGGTGACTACTTGAACAGAGTTATCACACCTTTGTACCGTTTCATCAGATCCCAAGTCTATGAAATTGTCGATGGTCGTTTCCTCAAGCGTGAGCGTGACCACAACAAAATCATCGGTTATGATGATGTCAACCAGCTCTTCTGGTACCCAGAGGGTATTGCCAAGATTGTCTTCGAGGACGGTTCCAGAATCGTTGACTTGGCTCCAGAAGACCGTTACGTGAGATTGGGTGAAGTTGCCTGGGACATGGTCTTCTTCAAGACTTACAAGGAAATCAGAACCTGGTTCCATTTGATCACAAACTTCAACCGTATTTTCGTCATCCACGGTTCCTTCTTCTGGTTCTACATGGCTTATAACTCTCCAACTCTCTATACCCACAACTACCAACAATTGGTCAACAACCAACCGCTTGCGGCATACAGATGGGCCACTGCTGCCATGGCTGGTTCCTTTGCTACCTTTGTCCAGCTCGTTGCTACTATTTGTGAGTGGTGTTTCGTTCCAAGAAAGTGGGCTGGTGCTCAGCACTTGTCTCGCCGTTTCTGGTTCTTGGTCTTGATCTTTGTTGTTAACTTGGGTCCAATTGTGTTCATTTTCGTCTACAACCCACTTACTGTGTACTCCAAGGCTACCCACATTATCGCCATTGTGATGTTCTTCGTTGCCGTTGTCACTGTTGTGTTCTTCTCCATTATGCCTTTGGGTGGTCTCTTCACCTCCTACATGAAGGGTAATAACAGAAAGTACGTTGCTTCGCAGACTTTCACTGCCTCCTTTGCTCCATTGCAAGGATTGGACATGTGGATGTCCTACTTGCTTTGGGTTACCGTCTTTGCTGCCAAGTTGTCTGAGTCTTACTTCTTCTTGATTTTGTCTCTCAGAGACCCAATCAGAACTTTGTCCACCACTGAGATGAGATGCACTGGTGAGTACTGGTGGGGTAACGCATTGTGTAAGCACCAGGCTCGTATCACACTCGGTTTGATGTACTTCACTGACTTGATCTTGTTCTTCTTGGATACTTTTATGTGGTACATTGTCTGTAACTGTGTCTTCTCTATCGGTCGTTCCTTCTACTTGGGTATTTCCATTTTGACTCCATGGAGAAATATCTTTACCAGACTTCCAAAGAGAATCTACTCCAAGATCCTTGCCACTACCGACATGGAGATCAAGTACAAGCCAAAGGTGTTGATCTCTCAGGTTTGGAACGCTATTGTTATCTCTATGTACAGAGAGCATTTGTTGGCCATCGACCATGTCCAGAAGCTTCTTTACCACCAGGTCCCATCTGAGGTTGAGGGTAAGAGAACTTTGAGAGCACCAACCTTCTTCGTTTCCCAAGATGACAACAACTTTGAGACTGAGTTCTTCCCAGCCAACTCCGAAGCTGAGCGTCGTATCTCTTTCTTCGCTCAATCCCTTGCTACCCCTATCCCAGAGCCATTGCCAGTTGACAACATGCCAACGTTCACTGTTATGACACCACACTACTCCGAGAAGATCTTGCTCTCTTTGAGAGAGATTATCAAGGAAGACGACCAGTTTTCTCGTGTTACTTTGCTTGAATACCTTAAGCAGTTGCACCCTGTTGAGTGGGACTGTTTCGTCAAGGACACCAAAATCTTGGCCGAGGAAACTGCCGCTTATGAGAACGGTGATGATGAGAAAGATGAGTCTGGTCTTAAGTCCAAGATTGATGACTTGCCATTCTACTGTATTGGTTTCAAATCTGCTGCTCCTGAGTACACTCTCCGTACTAGAATCTGGGCGTCTTTGAGATCTCAGACCTTGTACCGTACTGTTTCCGGTTTCATGAACTATGCCAGAGCTATCAAGTTGCTTTACAGAGTTGAAAACCCAGAGATCGTTCAGATGTTTGGTGGTAACGCCGAGGGTCTTGAGAGAGAACTCGAGAAGATGGCCAGAAGAAAGTTCAAATTTGTCGTTGCTATGCAGAGATTGGCTAAGTTCAAGGCCGAGGAATTGGAGAACGCTGAGTTTTTGCTTAGAGCTTACCCTGACTTGCAGATTGCCTACTTGGATGAGGAACCACCTTTGAACGAGGGAGAGGAACCAAGAATCTACTCCGCTCTGATTGATGGTCACTGTGAGATTTTGGAGAATGGTCGCCGTAGACCAAAGTTCAGAGTCCAGTTGTCTGGTAACACCATCTTGGGTGATGGTAAGTCTGATAACCAGAACCACGCTTTGATCTTCTACAGAGGTGAGTACATCCAGTTGATTGATGCCAACCAGGACAACTACTTGGAAGAGTGTTTGAAGATCAGATCTGTCTTGGCTGAATTCGAGGAGATGAACGTCGAGCAGGTCAACCCTTACGCTCCAAACTTGAGATACGAGGAACAGAACAAGAACCACCCAGTTGCTATTGTCGGTGCCAGAGAGTACATTTTCTCCGAGAACTCTGGTGTTCTTGGTGATGTTGCTGCCGGTAAGGAACAGACGTTCGGTACCTTGTTTGCCAGAACTTTGTCACAGATCGGTGGTAAGCTCCATTATGGTCACCCTGATTTCATCAATGCTACTTTCATGACTACCAGAGGTGGTGTTTCCAAGGCTCAGAAGGGTTTGCATTTGAACGAAGATATTTACGCCGGTATGACTGCAATGCTCCGTGGTGGTCGTATCAAACATTCTGAATACTTCCAGTGTGGTAAGGGTAGAGATTTGGGTTTCGGTTCCATTTTGAACTTTACAACCAAGATTGGTGCTGGTATGGGTGAACAGATGTTGTGTCGTGAGTACTACTACTTGGGTACCCAGTTGCCTCTGGACAGATTCTTGTCTTTCTACTACGCTCACCCTGGTTTCCACTTGAACAACTTGTTCATTCAGATGTCTCTTCAAGCTTTCTGTTTGACTTTAGTCAATTTGAACGCTCTTGCTCACGAGTCTATCATCTGTTCCTATGACAGAAACAAACCTATCACTGATATCTTGTACCCTGTCGGTTGTTACAATTTGGCACCTGCTATTGATTGGATCAGACGTTATACCTTGTCCATTTTCATCGTCTTCTTCATTTCCTTCATTCCAATTGTTGTCCAGGAAGTGATCGAGCGTGGTGTTTGGAAGGCTACCCAAAGATTCTCTCGTCACCTCATGTCCTTGTCTCCAATGTTTGAGGTGTTCGTTGGTCAAATTTACTCTTCTTCTTTGTTGAACGATATGGCTATTGGTGGTGCTCGTTATATCTCTACCGGTCGTGGTTTCGCTACTGCCCGTATTCCATTCTCCGTGTTGTACTCCAGATTTGCTGAAAACGCCATCTACGTGGGTGCTAGATCTTTGTTGATGATCTTGTTCGGTACTGTTGCTCACTGGCAGCCAGCTTTGCTCTGGTTCTGGGCTTCCCTCTCTTCGTTGATGTTCTCTCCATTCTTGTTCAACCCTCACCAGTTCTCTTGGGAGGACTTCTTCATTGACTACAGAGATTACATTAGATGGTTGACCAGAGGTAACAATAAGTGGCACAGAAACTCATGGATCGGCTACATCCGTTTATCCAGATCTCGTGTTACCGGCTTCAAGAGAAAAGTCATGGGTTTGGAGTCTGAGAAGGCTGCTGGTGACGCTGCCAGAGCTCACCGTACCAATGTGTTGTCTGCCGATGTCTTCCCAACTGCTTGTATGGCTGCTGCTTGTTTCGTTGCCTTCACTTTCATCAATGCTCAGACTGGTGTTAAGGATGCCGAGCCTGTTAACTCTGTCATCCGTGTGATCATCTGTGCCCTTGCCCCAATTGCCATTGACATGGGTGTTCTGTTCGTCTGTCTCGGTTTGGGTTGTTGTGCTGGTCCAATGCTCGGTATGTGTTGCAAGAAGACAGGTTCTGCCATGGCTGGATTTGCCCACGGTGTTGCTGTCATTGTTCACATTGTGTTCTTCATTGTGATGTGGGTTCTTGAGAACTTCAACTTTGCTAGAATGTTGATTGGTCTTTGTACTATGGTGTTCTGCCAGAGATTGATCTTCAAGTTGATGACTGTGTTCTTGTTGACTCGTGAGTTCAAAAACGACAACTCCAACGTTGCCTTCTGGACCGGTAAGTGGTACGGTAAGGGTATGGGTTGGATGGCCTTCACTCAACCTTCCAGAGAGTTCGCTGCCAAGGTCATTGAGTTGTCCGAGTTTGCTGCTGACTTTGTCCTTGGTCACATCATCTTATTCTGTCAGTTCCCATTCGTGTGTATTCCATTCATTGACAGATGGCACTCTGTGATGTTGTTCTGGTTGAAGCCATCCAGACAGATTCGTCCACCGATCTACTCCTTGAAGCAGGCCAAACTCAGAAAGAGAATGGTGAGAAAGTACCTGTCTCTCTACATCTTGATCTTGGTTGTGTTTGTTGCCTGTATCGTTGGACCAGCCGTTGCCTCTTCCAATGTCGACTTGGAGAAAGCTACTGAGAAACTCACAGGTGTGTTCGCCAACATTGTCCAACCAAAGAATCTCAGTAACAACGACACTGGTCCATCATTCTCCTCAGCATCTCACTACTACACCAGAACCCCATCGTTGTCTACCTGGTCTACCAAGGCCTGAACAATCTTGTCTGGATTTCTCTGACAAGTGTACACTACTACCACTACTACTTTTTTGTCTTTTTTTCAGTTCCTCGGGACTCTACTCTATTCCATTTTTGTCACTATTGTCGTAAGCTTGATTTAGTCGTTTATAAACAATCCATCCCATGTATGATATTAAGTATTTATGACACTTTTGTAGTTTGATGTTGTATAGCAGGACGTGTCGATAGCCATCATGTGCTGGTGTCATGGGTGTTCCTCGCAGGTTTGACCGGTGACCTATATATGGTGACTAATTTCTACGTTGTCCTCTGATCAACATCGATTCTGCTGGGTAGAACATGAATATTTGCCAGTCCATGCATCATATCTATTCAGGCTTGTCTTATAGCTCCAGCTCTCGCTCGGAGTAATGGGACTGCACATCCGACTGTTTACGCCTTGATTGGTTTTTGTGTCATCAACACCTATCAGACGCTTGACTTTGAGATAGTCATAAAAACCCTTACAGAAGACATCCTCAGCTTCACAGTGAAGATGGTCAGTCCACTATATCTATCCAAGCCACAATGAGACTCTCCCAGCACGTTTTGGTCACCATAATGGCGTTGACTTCGGTCACACACGCTGCCAATGAGAAAACCACAACAACCACTCCATCAACCAACCAGGACACTCCAACTTACCTGAGAAAAGTGCCAGACAATGTGCAAACTCGAACTGATACGGCGGGAAAGCTGTACGAGTTGTCTTCTTTCGGTGCATCCAGATCCAATTCCAGTTCCTCGCCCGTTCTCGCAATCCAACCTACCAACCCTTCAATCATCGGTAAGGCCAAGAAGAAAGCCAACGCTGTGGAGATTGTTGGACGGAAGTTCTTTGACTCTGTTACCAAAGAGCAGTTCTTCCTCAAGGGTATCGCATATCAGCCGAGCAGGGCCACAAACGACGCTATTGCCATCACGTATGACGGTGCCACAATCATCGACCCTATGGCTGATCCTCGTCTCTGTTTGAGAGACTTGCCCTACTTGTCAGCCTTGGGTGTCAATACTGTGAGAGTGTATGCCATCGACACCGACAAGGATCATGATGTCTGTTTCAAGGCCTACGGGGATGCCGGTATCTATGTGATTGCAGATTTGAGTGAACCTGACAGAAGTGTCAACAGAAAGACACCAGTGTGGGATACGGAGCTTCTTCATCGTTACCAAACCGTGGTTGATTCGCTTCACAAGTACGACAACTTGTTGGGGTTCTTTGCTGGCAATGAGGTTACTAATGATAAGTCCAACACTTAGGCTTCTCCCTTTGTGAAGTCTGCCATCAGAGACACCAAGCTGTACATCAAGTCAAAGGGATACAGATCGATACCAGTTGGTTATGCCTCCAATGATGACTCCGATACCAGGGACGACTTAGCCTCTTACTTCTCCTGTGGTGAAGGTGCAGCTGACTTCTACGGTATCAACATGTACGAGTGGTGTGGTTACTCGAGTTACTATACCAGTGGGTACAAGGACAGAACAGAGGAGTTTAAGGACTTCAAGATTCCTGTATTCTTCTCTGAGTTTGGTTGCAATCTGGAGAGGCCACGTCCTTTCACCGAAGTCGATGCCCTCTTCAGCCATTTGATGACAGACGTTTGGAGTGGAGGCTTGGTCTACATGTACTTTGAAGAACCAAACGAATACGGTGTTGTGGCCATTGACAGTGAAGGTAATGTTGCACCTTTGGCTGATTACCACAACTTGCAAAAGGCCTTCATGAGAACCACGCCTTAGGGAGTGAACTACAATGAATACGTTGTTTCTATGAGTGCCAAGGAGAAAGAAGCTGATGGTACCAGTTGCCCTGGTTTGAGTCAGAATTGGTAGGCATCATCGGTGATTCCCTCTTCACCAGACTCAAACAAATGTGCCTGTATGGAGAGCAGCTTACAGTGCAAACTCTCTACGTCTGTGAAGAAGCACGAATACTCCAAGGTGTTTGCATATGCCTGTGGAGAAGTGGATTGTTCAGTGATTAGTGGTGATGGGTCCAGTGGTGAGTACGGTGCTCTTGCCGATTGTACCGCCTACCAGAAGGCATCTTATCTCTTGAACGAAGTCTACAAGAAACAGGGGAACAAGAACTGCAACTTTGATGGAGCCGGTGTGTTGTCCAACAGTATCGCCTCCCAGCAGAGTTTGAAGAGTAAGAAGACTTTGAGTGGTGAATCTTGTGCAGACTTCCTTTCATCCATTCAGTCCAGTGCTACTTTGAAGAAGCAACAATCACTCAATGAAACTTCCGAACACATCTCCCAGGACATCTCAAACACTCGTGGTGGGAGTCGTAACAGATCAGAGCGTAACTCTATGGGTGATTCCATTGAGAACAGAGCTTCATCGCAGAAGTATTTCTACAAATCCGTGATTGTTGAAGTGTGTGTCGCCATTCTTGGTGTTGCACTTGTGACTATCGTTATTTAAAAACCATTTATGATGACTTTGGACCCCATTTAACGCCAAGGAATCCAGTGTTTGGGTCTCTCGATCCCAGTAGTTTAGGCTTTGGAGGAGCGATGATGTAGTGTCTCTTCTCACCTGGAACGTCCAAGTAGATGTACGAGAACTCAGGGTGTAACACATCGGCCTGGATAGTCTCCAGTTGCACAGAGCCACGTCTCTCTTTACTCTCGACGTTAAATCTCATGAAAAGGTGTTCTTTACCGGACTTGTCCACACGACGTGTTGAAGAGACCGGTCTGTTTCTTGTCCACTTGTTATCTGTTGATTCTCCATAGGCTTTCAATCTTGATCCCGGTGTCAATCTGAGCAATTCCTGTGCCTTCATGTCATCTTCGATCATTGAAACGACTTTGTTGAAAACCTGTGTGTCTCCAGAGGGTAAGAACAAATCAGAGAACACGAGATAAATCACCAATCCGGCCAAACCTGCAGCACCAATGACCACAGTGGTGGCGATGGAGAACACAGTAGCGGTCTTGATACGGGCCCATAGTGGAATTTTCGCGGTGTCTTTCTTCTTGTTTGATGAGTTGTCAGCGGACTGTTGGGTATTTCTAATGGCGTAAGATGTGTGGAAAGTACGGATCGAAGAAGGTGATGATAATGATGGTAGTAGTGATAGTCTTAAAGGCTGTGCGCGGATTGTGTTGGAAGAGCGAGTAACGACTCCTCTCAATGAAGGGACAAATCTGGAGAGCATTCTTTGTTCCAGTGGATCTGTAGGTGTTTTGATGGTTGTAGGTTTGTGCCTTCAACGTTGAACGGTGCCGAAGATGGATGACTTTTTTCATCCCCACGGAGACATCGCCGGTCTAGTTGGATACAAATTTGGGTAGGAAAGTATTGTGTAATCCTTTACCTAATGATTACATAATGCAATCAGTCAGACTTTAATTAATTAACTTATCAATGCCTACACATGATTCATAGACATTATAATCTATTCATTCAAGCTTCTTCTTCTGCTTCACCGCCGTAGAAGTCATAAATAGCGTTGTTAGGGTTGATGTCGAACACAGACTTTGCAGACTCCATAGCTTCTTCTCTTTCTTTCTCATCGCCATCAAGGTTAACATTACCCTTGATCTCCAAGAACGTTCTATCCTTGACAAGACGCTTCAGCACCTTTGTAGCAATGTCACGTTCTTCCCAGTAGTCTGCCTCAGTTTGAATCTCCTCCTCAATACTGTTTAAGTAAGCTTCAACCAATGCAGTGGCATCAAGACCAGGTCCATTCTGTTTCTTATCCTGTGAGATTGCGTATGCCATAGCGTTACGAATGGCAACGAACTTTTCATACGTCACGGTGACCTTCTTTTTCTTCTGTGGCTTGTCCTCCTGCTTTGGTAATGGTTCCTGCTGTTGAGCAGGGGCTTGTAGAGATTGAGGCTCCGGTTGTTCTTGCTGTGGTGGTTGATCTTGTTGTTGTTCTGGTGCCGGCTGTTGCTGTTCGTTGTTCTCGTCATCGTCATCATCATCATCATCATCATCGTCGTCGTCTCCACCTCCGTTGTCATCCTCTGGAAGTTCCACATCGTCAAAGTCCACTCTGATAATAGACTGTCTCAAGAGGTCGTAGGCTTCACCAACCATTCCCTCAGTGATCTCAGCTGCACATGAGGCTCTAGCAATGGCCTCTGACAATCTGATCATCGATTCCAACTGACGCACAGTGATTCTATAACTGGCTCTTCCATATCCTTGAGCGTCATCAGCTCTCAATTCTTTGTACTTCTCCACAAGCAAGTCTCTAGCTCGTTTGGTCATCTTTGGTTTGAAAGTTCTTGCGTACTTGATGTATCGTAACACCTGTGCAGCACTGTATGGGGATTGGATAGCATCATCACGTTTCATGTGCAGATCCACAATGTGACTGGCCAACTGTGTGTCCACCATCTCATTGGTATCGTCCAAAATGACAAAGAACAAATCGAATCTCGACATGATCGGAGGCGTCATGTTCAGATTGGCTCTCAAACTGATCTTCTTGTTGTACCGACCACCAATTGGGTTTGCAGCTGCCAATACAGAGGTACGTGCGTTCAAAGTGGCATTAATACCTGCCTTGGCAATGGAGATTGTCTGCTGTTCCATAGCTTCGTGAATGGCAACTTGGTCTGCCAAGTTCATCTTATCGAACTCGTCAATACAACAGATACCATTATCAGCAAGCATCAGTGCACCCGCTTCGATAGTAAACTCTCCGGTCTCTTCATCACGAACAACCGCTGCTGTAAGACCAGCTGCAGAGGATGCCTTACCAGAGGTGTAAATGGCTCTTGGTGCAAATCCGGTGACGTATTTCAAAAACTGGGATTTGGAAGTAGATGGATCACCAACAATACACAGGTTGATGTCACCTCTCAGCTTGATACCATCCACAGTTCTCTTGTGTACACCACCTAACAGTTGTAACAAGATTCCTTTCTTCACAATCTCGTGTCCGTAAACTGCTGGTGCAATGGAATTGACCAACTTGGAGTAAACTTGTGAGTCTTCCAGCATCATCTTCAACTCACTCTTCTCGGCCTCGGTCAATGAGTCCAAGAACTGGGACTGATCAGCGTCCAACGTTGCCTCTGGATCCTCTTCGTAACTCTCTCCGGACCCATTAGTGACCAAAGATGCAACGTAACAACCCAAAAATGCCATCGAATACGTCAGATCTCTAACACCCAGCGCGCTGAGGCCGGAAACACCAGCGTTGAGTCCTTCGTTTCTCTGGCCCTCTCTCACAGCTTGTGGTTTCACACCTGGCAAACCAAGTTGGGACAAATCTGGTAACACGATTGGTGTACCACTGAACTTACAGCGATCACCTGGCTTGGCCTTCTCCACGATATCACCTCTCAACACGACATCAAACGTTCTTGGCATGGAACCTGATGGGATCTCATTGGAATTCTCTTGAATTCTCAACTTTTGCCAATCTGTGAATTGCGATTTCGAAATTTGTAAAGTCCACAACGATTGGTTCACACAGTTTGGATTTGGACAATGTGTTGGCTCGGTGTATTTGAAAACCTGTTCCACACCTTCCACCACGGCTCTACACATGTCACATGTGAAAGTGGCTCTAAACAACTCAGGACGCACCTCCGAGGTTCTCGTCACTGTTCCTGAGATACACAACAATGAACCGATTTGATCTGATCTGATGTCTCTGATCTTCTGGACAAGTGGAAGATTGTAGAACCCAATGTGGAAGACACGTTCGGAGTTGCCCATCACAGAAGAAGCAGTCGAAGCACCAGAGTCGATCATTGTGTCCTCGTCTGCATCCTCGGGTTGTTGACTGCCGAATCCTGATCTTAGCAAGCCGGGAACTTTACGCTTGATGACTTTCCTCAAGGCTCTCTGTAGGAAGGGCATGAATCTGTAGTAGTGCTCGGTGATGGCTGTGGCCAAGATACCGCCCTCAGCTTCTATCAGATGTTGGTAGTCCACAAAGAGCGTGTTTGTCTCATTCTGCTTCATGGCATCCAGCTTGGCGATGTAGATTCTACCATGGTACTGTTCGTGAAGGAGTCTCTCCTGAGGTGTGATGTTCTCCAACGGTTGGTTCAAAGTGAAGTTCTCCAAGAAATCCTCGAATGACTCTGCCACTTTCTCCGCTGTTGAGTCTTCGACTTTCTTGATGGCGTTCAAGTTACGTCTGTTGACTCTCTCAATTGGTTCATTCTGTTCGTTGATGTTCAACTGTCCCAAATCAGTGGCGACTTCACTGAATGCCTGAGAGTTCTGGCTGTTGATTCCCAGGTGGTGTGGGGATGAGTTCCCCAACAAAGATGAAGGAGGAGGAGATGACATCTTGTCTGGTGTGTGGACTGATATTTTTTCTCTAGAAATGGTATTTTCTATGTGGGTTGGTGTCTGGAGACTACAGAAGGTGGAAAATTGGCGATTCAGTTCAACTGACGCGAAAACATCAACAAGCGCAATTAGCTTTCCCAAAAGGGCAATACGCGTGTAAGGCAGGTTATGGAGCGATGGTGAGAATTCAAAGATACATCATACGAAATTCGAATTGTTACCTCTTCTCGGTGGCTTTCAACTAATTCTGGAAGATCATGCGAGTCCGTTCAACTGGTGTGAGTTGTCCATGCTCCATGCTCTACAGAGAAGATTCAAAACATTCTATCTAATGTGATATTCATTCAACTAAAAAACAAGGAGCTGATCTGGAACCGGTCCCAATCAAACCCTATGATCTTGGTCAACAATGAGCAATGAGCAGTTTACAACTGACCGAAGGTCTTTCTACCAACGTAGAAGTTGTAAGAGTAAGCATCGGCATCACCAACAACGCTGAAAGTGACCTCAACACCCTTTGGCAACTTGATGACATCACCGGCCTTTGGGTGGATCTCGTTGCCCTCAGAGTCAGAGATGATGAAGTCACCCTTACACTCCAAGCAGATCTTCACCTCATCGTATGGGTAAGTGTACTTGAGTGGTTCACCTGGAACGACTTTAAAGAAACCACATGTGATGCTGGTGTCATCGCTCTCGCCAACGGTGGCAATGTCACTGAGGAAAGAGTTTGGGGACAGAGAAGCTGGAAGGACGTCGTAGGCCTTGGCTCTTGGAATGATCTCAACGGCTGGCATTTTGTGTTGTGTTATGGAGTAGAATTGCGGATTCTGTGTAGAGATGATAAATGCAGGAAGGTCAATTGAACGTCGAGATCAAATCGAACAGGTGGATCTTTACCTCAATTTATATGCTTGGAGAAAAGGTCAATTGACTGGATTTTGAGGTCTTCCAACAAGGCATGTCAAACTCTGGGTTTCCCTTGATATTATTTATATAGAAACCCCCAGTAGTCTTGTATGCAAAGTGATTATCTATGAGTGGGTAATTATTTGGGAGATCGGGAGCAATCGGGGATAAAGCACTGTCTTTCCCAATCGGGTAAAATTATCCAGAGTATGGGGATGGCTGGAAGAGTGCACCGCGCGCTCCTTCATGGTTGTACCAGCCTCCAGTAGCGCAAAGTATGATGGGTACTACGGTCTACTACCACTTTCAGCTATGACATATGATACTTCTTAATTTATAATCACATACATGTCTGTGATCAAATGAGGAGTACACTCTGTTTTATTTCATCGTCCTCATCTGTGGATCAGCTCGGGAATAGACGGGATCTCCAGATATCCTTCACTGCAGCCTATCTATAAATCAGCCCCCATCATCTATGACGTCGACCATCGACGAGGTATATCCAACTGATTGGACTAGTAATTCAAGTGATTCAAACTTTTGTAAACTTTTTATTCGTCTTTTCAGTATCATAACAAACACCGATCAACAGTGCTCATAAATAGTATACAGGCCTAGGTAGGATTCAAGCAGAGTCAGCTGGTCTCAAACCGGTGAAGAAGTTCTTAGCGTAAGAGCCCTCTGGACCGGTAACCTCGAAAGTGATGGTGCAACCCTTCTTGAAGTACAAGACATCGCGTGGCTTGACCTCAACCTTCTTACCTTCCTCGTCGGAAACGAAGAAGTGAGCTGGCTCATCGGTTGGACTGACAACCTCCAAACAGATCTTCATCTCATCGTAGTCGTAGTGGTACACCAATGGGGAACCGGTGTTAGCAAACTCCTGGTAGAAACCACAGGAGATCTGCTTGTCCTCTGGAGCATCGGAGGTGAAAGTGTCACCGAGGAAAGAAGTAGTACGGTCTGGCAAAGATGGCTGCTTCTTAGCGTAGGCAGAGTCGGCTGGAGTGTGGAAGAGTGGCATTTTGTGTGATAGTTTGTTTGTGTTCTTGGTAAGATGAGGTAAATCGAAACAATCCAATCTGGAAAGTGAAAAACTGGGATCAGGTAAGCTATTTATACCTGTTGGTAATGAAAATCTTCCAGTGCTAGGAAAGTAGCCATTGTGATTTGGGATGAGTGTGGAGAAAGGGGATCCAATGTCCGGATTGGGGTAAGTTTTCCCGATAGCGAGGTTCATTTCCCGTACAACCCCTAAACCAGGCAAGCGGAACTTAGACATCGATAAGGTTTGTGTACCCGATAACGAGTGCTTTGGGGGAAAAGCAACTACTTCAATTGGTTACGTGTCTTTTCTAGGCGTAATACTACAACCACCACCAAGATACCAAAGGATCTTCAAAGTTTTTTCAAGGGGTACTTTGTATGTACAGATTGTCGAATTGATAGGGGCTGTACCCATCTTACTAATACCTCATGGAGATAAGATTAGATACGTCAGCTTGTACAACGCAGGATGATAATGTTATGATAGCTACAATCAGATTTAACACACGTGGAGTATCAACATCTTTCAAGGACCAATTTGTTAAACAACTTCTGGTCACGTTTGATCAACTTGATCCTGAAACTTCTCGGCTCAAAAGCCACAGAGTCTGGTTCAGAGTTCATCTCGAAACTGTCCAACCCCATCAAGTCGTCAGGATTGGAAGGAGCCTCTACTCTGTACAACAAGATAAACCGGATCAAGGCAATGTACATCTCCTTGTATGCCAAATGGCGACCTCCACAGACTCTGGTACCAGCACCGAATGTGAAGTGCTCCGGGTTCTTTGTGCCGTCCTGCTGTTGCAAGTATCTTCTAGGATCAAACATGTATGGGTTCTCAAACTGAAATGAGTCATGGTTAGCAGCAAAGGCGTTCATGAACAATATCGTTCCCTTTGGGATCACGCACCCTTTGTAGATAAAGTCCTTCGTGGTGCATCTCGGTAGACTTGTGGGTAAAACAGAAAAGAATCTCATCCCTTCTTCCATGAGCGCTTCAACGTACTCCACCGCGAACCCCTTTGTGCAACCATGGAATGCTTCCTCCACTGATCCATGATACTTGTTCAATATCGCATTGTAGCACTCCTCCTAGATATCTGCTCCGTATCCATCAGGTTGAGAAAGATGACCCAAGATGTGGTTAAGGACAAGTGGTGTGTTATCCAACCCTGCACTCACCATAGTCAAACACACTGACTGCAACTGACCGTCTGTTATTCCTTTGGGCAACTCCTAGGATCCCCTCCTTGCCTTACTAACAATGCAGTTCGGGAAGTCACTTCCAGTTGAAATCTTGGAACACAAGTCATCGTGGAACTTCTTCATGTAGACGTCACGTCTTCTGCGGTAATCTTGAGCATCAAGTGTCTTGTTGTTCTTCCAGAAGCCTGTGAACACACGTAACAAAGGTAGATAGTCTTGCTTATTTGAACTATGGCCTCTCAATCTGACAATCTTGTTCTCCACGTTGGTAATCTCATCAAAAAGCGGACATGTATCCTCGTGTTCCACTTTCACCAAGTATCCATACGTGAGGTACAAACTTACTCTGAGCACAAACCCCTGAAGTAACTTGAACACATCAATATCACATTCACCATCTGGTTGGCTCTTGATCTGGGTATCGATTCTGCGAAACATGTTGCGACACTCATCTCCAATAAACTCGCTGAAGCACTCGACACTCCTTCTGCTCAACGAGGTAGCAACAATCTTCTTCATGTTTCTGTAGTCACTTCCCCAAGGTGTAGTACCCACGGTAAACACTCCCTGTGACTTGGAGACGACACTGTGGAAAGTGTAGAGTACGGGTCTGGAGTTGGTAGCATTGGAACGGTGGCACCACAATTCCTTCACAGATTCGTATGAGTTGGCAACGACAACCATCTGTGTACCCAATCTCATCTAAAACACTTCACTTCCAAGTTGCTGAGACCACTGAAGATATCGTCTTGCAGGGTTGTTGTTCACTTGGAAAAGATTCCCCACAAAAGGGTACGATGGAACACATGGGAGACCCTTGATTCTCTTGGGACCCAAAACTCCGATCCAATCTAGATACGTCCATATAGCTGTGACAATAATGATGATCACTATCAAGTCGCTCATTGAGACACTATCAAACATCCCTTGATGATGTCGTTGAATTGGTGTTGTTTTAATAGCTAGGTGGTCTTTAATTGGTGTTGTTTGAGTAGTGTGTAGTGGATGTAGGATTTTAGTTAGCAATGGACCAGTAAACTGGAGGTTTGAGAAAGCAAGATTTGGTTGGATATTGGGTATTAGGCTTAGCTGAATACTCAAAAGTCAGTAGTACTTTAAATTACATAAATACTAAGCAGAACTTCTAGGTTCGAGAGGGTATCATTTCTGGAGTACACAAAAGCAGTATCAGCGGTCGACGTGATGAAGGTAACAAGTACCTTCATGAGAACAACAGCGACGTTCAAGATCAATCTTTCAGATACAATCAAGGATTGAAAGTAGTGTACTCCCTATTTATGAGTGGATGTAATTTTTGAGATGGTTAATCTTCGTCTAAGAGAGTGAATAATGGAGGTCAGGCCGCCCCCTGTGACCTCTAATCGACTATAATTAGTGTCACAATATTTTACATAAGCCATTACTGGGCAGGGAAAGCAACATGCGGTTCGGACACGTACAAGTGGCTTCGCTAGCTCAGTCGGTAGAGCGTCAGTCTCATAATCTGAAGGTCGACAGTTCGAACCT
Source organism: Petasospora meyerae (assembly GCA_030462915.1). Lineage (NCBI taxonomy): Eukaryota > Fungi > Ascomycota > Saccharomycetes > Phaffomycetales > Wickerhamomycetaceae > Petasospora > Petasospora meyerae. Next base: position 314,944 of record JAKVQR010000158.1, on the reverse strand, counting down.
GCCGCGAAGCATTTGTTTTTACACTTTTGTGGGCTTATTTGGCTACAAAGTTAGTTATATCAATCACAGAACCAATATATTCAAGATCGCAACTGCTACATGTGCTACAAACTCGAGTCCAACACTCAAAGATACTTTGATATTATGCTTTTCTCTATCTCAAACCAATCCACTGAGTGTCAGTTTCTCCAAAAATGGACTCAGATCGTCTTTACGGATCTCAATGATGGAACTCTCGAAGGAGTCGATTCTGACTTTAGCTCCAGTAGCCACTGCAACTTGTTGGAAAGCCACACTGAAAGTGTTCAAAAGCGTAGTAGACTTATCCAGATCCTCTAGTGCTCTCCGGCCTCTTGGGTATCTTGGGGCCAACCCAACCACCAAATATGTGTCTGTAGCTGCATCGAAAGCTGCTATCACGAGAGGTAGTAATGTCTTGTCCAACTCGGCACAACTCTCTAAGATCCAATTTCCCAGTCTTGTTAAGATCAATGGGTTACGGAACAGCTCAATATCCGGGGTGTCCTTCAACACCACAAGTCTGTAGATCTTCAGGTTTCTCAGCTGACGTTTCTCCAATACAGCCATTCCAGTGTTGAAAACGGCTCGTTGATACTCCTTGGCGTATTCGAGTCCCTTGTTGATCTTATCGAAGTTGTTGTCCAATGCGTCCCAACTCTGCCAGAAGTTGCTGATCCAGACTTTCTCCTTCTTCATGATCAACTCCTCGATGTCATCCTCGTCTTCGTCCTCGCTATTATCTGATATCTTTCTGTCGTCATGTTCCAACAATGCACTGATGGCTTCGACACATTCACTCGCTGTGAGTGCACCGATGAAACCATAGGTTCTCAAGAAACCTTCCCTCACGAGCTCATCAAGATCGTAATGACCCAGTACTTTGGAGAAGATGATGTTGAGATTCTTCTTGATGTCAGTGTTCATGTAGAGCCACTTCTGTTTGCAATCCTGTAATGAGATACCCATACGTGCGAACATCTTATGCAGTTTCTTTCTTCCATCTTCTCTCCAGATGTTCAGTTTGGCATTCACATAGTTGGAGTAGAAAAAGGAGTCGTATAGTGTCCAATGTCGAAGCAAGAACAAGTAGTAGTCAGTGTCAATGGAGAGACTTGTAGAGTCTGCGTTCTTGGTTGAGTTCAGTGCAGTAGGACTCAAACGTCCCACTTCGGCTTTCAATGCATCAAATGTTGTTCTGTAAACTTCCGGGTACTGTGAATCCAGTGAGATTGTACCGATGATGGTAAGCCAAAGTGCATCAATGTTTGTCTCACCAATCTCCGAAAGCAAGGTGTACACTTGTAATGAAACTGATACTGATATGGTTGTGCCTGTGGCGTAGTACTTTTCCACTATCTTCTCGTTGCTCTTCAACTGACGTTTCCTTGTCTTGTCCTCCTGTTTCCGTTTGCGTTTCTGTAGTTGTGAGCTTGTCAATTCATCTTCATCATCTTCATCTGTGAGTCCTTCCACTTCACTATCTTCGTCTTCGTCCTCATCCGTATCACTTCCGTCGTCATCACTAGCATCTTCATCCTCATTTTCGTCTTCATCTTGCTGCAAGCTCATGAGTGTTGTATATGCCTGTCTCTCCTCAGAGAGTTCTCTATCAATGAATCCGTCATCGAAACAAGTGACGATATGTGAACCAAAGACGTTGTCCAAGTTCCATGGCTTGTGTCCATCAATGACATAGATTTTCCTCGTTGATTCGTAGGTCCCATCGTCTTTCATGCTTTCTTGATCCAGGTACTTTTCTGGTTCGATCTCAAAGAAGGATTCCAAATCCACCATGGCACCACATCCCAAAAGTACAATGTTTGTTATCTCGTCGTCCAGAGCCTCGTAGTGTCTTTTCAAATCGATGTAACCGACAATGGGCACGATTTGGAACTGTATGAGATCTTTCTTAAAAACGGAAGTGAGTACTTTAGCAGCACAGAGAGCATCCACGTTCAAACAAGCGACAAACACAATCAATTTACATGTTGAATGGGACATAGACGTCTTCTTGATGTCATCAAAGGCTCTGTGGAAGTTCCCTCGTGTGATGTACATCTTCTCAGCTCCTCTCTGGTTTCACTCCTCGATCGTATGGTTTCTCTTCGGTGTAGCGTGTCAATCAAGACCAATATAACCAGAGATTGCAGCGTGATTAGCACTTAGTTTCAAGTCTATGGACGCGTCCATCAACGGGAAAAACTCTGTGCGTTACGCGTCGTTGATCGAGCGAGTTCGCGTAATCTGACTAAACTTTTATCTAATGTCAGTCGGAATTCGGCTAATTCCGGTCAAAGATCCATCACAGTCGATTCAAAGACTATAGAAGAATAGAAGAGAACAGCGTGGAGAGAGTGAAACGTTACAATAGTCACTGCACCTTTCATTCTATAAGACTGCCCAACAATGAAGTTTTCCCTCATCACGATCATTGCCACAGCGACATGTGCGAATGCTCAGTTCTTCAACTTCTTCGGCAATCAGCAGCAGCAGAATCAACAACAGCAGCATCGTCAACAGCAGCAACAGCCACTCTCTGAGTTTGAGAATGAATTCTTGAATAACCTTGGATGTTCAGGATACCTATGTCCAGATACACAGGCATGTGTCAGCAGCCCTGTCCAGTGCCCTTGTCCTTTCCCAAGTTCTCAGTTGAGATGCCCATTGCCTGGCACCAGGGGACAATTTGTATGCATCTCTAAGCCTGCAACCAATGATGAGAGACTGATCTCGTTGTACGATGACCCTGTGAAGGGTCCAAAGGCCAGTGAACCTGGTATGAGAGATTGCGGTTGGGTTGAGAGAGCCTACAAAGGTTTAGAGTGAATGGAGCTCCTGGAAGTCCCAGGAGGCATATAGACAAGTGATGAGAGACCGAAGCATATATATTGACGAAATTGATGACTGTTATTGATATGGATGTTAGATTATTCAAGATCTGCTGGTTGTGCATGATCTATTCACGGCCTTTCCTATTGGTGTATCTCATTGGACTGTAGTTTTCTGTCCGACCCTGGTGAGTGGTTATCTTGAAGGTTCCTATATCTTCACCACATCGATCTCTTCTCAAGTCTTTACATCTCCTAACTATACACTTACTATACAAAGATCAGAATTGTCAATCATGACCTCGCTCCTCCATAACCTCTACAAAGACTTCGTTGGGGTCAACACTGCCTGTATTCGCAACCCTTACAATCTCATCATCCTCTACCTTGTGTTGAGCGTTATCGGTGCTCTTGTCTTCCACGTTTACTACATACTATGGATTGACGACTACTTCTAGCTCAAACAGAATCTTCATTTGTCAAGCCACCAAGAGTGGTTTATCTCACAAGTGGTGGGTCTCTCCTCCAGTCTCGTTACATGTGTTCTTGTGTATCACCTGGGAGCTACCGTGCTAAGACTCCTCGGGGTTCCAATTGAGCCAGATCTGTCCTTCTGTATAGGAAGAGTACACTACGCTATCCAGCTGCTACGCTGGTGGTGGAAGTCTTAATCTCTGTTCTTATTGGGCACCCAACGTCTATAGAGAACTTCGTTGACACTGTAAAGCTCTAATATGTTTTCAATCGTAGCACCAGAAGCGATGGTGGACTCCAACAATTCCTGGTCTGGAACTTCAACAAACACAAGAACAAGATTCTTTCTCACTCCCGAGATGACTCTGCTGACACTGGACAACGATATGTAATCTCGAGAATGCAACAAGTTCTTGGATTCATCAGTGTAGTTCGGTAGCACCTTCAAGGCGAACTCTGCGTGTTGGAAAGGAGGACCACGCTTGTAGAGTAACCAGTCAGTCCCAAACTTGATAGCAGATCTGGCACACCATCCAAGAGAACGATAATGATGGTAGACAACGTAGTTGATGATGAAAGGATCGTCTGCGAGTCTTGAAGTCCACAGGTAATCGAAGAGTAACTGTTCTGATGTGAGTGATGACTTCAAGGAGACAACCTCGCAGCTCTGTAACGCCCAGTGCAGGAAGAACGCCTCCTGAGGTTGCAACTGGAATTTTTCAATCTGGATCAATTCACCGTTGCTCACAATGTCATCGTCTTCAGGTCTAACATAAGTTTCACGTTCCAGCTTCACGTTGATGTCCTTATCTCTCAAGTCTTTCAACTTCAGTCTCTCCTCCAAGAATGGATCAACAATACCCTTCTTCTTCAACTCTGCCTGTTTGGCCTCCAGCTTAGCTCTCTCCTTCTTAAACTTCTTACGCTCATCACGTCTGATGGCGGTGATCTCCTCCATTGTGAGGTTCTTGAAAGCACCAATCCCCAAACGTTTCGAAGTACGATCGTGCCACGAAGGTTCAGAGCGGGACAATACACCTTTACCAAAGAAGCCCTGGTCCCATAGCAGTTGCATGTCCACCTTGTCCCTCACAATGAAGTCACCCTCAGAGGTCAACTCCACAGTTGGACGTTCCACTGTGACTGCAGAAGAGTAGTACACATAGAGACAGTACAACCACGAAATCGGATTGTGTGGTGTGAGAGGAGGCAACACGATGTGGTGAACCGGTAGTACGTGTTTGTACTGCACGTTAAACGGGACACGTTTAGACATTTCCCTTCTGTTGTCTCTCGGTGTAATGATTTTGTAAACTGTAGGGTTGATGTTAGTCATTCCATACCATGGGATAAAACAACCGATCGACTAACAGCTGCATCCGCTTCATACACCAGTTCCAAAGATTATTCTTTATAGTTCAGATACCGTTGTAGTCTTGAGAAATCATTGTGCCCACACTGGCCGTAGCCTTCGAGCAACAAATAGGTTTGTCATCAGGAAAGAAGAAGTTGGAATGGAAATGGATAGAGTGCAACAAGTCAATTTGGGGTGAAGTGTCAGAAAAAACGTACAATTAACAAGGTCGGAAGATTATGAGTATCATCCAAACATCGCAAACGATGATGTTTAGTTCAATCGGAAGAATTGTGTCTCTTAACCTCCTGACTGACTGGCTTACAGTGTTTTATGATGGAGTTGAGGGAGACTTGAAAATTTTTATACCGTCGATGAGAAAAGTTCGCGAAATCGTTCAAGAAGATCTGTTATTTGGCTACAAAAACTTTCTATGAGGGCAACCACATTTACTAAACCATGTTCAATGCTTTGTTCTTAGATTTGATTCTTATAGACAGTCACTTAAGCTCTGTTGGCCGTTCTTGGCTTCGCTCTGATAATGTTGTCCACTCTCAGAAGGACTTCAGCAGCCTCAGACGCAGAACTGACAACAGCTCTCTTCAACTTGTAAGACTCCACAATTCCCAACTCTCTCACATCTGTGATCTTGCCATTCTCCAAGTCCAATCCAGATGTAGTCATACCATTGTAAATGGCAGATCTGAGCTTGGTGACCAGCTCAGATGCATCAAAACCAGCATTGTCAGCGAGGATAGTTGGCAATTGTCTGAGTGCCTTAGCGAAAGACTCGACAGCGAGGGCTTTCTTACCTTCAACGTTCTGAGCAGCCTGGTCAACGGCCTTAGACATAATCATCTCAGCACATCCGGCACCAAGGACAGTTCTTGTCTCTCTTGTAGTTTGTGACAACACGGACAAAGCGTCGTGCAAAGAACGCTCAGCCTCGTCGAGCACTTGTTCAGTGGCACCTCTCAACACAATGGTACAAGCTTCACCTGCAGCACACCCGGAGAACTTGGTCATGACGTCTTCACCAATGATGATCTCCTCAATAGATTTACAGGTACCCAATTTTACTAACTCTGGGTTGTCGAATGTAGATGCAACTTCACCTCCAGTAACGAGGGCCAATCTCTCCACACCTTCAAAGTCTGCGTGTTCGATGGAGTTGATTCCAGCGTCTGTGAAGAGTTGTTCTGGGTAGTCGTAGATCAACTGACGGTTGATGAAACAGTTGATACCAAACTTGGAGATCTTGTTAACTTTGTTCTTCATCTTTTCACGCTCGGCTTTCTCCAAGTCGGCCAATTTTGAGGTGGAGTCAACTTTGAATTTGGCACCAAAGATCTTAACTTTATCTGTATCAAGGGATGTGTTGGCAATGAGGATCTTGGCGTTCTCAATCTTCTTCGGCTGGGAGTTACCGAATCTCTTATTGAGGATGAAACCCTCGTCCAAGAACGAATCAGATAGCTTACCACCAATCTTCTTGATGATCTGGATGTGCTCCAAGTTTGTGGAGCCCTTCAATCTCAAGATGGCGTCCACGGCCAACTTGGAGAACTGTTCTTTGTCCTGACTAAGAATCTTCGAAGAGAGTGTTGTCTTTGCAATACTGATGAGGTCTGAGTAGAACTTCTCGGAATCCTGGGAATGATCCACTGCAGCTTTCTCCAATGCCTCCAATGCAGCCTGTGATGCGATTCTGTAACCTTCGATGATAGTCTGTGGGTGGATTCTCTGGTCAACGAGCTTCTCAGCTTCTCTCAAAAGTTCGGCACTGAGCACTGTTACTGATGTGGTACCGTCACCGACTTCATCATCCTGGACTTTAGAGATGTTCACCAACACTTTTGCCGCTGGGTTGTCCAATGGGATGGACTTCAAGATTGTGGCACCGTCGTTCGTGACGAGAGAATCGCCACTAGAGGCACTTTGCAAAAGTTTGTCCATTCCCTTAGGACCCAAAGTGGACTTTACCAGGTCACCTACGGCAATGGCACCCACAAAGGAAGACATACGAGCGTTCTCAGCACGCTCTTCGGTCACTTGATCACCATAGATGTTGACGGACTGGAGAGGGGTAAGTTAGTAGATAATTCATGTATCATTTTGATAACCTGCTATCTACTCACCATTATGAACTCAGGACAGTATGATGTGGTTGTGTGGTGTCTTTATTCTTCTATACACGTAACAGTCTTCAAGAATCAGAAGTCCAAACGCGCTTTTCTATGGTGGTCGATGGCGTTGGCGATGGTCGAGATTTTTTGCCAGAATTTCGCCTTCGTAATTTCGGTGACTAAGCGATTATGTAAGAAATATGGGAAATGTCCGGATCAGGGCGGTGTCTGCAATAGGTGTGTGGACTGACGATTGACCAGTGACGACAAGAATGCTCAACATGGTCGGAGTCTGGAAATTTGTAGGCATCATTTATAGGCTGGAACATGGAGCACATCTCCGACGTTGTCTCTTCATATATTGCTTGAAGCTTGAAGCTTCAATGCCCGAGGAGCTCTTCAGAACGGACAACTTTTCGTCCACTATGGTGATTTTTGTTAGCTACAAATTCTTGACGACTCCTCTGAACATAAATAATGATGATAGGCTTGATAGAGCTCGACCTATACAGTACGCTCTTGGGATCAACTACGTCCCCATGTATTTATTACAACACAATATTCTCACTTATTTTTTAATGAAGCTAGTCACTTTCGATAACTTTGGCTTTTTCGATCGGAAAATTGCAGCTAGGCGGTCCCTTAAAAGGAAGACTATCGGACTTTTCGCCGTAGGGTATCGGGCTTATCTCTTTTCTCGGTATTATTGGCAGACGTAATTGACTGTTGGAACTTGGACCTGTAAAAACTTTATCAGGAAAGCACCGACCAATGCCCGTTCCACACCGTGTTTCGTCACGAAAAAACTGTAGAAGGCACAGTAAAGATGTATGATAGGAATCCACTTTACCCTTTTACATCAGGTGGCCGGTGGCCGGTGGCAAATGTTTCGATCTTATCTCGACACTGTAAATTGAGCTCACGACGTCTATAAATCATCAACATGTTCCTCAACTGGACTCTGATCTCCCACACACTCGTCAAACAGATACAAACAACGTCAACTCGCGACTCCAACAAGACGTCATACCCCAGATGTCTGTGAAACAGGAGTCCTGGTTTGAGGTCGAACATGCGGTCCCGTCCGCTAAGCTACAACAAAGACTCTTCACTAAGTTCCTATGGGACAAGACTGTTCCACCGACTCCACTCCCACATGAAAGAACAGAAATACCATACCACAGTGCCTCGCTACTTTCAAGGATCTTCATGACATATGTCCTTCCACTCTATCGCACAGGTTATAGACGCACAGTGGAACAACCAGATTTATGGGCTTTGGGATCTCGTTTCTCAGTTGATGATTCCTCTCCAAATGGGTTCTTCTCACAGTTTCAACAATCTTTGCATTTCATTGTCGAGAAGTTCAACGGCGTTTGGGATCAGTATACCGTGGAAAAGGCTATCCTTCGCACTTGGAAACCGGATATCATCATCATTGCAGCTTTGGGTTCCCTTGAAGGAACCTGTAACGCCCTTGTGCCCTTGCTTATGAAGTATCTCATCGAGTCTATCCAAGAAAGTGCAGAGGGAGAGATCAACAGGAGAGGTATTGGGTTTGCATTTGGTATCTTCCTATTGCTATCCTTCCGCAGTATCTCCTTTGTCCACAGTCTTGTCAGAGGAAATATCACCGGTGTGAAGATCAGCTCTGTGTTGGAAAGAAACATTGTTGATAAGACTTTGAGAATGAAATCCACTGACCCTGGTAAGATCATGGGCTTCATCGGTGCTGATCTTGAGAGACTAAGTGAGACTTTTGTCATTGTGACTGCAATAGGATAGGCTCCGTTTGGCCTGGTGATTGGGTTGGTACTTTTGCTTGTCAACATGCAACAGGCTGCTCTTGCTGGTATTGCTGTGTTCATTGTCATGACTTTACTCAATGCTTACCCAACCAAGTGGTATGGCAAGTACAGAGGGATCTCCAATACGTTCACTGACAAGAGAAGTTCCTTGACACATCAGGTGTTGTAGTCGATGCAGATGGTGAAGCTGTACTCTTGGGAAGAAGCATACGAACAAGCTCTCCAAGCTATCAGATCTGAAGAAATGACCAGTGTTGCCAAGCTTCAGTGCGTTTACGGTATCCTTTTTGGTATGTTCATTGGGTCAAGTGGTCTCACTTCGATGACCATCATTCTGGTGGCATACGCTACAGGAGGAATGCGCAGTGCTGCTGATATCTTCCCCTCCCTCAGTTTGTGTTCAGTCATCACGGACAGTATCCAGTCACTGAGTATGAGTATCCCATAGGTGATTGATGCAGTGAAGTCCGCACGCAGAATCTCCGAGTTCCTAAGTACTGAGGAGGAACCATCTGACTACAAAGAACACTTTTATGAGGACATCAATGACGAGAAGTTGAGTTTGCAATTAAAGGATGCGTCATTCCAGTGGGGGTCAGCTTCTTCACCAGAGACCCCTTTACTGAAAGACGTCAACATGCAAGTGCAAAAAGGTCAGTTCGTTGTGATCACGGGAAACACAGGCTCAGGCAAGTCGACGCTTCTCAGTGCGTTGGCTGCAGACCCACAAGCTGTCAAGCTGGGTGGTTCTGTGTGTAAGAATGGCTCCTTGCTGATGTGTGGCTCAGGAGCACCGGTGGTGTTCAATGCTACAGTGAGAGAGAACATCCTGTTTGGTGAGTCCATGAACACTGAGAAATACTCTCAGGTGCTCAAAGTTTGTCAGTTGGAGAAGGACATCGAACAGTTCCAAGCGGGTGACATGACCGAAGTCGGGGAGAGAGGTGTCACGCTCAGTGGTGGACAAAAGGCAAGAATCAACATGGCTAGAGCGGTGTACAGAGAGAGGGAGATCTACTTGTTTGACGATGTCATCAGTGCAGTGGATGCCAAAGTTGCCAAGGGGATTATCGACGAATGTCTCTTGGGATACATCCAGTCAACGACAAGAATCCTCGCTACCCACAACTTAGGTGTGTTGGCAAAGGCAGACTACGTGGTGTTCATTAACAACGACGGGACTGTTCAATGTGGCTCTTTGAAGAATCTATTGGAGACCAACGATGAGTTTACAACTCTCATGAAGCACAAGAACGACTCTACAGAATGTGAAGATGACACTAAGAAGACTGAAGACACACAATCAGAAGAGAAGGAAACTCAAGTGAAGCAGCTGCATGCTGAAGATGGTGCCCTGGTGAAGGAAGAAGAACGTGCTGTGAATGGAATCCCACTATCTCTGTACTTGAACTACTTCGGAGGCGGCAGCTTGACCATGAAGTACGTTGCTGTGCCACTCTTGCTTCTCCTTTGTGCCTGTGCTGTGTTCGTTGAGTTATTCACTGGTATTTGGCTTACCTACTGGGTTGAGTTTAAGTTCCGTCATCTTACACAGGGGACCTATATCGGGATCTACGTGATGTTCACTTTGGCCACTTGGCTCTTTATCGGCGTGGAGCTGGGTATGCTTGGTTTGGTGATGGTGTTGTCTTCTCAAAGATACCATCTCAAGGCTCTACACAAAGTGATGCACGCACCGATGAAGTTCTTCGACACCACACCGATTGGCCGTATCATGAACAGATTCACAAAGGATACCAACTCGCTGGATAACGCGCTACCGCAACAGTTGAAAGTGTTGGTCCATACGTGTGTGTACTGCGTTGGAATTCTTGTGGTCGCCATCATCTACATCCCTTGGTTTGCAATTTCTGTGCCATTCTTCTTTGCTGCATTCTTTGTTCTTGTGAATTACTACCAGGCTACTGCAAGGGAGGTTAAGAGATTGGAGGCTATCAACAGATCACACTTGATGAACAACATCAATGCCGTTTTGAATGGTCTGGGAACCATCAAGTTCTACGATTCTCAACAAAGATTTGTCACTAAGAACATTAACTTGCTGAATGAGATGAACGAAGTGGCCTTCACCAACATCATTATCAGAAGATGGGCAGCTTTGGCATTGAACTTAATGGCCGCAGTGTGTGTTCTCATCGTTACTGTGTTGGCGGCCACCAATGTGTTCCACCTCTCGCCTTCCGCCACGGGTCTTTTGGCTAACTACATGATCATGTTTGCTCAGTTCATGTCAATGATCCTGAACACATACACTATGGTGGAGAACGAGATGAACTCCGTGGAGAGATTACATCAGTATGCTTACAGGCTGGAACAAGAGCCAACGAGCAAGACTGTCCCACCGGCTGATTGGCCACAGGCTGGTGCTATTAAGTTTGACAAGGTGAGTTTGAGATACAGAGAAGGGTACCCATTGGTGATCAATGAGCTCACATTGGAGGTGAAGAGCGGTGAAAAGATTGGTATCTGTGGAAGAACAGGAGCCGGTAAGAGTTCACTGATGAATTTGTTGTTCAGAATCAACGAGCTGGAATCAGGAAGCATCCGCATCGATGACTTGGATATCTCTACACTGGATCTTCACTCCTTGAGATCTAAACTCTCCATTATCCCTCAGGACCCTGTGTTGTTTCAAGGAACTATCAGAACCAATTTGGACCCCTTTGGCAAGAGCACTGATGAGGAGTTGTGGCGTGCGCTGAAACAGACAGGGATTGACACGGCTAACGAAAAACAGTCCAAGTTCCATTTGGACTCCGCAGTGGAAGGTAATGGTTCCAATTTCTCGTTGGGTGAACGTCAGCTGATTGCACTTACCCGTGCATTGGTTCGTCGTTCCAGAATCTTGGTGATGGACGAAGCCACGTCAAGTGTGGATTACCAAACTGATCACCTCATTCAACAGACAATCTTGGAACAGTTTCAGCAGTGCACCATCTTGTGTATTGCACACAGACTGAAGACCATTTTGCACTATGATAGGGTGTTGGTTCTTGAGAAAGGCCAAAGAGTACAATTTGATGAGCCTCGGAAGCTCTTCATGGAGCCTGGATTCTTCAGAGAGATCTGTCTGAACTCCGGGATCACAGAGGATGACTTCTGATCATGTATATAGCAGTTCATTTCTCACATCTGTATATAGTTTCTGTTTAAATGATAGATATTGATGCTCCCGCCTGAATAATAGTACACGTGTTACCCGGCTTAGTTCGATACCCCCATGCGGTTGTCACGGCAACGGGGATTTTATACAGCCAAAACTAAAACGGACTGCTTTCCTCAAGTTTGAGCCATAACTTACTGCTCTAATTGAATTTGGGAACCTCTCAGTTTTGGCAAATACTAAGATGATGGCGAAGTCTCCATCGTCCTCCACAGTTCGTTCTTCCTGGGCGAAGTGGTCGATTCCCTTAGTTGTGGTGCTGGCTGTTCCATCCTTGATACTGCATTGCAACCAGCAGTACTCTTTAAGTCCGTTTTACAACGGTGCCATCTCATATTTCGAGTCACCAGTTGCTACTGTCCATCCTTCAGACACAGAAGATATCTCCATACAGAATTTATACACTACAGAGTACCTGGATATCGACGAGGAGGAGTACATCAGACTCGGACTCACACCCAACAAGCCACTTCACATAATCCCACTGAGTGATAAGCACAGATCCTCCAAGATCCACGGAAGATTCCTACACATCACAGACATCCACCCAGACGAGTACTACGTTGAAGGTTCCGATGTCGAGACCGCATGTCACAGAGGCGAGCCAGAAGAGGGCCAAAAGGGTGCCTCCAAATATGGAGATGCCGTACTCGGGTGTGACTCTCCAATTATCCTCATGAACGAGACGATGAAGTGGATCGAGAAGAACCTCAAGGACAAGATCGACTTTGTGATATGGACAGGCGATAACATCAGACATGACAACGACAGAAAATACCCACGTACCGAGATGGCCATTCTCGATATGAATGCCCGTTTGGCAGAGATCTTCCATGACATCTTCCACAGTGGTGACTCGCTGGACCCAAGACACTACGATGTGCCAGTGGTACCAAGTTTGGGTAACAACGATGTGTATCCTCACAATCTGTTTGCACCAGGACCGACTCTCCAGACTCGTGAGATGTGGTAGATCTGGAAGGAGTTTGTTCCTCAAGAACAGATGCACATCTTTGAGAGAGGTGTCTACTACTTCAACGAGGTGATACCGGGTAAACTCGCCGTGCTCTCCATCAACACTCTCTATTTATACAAGGCCAACCCATTGGTGGACTCGTGTGATCGCAAAAAGGACCCAGGTTACCAGTTGCTCAGATGGCTCGGTGTAACATTACAGGAGTTGAGAGACCGTGGGATGAAAGTGTGGTTGAGTGGACACGTCCCACCAATTCCAAAGAACTTCGACATCTCGTGCTATCGTAAGTTTGCCATCTGGACACACGAGTACAGGGACATCATTGTCGGTGGTGTCTTTGGCCACATGAACGTGGACCACTTCGTGCCTATCGACTCTCAGCTGGCTTACAAGTCGTACAAACAGTCTTTGAAAGCACAAGGATATGAGATCGATGAGAACTTTGCTCGCCTGTTTGCGTCTGATGAAGACGACGAGGATGTCGATCTCGAATCCCAATACCTCCACATGGGTTTCAACGTCTCTGAGCATGATCTCAACGTTGCCATTGCGTCTAACGAGGCACGCGCCCAAGGTGGTCCTCCAACTACCAAAGAGGCATACATCGAGTCTGTGAGGGAGGCCTTCTACGCTGCAATCCAATCTCAGAAGAAGTCTGGTGAACACTATGAACGTTACTCCATCACAAACGTTGCTGCTAGTGTCATTCCAACTTTCAATCCTGGTATGAGAGTATGGGAGTACAACATCACCGGTTTGGTACAATCAGGATTCTCTCTTCAGCCAAAACCATGGACGGACTTCTTTGCCAAACTGGACGCAATGGTGTTCTCAGAGGATGATGATGAAGACGAAGATGAGGAAGATGGCTCACAGTGGCTCTCCATTTTCGCCAGCAAGAAGAAGAAACCATCCACTCCAAAGAAACCAAAGGTGGATCCTTCAATGCCTAAACCAATGCCAGCAGATCTCCCATTGGGACCTGCCTACACTCAACAGCTCTTCTCCCCAACAAGATTCACACAGTACTACCTGGACTTGGAGGCTGTTAACGAAGGAAGAAAGCCATTTGAATATGAGGTGGAGTACACTTCCGATGGTGCGCCTTACAAGATGAAGTCTCTACTAGTGGAAGACTACATCAAGTTGGGTAAGAAATTGGGTGCCCCAGTGAAGGCCTCTACAAAGTCCTTGGAAGACTTGCAGGATGGCCTTGATAAAGACATTCAGGCAAACAAAAGGATTTCCAAATTGGAAAGGCTTTGGCAAACCTACAAAACCCATGCATTCGTCTCCACTGGTTACCATGACCCAGAAGACCAGGAGTGAACGATATTCTATGTAAATTTAGACTATACGCAATTATACCACATAGTTACAGATGACAGTCCTTCAAATTGTCCATAGTATGAACACACTTCTTCATGATTTGAGTGTCTTACTCAGCTTCCAATACCTATCGTCATCCTTGATGTTCAGCTGATGGACTCTCAACAGCTCAAGCAACACGTACTCCTGCAATGGTAAGATTGGGGACAAAGCATCGTCCAACGATGTGGTGGATCCGAAACTGAACACAGAGTTACGACGGGACTTCTTAGCACTCGTGTCGTACCCAACTTGTAAGTAGTCAACGTTGAAGGCAACTTTGGCGATTCTCGTGAACTTGTCGAAGTTGATGATTCTGGATCTGAGGAACGAGTTAGAATTTCTGAAGTCCTTGTTACCTTCCTAGATCATGGTGAGATCCTGTAAAAACAAGTTCACATATGGAACAACCGGGATAGGAGATTTGGAGTCGCCTTCATCGAATATCTTGTTGAGCTTGTATCTGTAACCCTTGTAGTTGTTGGAAGGATGGATGATCTTCTTCAAATCACGGAAGAGGTTTTGATACTTCTCTGGAAGGCCATTCCAAACATCATCGAGTCGAGACAGAGGATGGTTCTGGAGACTGATAATGATGGCTGCCAATGAGTTGAAGTTTTTCAGATAGTAGCAAGATAGAGCAACGTTCAACCACGTCTTCACTCTCATAATACGCTTCTTCAATGGATACCCCGGTTCCAGGATGGACTCCAAGACATATTCACTCAACGTGTTAGTGAACATGAGAGACTTGGAGACGTTTGGGGCCAGTTCCGGGCGCTTCAAAAAATTCAAGCTGATCAGCTCATCAGGCTGGATGGAGAGGAAGATCTTGGATTCCATGATTGTGAGTTGCTTAGCCAGCTCAAAGGAGTTGATCTCCAACAAATTCAACTCTGACTTTGGTAAGTCATCCAAAACTTCATGAGCAGTGTCAAACCATTTTCTCAACAAGGCGTGTATTTCCACCGGGTAGAATCTGGCATGGTTACCGTGTGCCCAAAGCTTCGTACCAAGCCACAATCTCTTCGCCATCACAAGTTGTTCAATGTCGTGGATCTGAGTTCTGCTCAAAAGTTCGCTATTATGCAAACTGAGACTTGGAAGTGGGAGGAGCATCGAGCTTCTGTTTCCATTGTTCATCTTGGCAAGCTCGTACTCTTCAAAGATGTGTTCCTCGTCATCGAGATTCTGGTTGAGTGATGAGAAGGACTTAATCGAACTGGAATGCGAAATCGTGGACTTGCGGTTCGCTCCTGACAAGCTACGATACACCAGCTGCATACGACCGTTATCAACTCCACTGTACTGAGAGTTCAGTGACGATGAGCTGATCTTCTGTGTTGGTGACATGGACTCAGCAAGCTTCTCTGGTGTGACGACAATCAACTTCGAGGCAATCAACAACAGGTTTTTAGCCTCAATAGGAAGATACTGTGAAATACCTTCATTGAAGAAGTTCACCAAAGTAGGGAGAAGATGATAATCGGTCTTGAAGTCCCAATAACTCTGAAGCCATAGCTGGAACAGTCTGCATACCATTCTTCTTCTGTTCTTCAATCTAGACTCATATGAGGAGTACTAGCCAGTCTCATCATAGTCATCCTGTGCTGCGAACTTGTTGCTCAGATTGAATCTTGCAATCAATTCCTCAATCAACTCGTCTCCAGAACTGAAAAGCTTGAAGGTCAAGAGGAATGTAGTAATGAAAACATCATCAGGTTTGTTGAGCTCATCAGTTATCATCATCACTAGAGCCCTAAAGGAAGCACCAGTGAGACGACCATCCATATCACGTACAATCTCTGACTCAGGGTCAAACTCGATCTTATAGGGTTCTGACTCTGTTGACTCATTGAGATATGGCTGGAAGACAGAGTTTCTGATGAAGGACTTGGAGTCAGGTAAGTACTCCTGGAGCAGGTTGGATCCGGAAGTTGTCAAAGACACATCTTTGTTGTAACCAGATCTCACTGATGAGAATCTCGACTGTCTCTTGATGTTCCTCCTTTGGATGTTCTTCAAGTTGTTGATCTTCTCCTTGTCCATTGTCTTGATCATACCAATGGAGCATTCCTTGATGAACTGTTCTGGGGTGATCTGAACAGCTGTGAAGTCTGGATACTGCTTACTCTCATCCAGTCTAAAATCCCCAATGAGCGCAAGGTGCTTGAAACAATGGTCCACAGAGATGGAGATGGCTCTTGTCATTCGAGAGACCACACCAATAAGGTCTTCACCTTCAGCAGTGAACTGGTAAGCTGCATCGTCAACATTTACAGAAGCGGTGGTGTAATCCTCATTGATGGTTTTGGTGACAAAGTTCTTCACACTTGACACCAACTCGGAAACCAACGAAAGCAAGTTGTCAAGATTGTTACCTGATTTAGTCTCCGTTTTCCGGTTTCTGGAACTCAGAATGTTGTCACAAGCTTTGCTGATGAAGAGCAGCTCTCTCAAAAGCAAGATCATCTGGCGTGAGATCTTCTCCAAGACCTAACAGCCAGCAGGATTGTGCTCCACCATATCGAGTCTCCCCAGCAAGAGGCCAACATAAGAGAAAAGCATGTTGTATATCTCATGAAGTCTTTCCCTAGCCATTGGTGGCTGAGCAAGCAACTATGTCCCTTCTGTGTGTCTGGATCTCTCCTTGGCCTTGCGGTCAAGTTCTTCTTTTCTCAACTTCTCCGATTCAATGGCCCATATGTCCAGAAATGCAATGGCCTTCTTGACCACCTAGAATACAATCACATGCAGAGTGCTCAAATGAGTTGGCTTCTTGGAGTGTTTGTATGAGTCTGCCTTGATCATGAGCGAGTACCAGTCTGCAAGTAAACTCTTTCTCATCTCACGCACAATCGGCTTCTTCTTCACCACAGTTGTTGATCGTGACAAACAGTTGGTGTACTCTAGCAGATCCTTCACACCGTCCTTGATGTCATTGACGTGATGGAGACAGAAGCAAGAGTCGCCATTCTGAGGGTTGTCAATTGGGTTGTTGAGGAACTTAGCAGCATACGTTAATAACTCTTTCAATGGGAGCCTTGATTTGTTGACAGGCAACAATATGTCTTCCTGAACCAGTTCAGTAAAAAAGTTGATTGGCACCCAACCACGTTTGTAGTTCTTCAGTAAAGTCACATCAGCCCATCCACTAGGGTCAACAGAGTGAATAAAGGCAGCATCGAGCTTGTCGAATGAGAGGCATTTGGCTGATTGGTTGAGTGTCTCTGCATCAAATGGTTGTTTGGCTTCCACAAATAACGAGAACAGATCGGACTCATTCGATGAGAGAACATTTGAGACATCAACTGAATCGGTGCTCGAGTATGAAGATTGAGACGAGGGCTTTCTGTGATCTGAAGGCTGATATCCTGATGACTTCAAGTATCCTGACTCTTGGAAGTATGTGGTGTCGTTGAACTAAGAATGGTCAGAGAGACTGTTGTTTGTTGACCTTGAACGTGTGCTATTCTGAGACTTTGTAGATGAGTCGATTGTGCTTATTCTTGCAGATCCCTTCACAGGAGATACTTCCACAGCATTGGCATAGCCAATCTCTTCGTAAGATGAATGAATCACTGTACGCTAGAACGAAGAGTTGATATGATCAGAAGTCTTGTGCTTAGAGTTGACGAATGTTGGCTATGGTGTCAAGACCGGTGTGACGTTATGTGAGATGTTTGCTGGTGGTGCCATTGATGCTGGCGGTGCTAGTGCTGGGGTTGCTGGTTCTACTGACTTGAACGCACCTTCGTGTGACCTCAGTATCGGTGTCTCGTCGTTACTCTCCGAATAATTGTCTTCAGCAATGGGTTGACGATGAACAAAGTGTGGTTCGTGAAGTTGAAATTCGCCCTGCTTCACAATGGGTGTGGGGTCGTCGTTGTATGCAGAGTAGTTGGAAAAAGAGGGTCTATGCAACACAGGCACTTCTTCTTCCTCGTCATCATCGGTGAATGAGATCTTCCGGAGACCAAGACCCAATCCTGTGGTTGGAAGCTGTTGCTTCGACACGCTCTCATTGTCACTGTATGGGTTATCAGAGACGCCAAACAGGTCTGAGGCTTGTGTGGTGGAGGCTGGAATTCGTGGTTGTGGTGAGTCGTCATCTAGGATGGTTGTATTTGAGTCCGAGTTGAATGTACTATCGTGATGAGAGTCGTCGACAGCGTCCTCCTGCTCCTCCTCTTGTATACTTTCCTGGTCACTTGCCGTACTCATACTCTCTCTGGCAGTGGTGAAGGAGAGGTTGGAAGTTTGCTGTGAGGCAAAGGATTGAATGGAAGGTTTGCTACTCAGCTTCGTAGTAGATGGGTTCTGCTTGACAGTCTTGATGTTCAAAGGCTAAGTAGGAGAGACGCCCTGTAGAATCTCATTGGGGACCTTCAGCAGGGGAGTTCGGTGTAGTGCCTCGTCAGTGTGTGACATTGTGAATCAAAGGCTGAATGGTGATGAGCTTGCGTGTACCGCCGATCTCCTAGGGCGTGATCCACTACAGCGGGCCTGTGGGTAGTGAAGAGCAATGGTAGCGGGAATAATAGGGCCTCGCGTGTGGGGAGATGAGCCAGGCGGTAAGGGAGCAAATGAAAGTTTGGCGCTAGTTGGTAATACAAATACGTATTCCAAGAGTGTTGTAAAGGGTAGACGCCGGTCTGGATGACGATGCTGAGCTGCGCAGTAAAACGCGTATCCCTTTTCTCTTCTCGAAGCTGGAAGCGAAGCAGATCACGGTTCTTCAGTACTGTCCACTACTAGATGAGGCTGGTTGAGAGACGCGTTTCGCGGCAGTAATTTCGCCGTAGATAGGAGTTCGCGGATACGCGTGTTGACGAACGAGAAAGGGGTGATGTTTGGGTAGTGAACAGAAAATATGCCTTGTAAGATATCAATTGGGTTCAGATAGTTATTATCTATAGACTATTAGCCTTTGCTTCTAGCATAATCATCCAAGTGAAATGTTTATGCTTTCTTCCCTGACCAGAACTCATACTCCAGCTGATAGCATCGTATTCGCGGCTGAAATTCTGCCAATGTGTATCGTGCCAACGTCTTACTCATAAGGGCATCTACACTCTACTAGTATCTGGTACTCCAGGATTACCAAAATCAGTGTATGTGGGGTATCATGAAATGTATAAAATGCTGTATGGATGCTTTGTTTGTCTTCACTTTTGCGTGTTCTGTT
This sequence comes from Petasospora meyerae, assembly GCA_030462915.1. Taxonomy (NCBI): domain Eukaryota; kingdom Fungi; phylum Ascomycota; class Saccharomycetes; order Phaffomycetales; family Wickerhamomycetaceae; genus Petasospora; species Petasospora meyerae. The sequence goes on along the minus strand of JAKVQR010000158.1, from coordinate 295,617 downwards.
CCATCTCGTTCATTATCTGCAATCCCATCAATCTCTCCTCGTAAAGCTGTGCCAACTTCGTAACCTTCTTCTGGCCCTCCATCGATGAATATCCCTCTGCAAACTTCAACAACACACTGTTTCTCTTCTTCTTCGTTGCAGTCTTCGGTAGCTTGTTCAATGCTGCGGTGACGTCAGCCAACACCTTGGCATCATCCAGTTGTTCCTGTGAGGATGATGCACCCAATCCAACGTCTTCCAAGTCGTCAACCAATGAGTCCATAGACTCTGAGACTCTAAGTGAACGTGCGTCATTGGCATCTTTCAATGCCTCCATAATCGAGTCGGTGGAATCAGAAGATGAGTTTGTCGCGATGGATAACACAGATGCTGAAGATGGCTTCTTCGTTGGTGGTCTTGTAGGCATAGGTGGTGGCATCGTCATCTCCATGTCTGTGATGTCTGTAGTGTGCAATTCGTGTCTGTTTGCTGGGTCTTGGATCTGTACTCTCTTCTTAGTGCGTTGATTTGTGGTGGAGGATGATGCTGATAGTGATGATGAAGACGATGAGTGGAAGGAAACTGTCTTGCGTGGTTGTGGTGGAACAGGACGTTGGGAACGTATCATGGTCTTTGCTGTAGGTAAGTATGCTGGTGAAGTGGCTTTTGTGACTTGGTCCCATTGTTCCAAGAGGTTTTTGATGAATCGTTGACCAACCAATATTCTGTCATTGTTCTTCATTGAAACTTTCTCCTGACACAATGCCGGTGTCAATGCCTTAGACAGTGACTTGGACGTGTGCCTTGTAGTGTCTGTGTGCTCAATCATGTTGAGCATGATCTCAAAGATCTTGGAGAGAACGTCCATCTTGTCGTTATGGTTAAGAATCTTGCTGAACATGCGTGCTGTGTACTGTAAGTCGTCTGCAATTGGCAGCTCAATCAAGTCAATTGGAATGAGTGGCTGGTCAAACTTCCGTAGCGTAGACATGTACAGAGATCCCATCACGTAGATGTCCCATTGTGACATATCAAGGTAGTTCCCTCTCTCAATAGCATCCATCAAGATTCCCAGCTTCTTGGTGTTTCCTGGTTTGGCAAACACAAGCTCATTCTTGGGACCTTCGGTGAGCAATCTTGAGGTGACTCTCTCGTTGATGAGATCCAGATAGTTCTGATAGTCTGTTGATTTTGGTTTGACCGTGTATGGGATGATGAGTCTTTCTGTGAATTGTAAGTCATACAGGTAGACGTGAAGACTGATTCTCAGTTTGGTAATGTCCACATACTTGGATAGCTCTGTGAGATCTTTACAATACACCAATCTCTGATCTGGGTGTTGTTGTTGTTGTGCAGCGTTGCCCAAGTTTGGATTATTCTTAAACAGTTTCATCTTCAGTACGTTGGCCAAGATTGAAGAGAATGATCTTACAAGCCATGATTCATGGACCATGTATGCCTTGCACATGTTCGACTTGAGATCATCCGGGAGTAATTGGAAACACCTCAGTGCTGTGATCCATGTGTTGTTTGTGTTGTTAAAATTCTTGAAACCAGAGGTGAAGCATACCAGGGCATACTCTTCCTGTGGGATACGTCTGATGATTCTCTTGAACGCCTTCACTAGTAACGCGTCCACTGTCTTCTTATCCAGATTGGTTCCTCTGAAGTCTGGAAGGAAATTGGAGTCGAACACATAGATGGGCAGCTGTGTGAATGGGTCCACTGTGTCGGACTTGAAGAATGCCTTGTCAGCATGGAACTCCATCTCTCTTTGTCGCTCTCAAGACAAGTGTTCTAATGGTTGCTGTGTGGAGCAAGTGTGATGTTGTGAATGAAATGGAAGGATGTAGGATCGGTGAATGGAGGACACAAGGGACAATCCAATTGAATGATGTAAAACACCAGATGTTTATCTTCCTTACCAGATTGGGATGGTCTCCAGTCAAGTAACAATCGATGTTAGATCTCTAGTGATCTGATCTACTGAAAGATTAGATCCTGTGTACGTGAATTATTGTCTGCGAAAGGAGTGGTCTGTGGGCTTCGATTTCCGGGCCTTTGAAACCTTTCAAAGTTCCAGCCATACAAAAACATATCAAAGTTCAAACGGGCGGGATCGGGAAAACACGCGTAAGTCGTTGCAAAGGGGAAAAAAAAAAAAAAAAAAAAAAAAAAAAAAAAAAAAAAAAAACATGGGAAAAATGAAAAATAAAAAGCACCAATCACAACGCGGGGCAATCGACTGAGTAAGGCGAAAAGGCCTCTAGAAAGCGCTTTTGGGTACTTCAAAGACCTCAAACATCATACTACACATACTATTAATCGGTTCTTCTATGTTGTATAGCAATTTGTGTCAGTATGGCACGACTGTCCAGCGCTTATTTTTACAATGATCAATGGCAGTGCTCCTAACCATGATTGACGGTCAGCAAAAAAAGAATGTGGAACTCCCAATAGGGGGCTCGAACCCCTGACATTTCGGTTTCCTGAAGAATCAGAAAGTCTGAAATAAAAGCCGAACGCTCTACCGACTGAGCTAACCGGGACGAGTTCCGTTCGGTAAAAATGGGAACTTTATCAGACTAGATAACAATTAGAAGATTCGAATATTGTGGAATTCCAGCGCAGCTAATATAAATATATGGATAAATCTAGTTTCATCTGAATCATTGGTGTTTCAAGACCCCAATTGAATGGTTTTTGTTCACGAGATACTGTAAGTGTTCGTGAAAACCTCGGATAAGAGCCTTCCAACACGTCTCCGCTGATCTTCTAGAGACGAACGGTGTCGGAGAAAAACGCGCCAACGTGGACCCTTTAGATAACCTAATTCTATATGTCAAGTCGATTATAATTATCTCATATCTGGTCAATCGGCTTTCCTGTGGCTCTCAGAGGCATAATCAGTATCACAATGACCAAAGAAGCGCCGTCATTGAGTGAAAAGCTCCTCTCCAAGTCTGCCAAGGGAGTGACATTTCTCCTCTTTGGCCAGGCCTTCACCAAATTAAGCACGTTCTTCCTCAACCAGATTCTTATCAAGTACATCTCAGCGAAATCGTTTGGTATCAATGCCTTTTTGGAGTTTGTCATGAGTTCATCCTTGTTTTTCAGCAGAGAAGGAATCCGTCTTGCTGCGCAGAGAATACACGACTCTGAGGATGAAGAGTTGGAGAAGAAACATGATGACGACAAATACGATCACAGCAGATTATTTGAAGGAGAAGGAAGAGTGGCCACGTTGCAGAGCATCATCAACATCGCATATGTCCCATTGTGTATTGGTCTTCCGTTATCAACTGTTGTGATCGCATGGCAGTACCACAACATCTCAGAGGTTTTCAAACACATGCAGCTGTTCCATTCAGCATTGAGCTTTGTGTGGTTGGCAATTATTGTGGAATTGCTCTCAGAACCGTTCTACATCCTCAATCAGTTTCAATTGAACTACGACAAGAGAACTCGCTTTGAGACTATGGCTGTGACTTTGGGTTGCTTCACTAACTTTGGTGTGGTCTTCTACTTCCGTAACGAGCCAGTGGAAGGTATCCCTATTTTGGCCTTTGCTCTGAGTAAACTGGTCCACTCGGTTGTCCTGCTTGTTTCCTACTACATCGATTTCAGAACTTATAAGCTGAAGTCTCCCTCCGTGTCCAAGTTGAGCTTGATACCGACACGTATCTACAAGTCTGACCAGCACTACTTCTACTTCGACTCAGATGCTTTGAACCACTTCTACAAGATCTTTTTTAACATCACTTTCAAGCATTTGTTGACAGAAGGTGACAAGCTTGTGATCAATTCACTGTGCTCCATTGAAGAATAGGGTATCTACTCGTTGATTTCGAACTACGGCTCTCTCTTGGCCCGTCTTGTGTTTGCACCTATCGAGGAGTCACTCCGTAACTTCCTCACCAGATTGTTGCTGAGCGTGAAGACCACCAAGAACTTACAACTCTCGATCGACATCATCCACAGAATTCTCTCCTTCTACATGTACCTCACCTTGATCATTGTGATCTTTGGTCCATTGAACTCTGGGTACTTGATTCAGAAGCTTGTGGGAACGAACTGGTCCAACATCGTCTCTGAGACAATTCCACTCTACACTCTGTACTTGCCTCTCTTGGCCTTCAACGGTATCTTGGAAGCCGTTCACCAGTCCACTGCCACGGGAAGAGAGGTAGTCCAATACACCTACTTCATGTGTGGCTTCTCAGTGATGTTTATGGTATCTTCCTACATCACCATTGCACGTCTGCACATGTCCCTGTATGGACTCATAGTCTCAAACATGCTCAACATGACTATGCGTATCACGTACTGCCAGGCTTTCATCACCAAGTTCTTCAAGAGAAACGGTCTGTCCACCAAGTTGCTCGTGTGGGGAGAGAGCATGAAGAGTATCTTGACAGTCGCTACGGTGGTGTTTGCAGTGGACTTGTTGCTCTTTGGTGTGACGAGGAACTTCCTTGAGCTCGCTGGTAACGTTGTTCTTGCGCTCATATTTGTCTCTTTTGTCATGTTCAAGGAGAAAGAGCTCATCTTGTCCATTATTCAGAGAAGGCCATTGCAAGCCTAAAGTCATTCCTCTTCCCAAAATAAATATTTATTAATGCAAGTTTCTAGTGTTTCAAATGGATTCACCACGGGCAGCAGCCTCAGCACGACGGACGTTACCAATGTGGTTGATAGCGGAACCTGCCTTGAAGAAATCCACTTGGTCCTTAGACATGGTGTGCTTAGCGTCCATCTCGAAGGTCTCGCCGTTTCTCTTGTGCACTCTGATCTTGATGATACCACCGTTGTTTCCCTCCTTGGCGATCATGTCTCTCAAGTTCAAAGTTTCCAACACGTCACCGGAACTGAGCTTGTCGTAGTCGGCTTCGTCAGCAAAGGTCAATGGCAAGAGACCCTGTTTCTTCAAGTTGGTCTCGTGGATACGAGCGAAGGATTTGACGAGGATCATCTGACCACCAAGGAATCTCGGCTGCAAAGCAGCGTGCTCTCTAGCAGAACCTTCACCGTAGTTGTGCTCAGCAACAACGTTCCAGTTACGGCCATCCTCTTTCCACTTAGCCATCAAACCTGGGATGGAGTATGCGGTTCCGTCAAAGTCGTAGGCCTTGTTCACCTCACCGGTCTCCTTGTTCTGTGCTCCGATCAGTGTGTTGTAGGCGATGTTCTCCAAGTGACCCTTGTACTTGAGCCAGACACCGGCAGCAGAGATGTGGTCAGTGGTACACTTACCCTCGACCTTGATCAGCACTGTGGTCTTCAACTCTTCGCCGTTCCATGGCTCCCATGGCTCCAACAACTGCAAACGGTCAGAGTCCTCAGGGATGGAGATCTCGACTTCTGGGTGTGGCTTAGGGTCAACTGGTGGATAGAACTCGGATCTACCTGGGATGAAACCTTGGAAAGGCAAGTCCTCACCGACCGGTGGGGAGAACTTGAACTCTCTTCCGTCGTCGGTCTTGATGGAGTCTGTCAATGGGTTGAAGTGGACGTCACCAGAGTAGATCATCGCTGTGACGAGTTCAGGGGATGTTAGGAAGTTCATTGTGTTTCTGTTACCGTCGTTTCTGGCTCTGAAGTTTCTGTTGAAAGAGGTGAAGATGGCGTTGGTCTCAGTGGACTTCTTGTCGATGTCCTGTCTGTCCCACTGTCCGATACATGGACCACAAGCGTTGGCCAACACGATGGCACCGTTGTCCTTGAATGTGTCGATCAAACCGTCTCTCTCGATGGTGGCTCTGATCTGCTCGGAACCTGGAGTGACGAAAAATGGAATCTTTGGCTTCAAACCAGCCTCAGCGGCCTGCTTGACCAAAGACACGGCTCTGGACATATCCTGGTAGGAAGAGTTTGTACAGGAACCGATCAAACCGGCACTGACCTTCTGTGGCCACTCGTTGGCATCGGCAGTCTTACCAAACTGACCCACTGGAGTCGAAAGATCTGGAGTGTAAGGACCGTTAATATGTGGCTCCAAAGTGTTGAGATCGATCTCGATGATCTTGTCGTACTGTGCGCCCTCATCGGCTCTGAGGAATCCGTATTTGGCATTCACCTCATCGGCTGCCTGTGCCAATGGGGCTCTGTGTGTGGCCTGCAAATACTTCTTGTGGGCTTCCTGGTATGGGAAAGTCGATGTGGTAGCACCGATCTCAGCACCCATGTTACAGATGGTGGCCATACCGGTACACGAGAGGGACTTGACACCTTCACCAAAGTACTCGACAATGAAACCTGTACCACCTCTAACGGTGAGCACACCGGCCAAGTATGTGATGATGTCCTTTGGAGAGGTCCATCCGTTCATCTTTCCCTTCAAATGCACACCGAGCACCTTTGGAGCCTTCAACTCCCATGGGGTACCTGTGAGGGCATCCACGGCATCAGCACCACCGACACCAATGGCAATGGCTCCCAAACCACCGGCGTTTGGAGTGTGGGAGTCTGTACCGAGCATCATCAAACCAGGAGCAGAAAAGTTCTCAAGGACAATCTGGTGAATGATACCGGAACCTGGACCCCAGAATTGGATACCGTACTTCTCACCACACGATTGGAGGAAGTCGAACACCTCCTTGTTTGTGGCGATAGAGGACTTCAAGTCCTGCTTCTCACCGTCCTTACCAACAATCAAGTGGTCACAGTGGATGGAAGCTGGAACGGCAGTCGATGGTAACCCACAGGTCATGAATTGTAACAAAGCCATCTGGGCAGACGCATCCTGCATCGCAACACGGTCTGGGTTCAACTTCAAGTATTCGAGACCTCTGATCTTGTGGACATCTCCAGCGGCCAGGGACTCTTCTGGGTTTACAAGATGTGAGTACAAGATCTTCTCAGCGAGTGTGAGTGGTTTATCGCTGAGCACTCTCTTGACTTGTGTGAGCTTCTCGATGAGCTTAGGGTACGGTGGAACACGGGACTGATACTCTGGTGGGATGTGTGTTGTGAGACCAGCAGATGTGGCTAGTGTCCTTATTTGCTGGTGTGGATCTTGGTTAGTACCTGTAATCTGATGAGAAGAGATTGTTGCAAGATGTTGTGCTTACCTGTGCACTCCGCACTGAAGATTGTAGTCTGGTAGATCTGAGCATCTTTGAAGTCTAAAGATCAGAATATGTGAATCTTATCAGATGACAGTATGTGATTGTGGAGTGGGAAGAAAAGGACACTGAAAACGATATCTGGTTTTTCTTATACATCAGAAAAGCTTCCCCAATGGAAAGCCGGCAATTACTCACCGGTCACCGGGCCTGGAAAAAAACTTGATGAGATGCGCTCTGGTGGCCGGTAGCGGGCCGGTGGCGGGTAGCGTTCACCGGCGCGATTGTGTGTGTCATCTGTCATCTGTGATTATCTGTGGGTACGGATGTGGAGCTTCAACTATGACAGGTTGATCTTCATTAGCTTGGTGTTTTTTTTATGTGAAATAGGATGCTTTATGCAGATATCCATTAATGGGGAGGTATGTATTGTCACTATGAGCTTTACCAGTCAATTTTTGAGAAAAATATCCGGGCGTGTCAAAAAATTAATAATAAACTTAGGACAAACCAAGGGCTATCCACAAGTATGTCTGTGTGAATCACCATTTACTGTTTCAAAACTCTCTACTATCTCCTTTTATTTCTTTCATAAAGTATTCATTTAAATCCAAATCTTTCTCTTTGGCTGAAACCACAATTTAAACACCCCAAATAGTTTTAACGCTGAGATATAACACAATTTCTGTGATATCTGATAGTCTGCTATCAAACATCACAACATCGCACAGTGTTCATGTATGGGTGTTGTTGTGAAGCGGGCCAGTCGAATGTCCGGATGTTAATCTTACATAACACATCCCATACATAGTGACTAATCACAATTGGGTTGCCGTGCCGCCGCGCGCGTGCGTTCCTCGCCTGCTGTACTGGGAAAACTGTTTCACTGTATAACGTGCTGTCTTTGTCAATTCAACTTAAACGCAAAAGGCCATAGGCGAGAAACAATTTAGTGCTTCTACCAGATTTCCACCACTTCCTTACACTGTTGATTGGATCGTTTCATTGTCTGAATTTCCTACATCGACGAACACGAGTAGGGGAGACGAACAATCTGTAAACCAGCAGAATTTGAAGTACTGCCCACGTCTGGAGGACTCACAAGATCTCAATAATTGAAGCATAACCTTCGCTTCATTATCTCAAAAAAGGATCAACTTGTATAGAATCCACACTCTGGAATTCGTCAACACTCACACGATACACCACCATTCCAACCCTAATTTTCTCACAAAACTCACACTTCTCCCGCAATGTCTTTGGTGAAGAGAAAACTGGTCATTGTTGGAGACGGAGCGTGTGGTAAGACATCGCTCCTATACGTTTTCACACTGGGAGAGTTTCCAACAGAGTACCATCCAACGGTGTTTGAAAACTACGTCACGGATTGTCGAGTCGATGGTAAGGCTGTTCAATTGGCCCTGTGGGATACCGCTGGACAAGAAGAGTACGAACGATTGAGACCACTCAGTTACTCCAAGGCCCATGTCATCCTCATTGGTTTCGCTATAGATCAGCCAGAGTCCCTCTACAACGCAGGAAGAAAATGGAGTAATGAGGTTACCAGATACTGTCCTGGTGTCCCTGTCATCTTGGTGGGTCTGAAAAAGGATCTCAGAAGCAACAGTCCAGACGGCAACAACCCAAAGAAGTTTGTACAAACCGCACAGGGAGAAGAAGTTGCCAGACGTATTGGGGCCAAGAGGTTTTTGGAATGTTCAGCATTGACAGGCGAGGGTGTTGATGACGTCTTCGAAGCCGCTACCAGAACCAGTTTGCTTGTCAGAGAAGACGAAGGCTCAACATGCTGCAACATCTCATAACGATCCCACTCTCATACCATCCTTCCAAAAAGATCCAACAAAAACAACAATCACTCATTTGCATCTTCAACTCACGTTCATTACTCTTCAGTTCTTTCTAATGTCGCATTCTTACTTCATTTCTCTTTTACTTGGCCACCATTTTAAATGGTTAGGCTGTCCGTTCCTTCAATTCTCTATCCGGCTCTTTTGGTCCACAATCTATGACGATGCTTCTACACTCCTTTGAAATATTATACCGTTTTTTTTGGTACCATGACGTACCCTACCACCAATGATACCCCAAAGTCTAATGCCACTCCATACTATTTATAGACTCCCTAGTCCTCATCCATCTTCCTAAAAATACACCATCATCTACATCTTACAATATCAAAGTACGTCTCATAACATGCTTCACGTTAAAGGTAGATAGTAGTATACAAGAGATATGTGATAGTAAATGCAATAACTGAGTAGGGTTGTCTGATATCAACAGACAGTGTAGTATAGTGTACAGAAAGAAGCAGTAACGACATCAACGTACGACGCGAAGTAGCGTGCCTTCAATTCAGAGTTGTCTCACCATTGGACCCTGTGGCTGGAGACGAGCCTGGATTCTTCTTCCGTGAGGGGTGTTCTTCACCTGGGAAAGCAATGGTTTTAACAAGTTGGACAATCTCTCAAACTGTTCCTCAGAGGCAACGTCCAAAGCTGTCTGCAAAACGTAGTTACCATATGAGTCATTCAACAGCTTGACCATCCCATTTTCATTGGCAAGAAGCAAGTCAATAAGCTCACTGGTGTATTTGGAGATACGAAGACACTTCTCGATGACGTTGGATCCGAACTTGTGCAAAGCTAATGCCATGAATCTGGACTTGACATCGGTGACAATCTTACCGATAGCATCATCAATCTCAGTAGCCAGCACATACTGCAAAACATAGTTTCCAAATGGATCCAAAGTCAACTCGGTGGTGTAACTGGAAATGACAAGAGATAAGGCCTTACACTGCTCTGGAGTACCGTGGTCAAGACATCTCTGGAGGACACAACATCCGTGCTTTTCAGTGGCTATCTCCAAACAATGTTCCTGGGCAGTATCGAAGATGAACTGGGAGTCTTCAACATTCAGTCTCTGCAAACATCTCTGGACCACGTGGTTACCGTTCAAGTCTCTCGACAATCTCACGATATCGTTCTTCAAAGAGTCCACAAGGAAGTCAGCCTCTTCCTTGGAGTTCAAACACTCAACGAGTTTCTGTAGAGCTCTTGTACCATGTGGGTCCAATGCAATGTTGACCATCTCAGGAGCAGCAGTCTTCACGAGCTCGAAACGTTGTTCATCGTCAATATTCTCCAACAGCTTCTGGACCAAGTAGTTACCAAATGGATCGATCATCAACTCAACAATGTGCATCTTGGTCTCCTCGAAGATTGGAGTACTGTTGGAGTGATCCAAATCCAACTGCTTCTGAAGGAAACGGCATCCATGCTGGTCCTTACACAAGGAGTAAATCTGACCAATGAAGTCAGCCAGCTTGGCGTTGGCGAATCTAGCAGCATCTTCACCTCTTCTGCGAATCATTCTTCTGCCACCGTTGTGATGGTGATGATGGTGATGGTGGTTGTGGTGATGAGACTGGTGAGAGTTACCGTTACCGTTACCATTCATATGATTGTTGTTACCGTTAGCAGAGACACCACTGTGGTGGTTGCCATTGACACCACCATTCTGGTAGTAAGGATAAGCACTCTCCATCTGACCAATACTGGATGCAGTTGGTGGACCCATACCGTTACCAAAGCTATGTTGACCAATATGCTGTGGTGTTACGCTCAATGGAGGCCACATCTGACTTGCAGACTGCTGACCGAACGGAGTGCCAACTTGACCGTCAATAGATGGGAAGCCTGGGGAGGTTGCGAAAGAGCCATCCTTCATAGAAGCAGAGTGTGGAGGTGGAGGTGGAGCAGTACCAAATGGAATACCACCATAGGCACCAGTGTCGTGCTGTCCAAGAACACTGTCTGGGTGGAACTCAAATGGTGACATAGGAATCATACCTGGTGGAGGCAAAGGAGGTGTATGGGTCATGGAGTCCAATCCAATACCACCAGAGATGCCACCGAACCCTGGCTTTGATGGCCATGGCTGACTCAAAGGAGGTTGGGCATCAACTGGAGAGAAGGCACCGTGTGGGATAGGTTGACCGAACTCGTTGAGTGGGAAGAATGGGTGCATTGGTTGATGCATGAGACCAGGACCGAATGGGTGCAAATGGTGAGCAGCCAGTGGTTGTTGACCGGACGATTCTTCACCTTCACCGATGGAGTTCTCAGTGATATCTCCATTCTCAGCGGTAGATGATGAAGCTGGGGCATCACCGTCAACCTTCCCAGCGATGGATCCACCGTTACGAGAAGAGCCGTTGAAGTCCAAATCAAGGGCACCAAGGGCCAGGTTAATATCAACCAGACCTGTTGGAATGGTGTTGAGGGATTCGTTTGAATTCTTAGAGAATGATGGGACAGTGGAAACATCCTGGGACACGGAAGAGCTCTCAAAGAAAGAGGCACGTGGAGGCGTGGTGTTGGCACCACTCGAGCTCTGTGGAGACTGGGCTTCAACAGAAGCAGCAGGAGCGGTGATGTCGTTAGCGTTGGTAGCCATCAAGTGTGATTTAAGTGGTGTGTAGCTGTATGGAAGCAAAACTAGTATACAGGCAGCTCGTAGCGTGCGGCAATGAGCAAACGGAAAAGCGGTTGAAAGAAGGGAACAACCTGTGGCGGTTGACCGTGCTAATGTACAGGAAAAGGTGAGTTGGTGGTGGAGTGGTGGAGGGTGATGACGAGTCTTCTGATCAGCTGTTGATGTTGAGCGGTGAATCGAGGCCAATGTTTACCCTCCAATTTTTTTCGCTCCTCGCGTTGGATGGAAGAGACGGTAGAAAAAAAAAAACCTCGTCGCTCGCCTATTGCCTCAACACTAACAAAGCACCAACAGACCATCAAGAACATGACTACAATCACAAGTAAATATTCAAAACTTTAAATTAATCTGTAATTAATGATTACTGGTCCGCTGGGGTATTAGGGACGGAAAATGTAAGGGTAAAAGGAATAAACATGCATGTGAAACCAGAAACAGCTCTATCAAAGAACTCTCAAACTCGACATGTCATGTTCAAGAGGACTTCTCGTGCTGAGTGGAGACACGCTGCATAGCAACGACAAAGTCCTCAAGGGATCTCTGCTCCTTCTTCTCCTTCATTGGCTTACCGTTCATCAATCTGTCGAAGCCCTCAGACTCGGACATGAGGTAGTAGGCACCACCCATGACACAGAAGACACCGAAGGAGAAGATCCAGACACGAACGACGGTAACAATGTCGTTCCAGTTCTGGGACCACCAACCGAACAAGGTGAACATAGTGGCAACGATGTCGACGATGAAGACGGCACCGGCCAACTGCCAAGATGGCCAAGAAGACCAGAATGGACCAGCAGCTCTGGTGATGAAAATCAACCAGTTCTCAGTCAAGGAGATCTGAAGGAACAAGACACCGTCGATGGAACCGAAGTTCTGGATGATACCACCCTTTGGCATGAACATGGTGGTCAAGGTGATCCAGGTACCGACAGCAAGAATAACACCGAGGATGACAGACATACCCCAGAGTCTTGGAAGGTTCCACTTGACTGGCTTTGGAGCGTATGGAGCATTGTCGTAGGCAATGGCCAAGGTGGCAACATCAGCGAAAATGGCAATGAAGACAACCAAGTCAATGTCAAGGGACTCGTTCAAGATGGCAATCCAGAGACCCAAGAAGATCTCCAAGTGGAGGGACAAAGCGATACGGTAGACAACGTAGGAGTACATTCTGTGGAAAATCTGTCTGGAGGTCTTCAAGGCATCAATGATGGCAGACAAACCTGGGGCAAGGAAAACAATGTCGGAAGCGGAACGGGCAGAGTCAGAAGCACCTTCAACGGCAATACCAGTGTCGGCCTTCTTCAAGGATGGAGCATCGTTAACACCGTCACCAGTCATGGCAACCAAGTAACCTCTCTGCTGCAAGATCTCAACAACGTTGTACTTGTGCTGTGGGAAAACCTCAGCGAAACCGTCAGCGTTCTCAACAAAGTCAGCAATCTCAGAACCTGGCATGTCACCGGCACCACCGAGACCAAGTCTCTCAGCGTTGTAAATGTTGGTACCAAGACCCAACTGACGACAGGTCTCCTTAGCAATACCGACAGCATCACCAGTAAGCATCTTAACTCTCAAACCGAGGTGACGAGCTTCGTTAACAGTCTTGGCAGTGTCGTGACGTGGTGGGTCCATACATGGCATAATTCCGAGAATCTCCCAGTGGCCCTCACCTCTCTTTCTGGCAACACCAAGGGAACGGAAACCTCTAGAAGCAAACTCAGCAACCTTGTTCTCATAAGCCTCGTGGACATCCTCTGGGATTGGGTGGTCCTCCTCGACAGTCTTCAAAACGAACAATGGGGCACCCTTAACACAGATGATTCTCTCACCAGCTGGGGACTCAACAACGGCAACAACCTTCTTGGAGACTGGGTCGAATGGGTGGAACTCAATGACCTTGTACTTAGTGAGGGCAGCCTTGGCACGTGGGTAACCAGCAAGGGACTTCAAGAAGGCCTTGTCAATGGCATCGAGACCCTTCTTCTTTCTGGAAGCGGCAAGACAAGCGGTCAACATAAGGTCATCGGCATCAACACCGGCGACAGTGTATGGCTCGTGGAGGGACAATTTGTTCTTGGTCAAGGTACCGGTCTTGTCGGAACACAAGATCTCAACACCGGCAAGAGACTCAATGGCGGAAAGCTTCTGGACAATAGCCTGCTTCTTAGCAAGGTAAGCAGCACCGACAGCCATGGTGGTGGTGACGACAGCTGGCAAACCGACTGGAACACCGACAATGGTGATAGCAAGGGTGTATCTCAACATTCTGACGATTGGGTTGGTTCTGTAGAAACCGGCAACCCAGACGAGGAGCAAAGTGACAATGACCAAGACCAACAAGATAGTACCAATACCGTTCAAGACCTCAGTGAAGTGACCCTGGCCACCAGAAGCCTTGTTGACAAGAGCAGCAGCTCTACCGACGAAGGTGTTGTCACCGGTAGCGGTAACAATCATGAAAGCCTCACCAGTCTTGATAGTGGAAGAAGAGAAGACAGCGTCACCGAATCTCTTGTCGACAGCAAGAGACTCACCAGTCAAAGCAGACTGGTCAACCTGGAGGAAACAACCCTCAGTGACAAGACGACCATCAGCTGGGATGACGGAACCGTCCTCCAACTGCAAGATTTCACCTGGAACAACCTCGTTGGCTGGAATCTCAACCAACTTACCATCACGGATAACAGTAGCAGTGTGAGCCAAAGTCTTCTTCAACTCCTCAACAATGGAACCGGCCTGGAATTCCTGGATGAAACCAACACAGGCGTTCAAGAGCAACAAACCGAGAATGACACCGAAGTCGACCCAGTCCTCAAGACCAGCAGCCAAGATAGCAGCAGCCTCCATGACGAACTGAATTGGACCGATGAAGAAAGACAAGAACTTAAGAATCTGGTTCTCCTTCTCCTCAGCCATCTGGTTAAGACCGTATTTCTTACGTCTCTTGGTCACCTCATCAGAGGACAAACCGTAAGATGGGTCAGTCTGCAAGAGCTCCTCTGGAACTGGCTTGGCGGTGGCACCAGCCTCTCCAGAGTCCTCCTCCTCCTCATCCTCACCGACGTCGGACTGGAGCTCATCGATCAAAGCATCGATGTCATCATCTTCCTCCTCCTCAACGACCTTTGGGGCCTTTTCAACAGTTGGTTCTTCAGCCATCTGTGGTTTGGGTGTTAGTACTCTGTAGTGGTAAGGAAGGGAATAGCACACGAGCCGACGACAATTGAAGGACAGTGAAGACAGCCGAGCACGTACTGTGTGTGTGGACTAAAGTTTCTGTGAACGGTGGTGTCAGGAAAGCATCAACGACGAGTTTCCAAAAACCGTTAAAGAAGCTTCCAACCGTCCAACTTTATATGCATCCCCAGTGCTCATGTCGCGCCCTCATCCACCGTTGATCGCACCAACCAATCACGCCGCGCTGTTTTGCCGAATTCGCGGAGAGAAAAATCTCGCACTCTTTTCGGGCACACAAACCGCCCAAACCGGCAACGCGAATGACGGCCAGCAGCCCCAATGTGGTAATCGGCATGCCGGAAAAACACACAACCACAACATTGGGCATCCCAAAAGATAAACACAACAGCCCTCGCTCATCTGATTGAGAGACATATAGGCAGCCTTGAGGGAAAACACCAAGTGTGAAGGGGACGATCAATGATCATAGCTTTGAGTACATGGCAATTGGACTGAGTGCAAACGGAGGTGTAGTCTATCCTCAGAGTGTAGACTTTTTTCGTGGTATAGAAGGTAGCCAATTCGACGACGTACAAGAGAGGATGAACACCATTTCCTGATAGTAAATCAAAGTACATTGTCGATGACAAACCCTTACCTCCTCCTCATATCCATCCCAAAAGCTCTCACTAGTGATCACTGGGGATGTGCTGGGAGATCCTTCAATCTGTCCGAAGGCTCGTTTGTAAGATGAATGTGGGTAACTCACTTTTAACAAATTATTCCTAAGTGGTACAGGTTATATCAGAGGGTGTTTCTGATCAAATGACTGATGTAACTCAGGAATAGAATTGTGTAAGGAAAGGGGAAAGAGGTTACAAGTGTGTGGGTCGTTGACTACAAGAACCTGTGGGCACCGAAATGTTTATATACTTTGGGGGTCCTCTGCTCGAGCCAGCTGAGGGCAGCCTCCACCCGGTTAGTCGGCCGCATCTCTCGTCGCCAGCAGCGTACACTCTGCGTACGTTGTTTGTGTTTAGGCCAAAGTCGGCCGAGAGTGGAATCCATAGATGTCATTGGCAAACTTATCAGCGCGAGGCGACTTGCCTCACTCACAAGCCTGGAGAAATTGGGAACGACGCCCGGCCCGTTGCATCATATCGCGCCGAGCGGGCAAAATTTTGGCGCAAATCTCTCTTTGGATTGGCGCACCGCTGGTTGTGAAAAAGCCGAGATGTTTTTCCTTTTTGCGTTGTCATGGGAAACCTACCTCCCCACGATCCCACGATGGATTATCTGAGGGAAAATGCCTCTTCTTTAGGTCTACATTTGCTATAGAAGATCACAATCAATTAACCTGAAAATTTGATCATCGTACTTGCTGCTCACGGATGTAGGTACAGTTCGTTATTCCAAGTTTTAAACCATCTGTACCGGCTCATAAGAACAACATTTAGCTCGCTCTTCCCTCCCGTCCGTGGTCGTTGATAATCGGAACTTTATTCGAGAGGACCATGTGTAGGAAGCGCTAAATAACAAATTTCGCCAAAATTGCGCGACCTGAGAACGCTACTCTTTCCGAATCTGTACGACTTTCGCTAGAAAATCTTGGGAAGTTCGCTCGACCAACCTACATGAGTGGAGAATACTCGACGATGATGAGGAGTTGATTCTCGGATAAGATGCTCTATTGGTGAAAAGAGAGAGCTCTTGTAGGCTGTATTTGGATCTGCGTGATCTACTATATCTACTTGATTACCACCCAAACTTGGAGAATTATCGTCAATGGAGTGATCCCTAGGGTTTTCTCTAAATCCCTCTCTGTTATCGGGTTTTGTAGAGATTACAGGATGTTACGTCATAGACTTTTCTCCCATCTCGCCTCGTACATGTATCTGTCGGATTTCTCGGTGCTGTCAACTGTGAATCATCGCTCGAGACTCTTGACTCTTGAGACAGACTTCTATCGCAGATAACAATAGGCTATCAAACATCTCAAAAATCACTCAAATCTCTTTAGAAAGTTCACACTGGTAACATATTTCTTGTGGTATGCTGGACCAAAGCCCTTTGATCGATAATGTACACAAATGTCTCTATCAGGGTACACCGGATGAGTACACCCTTTCTCCGTCACCTATAACTTTTAACGCGGCTGGAGTTAGCCGAAGATACCGGTTGAGTACGATGGTGATGATTTAACACCGATTACTCGGACATAGTGGCTAGCACTACCTACCGATAAATTCGTATAACACTACCGTAGTAGGAATTGTTATACCGCGTAACGTGTTCACTGTTGACTTTACTAGATAGAGATATTTTGATGATTTGGGTTTCCGCTGGCGGGTGTGTACTGTCGCCTTGATTTTTAGGGCTGGCTCATGTTGGTGTCAATCTCCTTTATTCCTTATCAAGCACAGACAACAGTAATAGATAACGAGGTTCTTTTATCCATGGTGAAGGATATTCTTTGAGTTTTGTGACTGCAGAGTTGGTCTCATGAATCATGATTCTCGAACAGACCACGACTAGGGCTGGCTCATCTAGTCTCAACTTGTTCGAACTCTTATCAGATCATACAACCATATTGTAACGACGTCCCCATACAATGAGTATACGATAAGCTCTTGATGAACTACGAGAGTAGAACGTTGAAACGCTCGACGGCTTTCTTATACCTAACACTGTACTCATCTAAACCGCTGAAGAGCTTTCATATATACTTCGTTCGTAGAACACTAGCTGATCTAAGAGCCATGAGGACCTACTATTACATTCAGACCTTGGAACTGATAACCCGGACCCTTCAATTTTCCAAATCACTCCTACACCATGCAATCAGGTTTGAGAAGAAGGCAGCCATAGTGCCAGGCCCAGCGGCCCAGCCCCTTCAAAATTGCAAAAAAGGACAACAACGACACATACAAAACACTCTGTTGTGTAAACAATCATGCAGGTCCTGAATTTAGATACCGTATCTTGGACGAAGAGTATAGTACTGTAGCTTACAAACTCAGTTACAGTGTAAGAACATTAAATAGAATGCATTTCAAGCTGTTATTTATAGTGGCTAACATAGTCTTTGCTTGAATAATAGGGTATCAGATGGTGGAAAACTCAAAGTATACCTTGAAAACTGGTTGTCATGGTGTTACAGGTGAAGGGAATCGCGCGTTACTTTCGACCTTTTCCAGTAAGAGCCCGCCATTTTACACAAAATGTCGTTCCTGATATGAATTGGCGAAAGTGAAAAATTTGTTTCAGCCGCACATTTCTTTTTTCGGCTCAAAGAAGTCTCGGTGGTGGACACTAGATAGTAGAGAGACATGATATCGAGCTTGGCCTAGGATAGCTACTACCTTAGTACATAAAACCCGCTGTTACCTGTATTTTCACGCAGAGTGGTCAACCGTCACTTGTGGGTTATCGGTTGGGGTTTCAACCTCACAACGTACGTAACCACGGAGCCAAGGTAGGCGGCAACGTTTCATATCTTTCGAAAGTAGAGCCGTGAAGCTGATATCTCAGCCAGTAGTACACAGGTTGATGGTGGAGACGATCCGCGGGCCATCACTAACCACAGTGTAGTGCGGGGTTCTATCTGATCGCTGTTCTTGTCAGTCAGTAAGTCTAAAGTCTCAAAGTATCGAAAGTATCATGAGATGGCCACCTCATGTTGAAGCTTAATCACTAGAGATTAGAATTTGGACTTCCTTCGCGAAAAGTTTATGGGTTATGTAGCACTGGCTAGACATGGACATCTTCGACACCGACTATGACTGATTGATCGAGAGATCAGTACCATGAGTATCAAATATCTCAGTCAAAACACCTAAATTTACAAATACTTAAACATGTCCGTTAATCTCGCTATCATTGGTAAGTTTCACACAGTACAACTCTTGTATTGATCATTTACTAACAGTAATTATTCTCAGGTACCGGTGTCGTTGGTGCTTCGTTCCTCAACCAGCTTGCTGGTCTCAAGTCGGCTATTCAGTACAACGTCATTCTCATCGCCAGATCTAAAAAGTCTGTGATTTCCACTGACTACACCCCAATTGACATCAGTAACTGGAAGTCAGTCGTTGATGCTGCCTCCCAGGACAACCTCTCTACCGATGATCTCGTGGACTACCTCAAAAAGTCTCCATCCCCAGTGATCTTGGTGGACAACACATCCGATGCCCAGATTGCCGACTCATACCAGAAGCTCGTTGCCAACGGTATTTCCATTGCTACTCCAAACAAGAAGGCATTCTCCTCTTCTTTGGAGTCATGGAAGCAGCTGTTCGAGACCTCTGCTCAGAAGGGCTCTGGTTTGGTCTACCATGAGGCCACTGTTGGTGCTGGTTTGCCAATCATTGGTACTTTGAACGATATGATCGCCACAGGTGACGAGGTTGAGAAGGTTGAAGGTATCTTCTCTGGTACTTTGTCTTACATCTTCAATGAGTACTGTGCTGGTGATGCCAAGTTCTCTGAGATTGTTTCTGTGGCCAAGCAGTTGGGTTACACTGAGCCAGACCCAAGAGACGACTTGAACGGCTTGGACGTTGCTAGAAAGGTGACTATCCTTGCCAGACTCTCTGGTGCTTCCGTCGAGTCCCCAACCTCCTTCCCAGTCCAGTCTCTTATTCCAAAGGCTTTGGAGTCTGTGGAGTCTGCTTCTGAGTTCATGGAGAAGCTTCCAAACTATGACGATGAGATGCAAAAGCTCAAGGATGAGGCTGCTGTTGAGGGTAAGGTGCTTAGATTTGTTGGAAAGGTTGATTTGCCAAACAACATTGTCTCTGTTGGTGTTGAGAAGTACGACAACTCTCACCCATTCGCCTCTTTGAAGGGCTCTGACAATGTCATCTCGATCAAGACCAAGCGTTACCAGAACCCACTCATTGTTCAGGGTGCTGGTGCCGGTGCCGATGTCACTGCTGCTGGTGTTCTTGCTGACACCATCAAGATTGCCCAGAGATTGGTTTGAATATGGTGGCTGGTTCATAGAAAAATAAGAATTAGATTTGATGATACGCCATGAATGATTACGATATGTAGCTGACCATTGATACAGTTTACAGTACTATGATAACAGACCTTTTGGCCTTTTTCTGGATTTCGTGGTTGACATAGGACATAGGACATATCCATTGAGTCTTTCGCTTGCCTTCATCAGTCTAGGTCATAAAACTGACTCTCATCTTCCAGATCGCCCCAAGTCGGAACATTGGAATCATCACCTTATATAGATCTACAGTAATCATTTTCAGCTCTACAGTGAGAAGAATCGAAGGATAATGTTGTTTTCACGATCGATAAACTTTGAGTAGCGCACAAGTATACGAGCACTGCCCCGCTGCAAGGGGCCGACCAACTGATAGCCTAAAATCCAGATCAGAATTATACGACAGCAATCGATACACGACATGGAGCGGGATAGAGATTAGAGATCTACACTGTAGTATGTACAGTCTCGTTGTAACGATGTGGATAAAGCTTACTTGCGAAAACTAGTTGCGTATAGGTTTTTGACTAGTGGCTATCATGTGCTAGATGAAAACTCTCCAAGGGCTACAACTACGCGAGTCCCAGTTGCCTGGAGAACAAGCGTCGGATGGCACTGGAACTACGTATGAAGTGATAGACACAACCAACTAAGATGTATTCTAGGAGGTATATACGGGAACCGTTGTGTGCTACCACTACTCTGTACTACACTCAATTATGACTAGTATCTGCTACTGTCTACTGTCTACTGTCTAGAAGCTAGCATCCAGGGCCAGGGCCCAGGCCCATCGTCTATAAACTGGCAGTGACGTCACAAATTCTTATCCAACTCAGGCTCAACTTCGGGTGTAGTCGCTTCAGGGCAAACAAATCAGGCTTCCACGTTCCACGGATACGGAAAGGAGACCATCACATAGATCCGACTGGAGGGAGCTTTCTGATAGGCTGTGGCGAAAGACGAATCAGAGAACTGGATTTTGTGATTTGTGGAAGATATGTGTATGCCGGCAAACTCTGATGTTCAAGCCGAGGCGTTTTTTTCTTGTCAGCGCCCACCAGAGAGCCAGAGAGGAAAAAAAAACTCCGCTCTGGAAATTTTCGCCAAATGGCAGTTACATGCAAAGATCCGCTCTTTGCAACGGTCGACTCACCGATCTACATACAAACGCGCTCCAGATTTCCATTTCAGTTCTTGCAGCTTCTCCATGATTTGGAGTTGGGACGACTATACCCGAGATTTGAGATGAGCTTGTCGACATTCCAAGATCATCATCATCATGTGCATCTGGTCTATTGATTACCAATGGTTGTGGTCAGGTCAGTTAATACCCTACAATCGATAATCATCACATATACGACATTCATTCAGGATGCATTCTCACCTTCTTCTACTTGATTGGCAGTTGAGCTCTCTTCTTCCTCAGAGGCCCGGTCTTCAGCTGGAACTCTCACCACCTCACCATTCTGGTTGAAATCCAAAACGTCTCTTCTTCCAGGAAGACTCAGTCTTCTACCTCTCTATAATGGGGATAGTCCATTTCCAGCGATTGAAGTCATTGTGCGGGAAGTGTTGTCCAGATTGACAGTTTCCACACCATTGGCAGTTCGTCTACTAGTAACACCTGTAGTGAACAAACCAGTGGTATCAGGGATGTTCAACCGTCTCAAGATGTCAAGCGTGGCTCTGGCTCTAGAAGAAGAAGGAACAGCTGCAAGTGAATTCGTTGGTCTTCGTTCGCCATTTGAGAAACCACCAGTGGCCTCGGTATCATTGAACCCAGTCAGTGGTTCTATTTCCTCAAACAATTGTTCTTCAGCCACCATTGGTCCTGTTCGTGAACGACGAGGAGTTGATGATTGGGTATTATTAACGTTTGTCAGTGGTGCACTATTTGTTTCACCAAACTCATCATTGATACTCGCCTGGAGTGTATTTGTAGCTCTATCGTAGACAACGAGCAATGGACGCTGGGTTGCGTTAAGGCGTAAGAGCGGGCCAATGTTGGTCAAGTTCATACTGCTAGGGGGCAGTTCGAAATTGGAGTCTTCATGTACCACTTCACGGCATAACGGACACGTGTTTTTGGTTCTCAACCATTCATAGACACATGATCTTCCAAATGTATGTCCACAGGGGAGTCCAGTGGCATAGTGGTGAAGGCTGAAGTCGTCATCAGTGGTAGTTTTTGGCGTTGAATCGTTTGTTTGTTCGTTACCGGTCGGTACGGATCCTCCTTCGGCGTCAGTTCTCCTTAACTTGGTACGCTTGTGACCATCTTTGTCCTGTTGTGTTTCTTCATCGTCATTGTCTTCATCACGAGTTCTCTTTCCATGCAGATCGTTGGACTCTTTGCCCTTTTTGATATGAGGACAGGGCAGGAATTCTTCATAGCAGATGGAGCACACCTTATCAGGGAGCGAGTCCAGCATCTTCAAGGGAAACTTGCGGAACGTATCATTGCTGATCCTGAGGGAGGATGTGTTTCCCAATGCAGCAAGTGTAGCAACGGCAACGGAGGCGGCAAGTTCCATCACAGCGTTCATCAGCTGCTCAGAACTATTTATCGGTACTTCAGGGACGTTCATCAACATAGTTCCTGCCTATCGTCTTGGAAGATCAAACATGTACGAGACGGCAACTGAAACAATGGGGCGATGGCGTGGGGGTTGTGGAGGGGATTGAGCCGCCGGAGCAGCAGATGATGAAGATGACGAGGGAGAGTTTGTTGCTGGTGCTGGAGTTGATCCCGGGGAATTACTGGATGCAGTGTTACTAGCAGAGGGCTAATCATCTAGCTGTGGTGGCGCTGTGTCATTACCTCTGGGCGTTTCATTGGGAAGTGATGGGGGAACTGTGAGAATGGAGTTGCTCAGCGAGATGGGCGGCACGGCAATAATAATGTCATCTCTACCAGGGATTCGATATGTGATGTACTGTGTACGAGACTGGGCACTACTTCGAGGCCTATTGGGGTCATTTTGTTGTCCATCCATAGGGGTTTATACGGCGGAATGTGGAGTATGCTGTTGGAGATGATGGACCACAAATGGGTATAGAACGGCACAAGAAGGATGGCGGTAAGTGTGTTGTGAACCCTGGAGAACGAGCGGTTTGAGGTTTTAGTGGTGTGGGGGGTTAAGCAGTAGCAGATAGAAAAACTATTAACTGAAACACGTGGAAGTCTTCACTATCCATGGATTTCGTCTTGTAGGTACTGGTGAAGAGTCAAGCTCAGTGTTCGGGCTGCTTGGGTTGTTTCCTGCGTACCCGCGATTTTGCCTACCAAAAACGGTTTCAGGGCAGCCCGGGCCCCCCCAGTAAAAAAGCCATACACTTCGAGGAGATCTGAGACAACAAGCGTATTGCCACGATACGATGAACTCCACACTTTACGTCCTGAGCTGAAATGATACAAGCCATAATGACTTGATTGAGAAGCATTCTCACTGATTATCTTATCTATGGCGAGTAGCAAGTACCAAAGTACGCACCGGCGTAGTCCATCGGCTTCCTCTTGCAAGCTGGCGTTCGCGAAATGCGGGCACCCACCCAGTACTGATCGATGATCAGCTTGAAGTTGAAACTGTGGCCATCAGTGATCAACACATGTAAACGTACGGGGAAAGTCATCGTGGAACGCCAGCGCCTCATTGAAGATCCACGTTCTCTGAGCACGCTAGTTAACCGAAACTCTAACAACAAACCCACCCACAACATAGTATTACTTCCCCATTTACATCACCATGGGTTTCATTGCGCAGTTCAAGCGTGATGTTCGCTACCAGGTTGGTGCGGGATTCATCACACTAATTCTTCTGTTGACATATTTCACAAGGTCATCGAGCAATTCAGATTCCTTGTCATTTGAAGAAGTCAACGACATTCTCTCAGGAAGCGAAAAGGGTTCAGACGTTGATACCGTGGAGATACACAGTCTTTCTCTTCACGCACCGTTCTTTGAAGATGGCCTCAAATCGAGAGATTGGGAGCTCAACGGCGATGTTCTCGTGAAGAACCAGGACTATGTCAGATTGACCATGGAACGTAAAGACCAGGCCGGCTTGATCTTCTCCAAGCACACATTCAACGACGTGGGCTTTGAAGTGCGAGCAAGAATCAACATCCATGGCTCTGTCAAGGGTAACGGTCTAAAAGGTGATGGTATGGCGATGTTTATTACTGACAAGAAGTTGGGCATGGGTACCGTTTTTGGTGCTGAGGACATGTTCAACGGTCTCGGTGTGTTCTTCGACACATACAGAAACTCCAGGAAGGGTCGTGTGTTCCCATACATCACAGTGATGAACGGAGACGGTAACACACCATATGACAAGGACAACGACGGTAAGGCCAACGAGTTGGGTGGATGCACAGCAAGAGGGCTTTACAACGCCAGACAAGGCTTCACCGATATCCGTTTGATTCACACAACAGATGACGGATACATGTCTCTCGACTACAACATCAACGGCCGTTGGGTCAACTGTTTCTCCATCGGAGATGTACATATCCCGGAACAACGCTACTTGGGATTCTCAGCAGCTACTGGTGACCTCACTCAGATCTCAGACCTGATGGATGTGTCCTTGTCCAAGCTAGAACACCATGGAGAGCCGGTGGCCTCATTTGAACAGTTTGTCAGTGATGAGAAGCGTGAAGAGCTGGAAGAAGAGGAGGCTAAGAGAAACAAGAAGCCTTACCAGAAACAGACACGTAAGGAGCGCAACGAGAAGCACAGGGCCAAGTTGAGAGCTAGATTGAGAAACAACAGAAACAGATTGAACTCTAGAATGACAACAAACGCCGAGGAGGAAGGTTTCCAGTTCTTCCGTACCGTATGGTGGTTGATGAAGAAGACCATTCTCACGCTTGTTACCCTGATCGTGCTCTACATCGCATTCACAGTGTATCGTGTAAAGAGACGTTCATGGAAGCAAAAGAGACACACCGGTTTGCTTGACTGAGATATGTTTTTTGTGTATATAAACAATGTTATCGTTACGTTCTTCTTTTAGCACCTGTAGCACCAACTTTGGCTTTCACAGTCTCAACGTTCTCATCAAGCTTACCAACAGTCAACGGCAAACCCCAAATCTCATACTCAACACCATATAGAGACAGCAATTTGCTATCGTTGATCGGTCTCTTCTCAATGAAGGCATAGCTCTTTGCAGTAAGCACCTTCTTCATCTCAACATCAGTGGAAACAACCTCTATACAGACGAGCATCTTTGATGTTCTCTTCTTGTTGAGTGACAATGAACGCTTAGCAGCCCAATCCAGAAGATCTTCGATGATTCCTGAACGCCAGTACACTTTTCTGACACCGGCACCGGTGATCTTGGTGACGAACTTCTCATTGTTGGAGATTGAAGGAACAGGGACAAGAGAAACACAGGCGATTGGAGTGTCTCTGTAAATGACTAATGATGTGTTTTCAGCGATCTCCAGCATTTCCTTCTGTTTCTTATCCAGTGTTTTGCCATTGTCTGTCTTGATAGCTGCAAACTCTCTGATATCGAGGCCAAACACCGGCTCACTGTTCTCTGCAATCTTGTCTGCATTGTCTCTGATGACCTCGGTAGGTCTGTTGATGAAGTGGAAGGCAACACATGCAAACATGGTAGTGAACACCAATGTACTCACAACATCCTCCACATGCCATTTCAAGTATGCGAACCCCTTTCTCTGGATAATGGCACCTAATGACCAGTAACCATATGAGCAGAAGGCAAGGAAGATCATTCCAAAAGTGTATGGGTGTTTAATCATACGTGAGGTAGCACCTGTCTGTTTTTGGCGAAGGAAGTCGATGGTAAGGTTCAATGCTGCCTCCGAGAGCTCTGGAGTGAGTTTTGTGGAGTAGATTGTTGGTGGAGCCTTGTCATCCATCAAGTTGTGGAGACGGGCATTCTTCTGACGTAGTTGGTTGAGACGTTCTTCATCCATTGTATATGATCTCTTGGCGTGTGACGATAAAAATTGGCAGTGTATGAGAAAGAGAGAGAGAGAGAGAAAGACTCGGGATCAGAAGCTGTTTTATGAATATCGATGGACCGCTAACACGCACAAGACCCGTTTTTCTGCGCTTAGATTGATCGTACACGTGTGTGAAGGTGAACACTGAAGAACCGCCTGTGTGAGGAAGCGTACGGAGAAAAGAAATTTCCCGCGCAAGATCAAAAAAACATTACATAAGCGAGAGAAATCTATTCATCCCCAGAGACTATTGATTTGATAGTTGATCACCTATAAGCCTATAAGTATTGATCAGATTGTTGTCGTTTTATTTGAACGATCTGGTCAAAAAAACCCTAGGCGGTATTTGCAATAGTACATAGAGAATTAGTAATTCTACATCCCAATTTAAAAAAAAAAGCTCAACTCTTGGTTTCTGTGTTGTGCTGAGTATAGCATGTGATAGAACAAAACCCTGAATGTACTGCCACATAGTATGCCTATACGTTATTTGGCCTTTAGTTAATACTTTACAGAACTCTGATAATGGATAATGGTAAATTTTGTTCATAGCTTGCACTACATGATCACAGGAGGGCTCTTCGCTCTTCAACAGCACAGAGCACAGCTGATCCATGCCATATGCCATCTCCTTACTCCTTACTAAGGGATGGAGAAAGGGCGACTTATACTCTCATCTGCGGTGTATTAGAACAGTCATGACAACAATGAACATACTATTAAATTCGAAAGAACATTCTTAGATGATTCAGAGAGGTTGAGAAGATTACAAGGTAGTTATAATATGGCCAGCTTGACGTCCCTAGGCCCCAGACATGACCCGCCGTTCTGCCATTGACCAGCTGCTGCTCTGGCAGTACACACCAGCTGCATCAACGGATAAGAAGCTGCGATATCGATGGACATGAACCAAATGCATTTAGCAGTAGTGCAATTGTGACGTACGTTTGAATTTGAGGTCTTAATTCCAAACTTTGGAGGAGGTACAACACCGGGCTGAGGAAAGACCACACTGAAGGGGTTGACCGGCTCAGGAACTGAAGAGCGAAAATATAAAACAACCAAAAGTAAGGACACACAGAGAAGAAAGCCCCGATCAACCTCTTCCAATCCCTGTAATTGAGACCATAGTAGTATGTGCCTTCCTCCTCATATGGAGTCTCGAGTGCGTCATAAAATGGGGTCAAGCCCTCTGACACCTCGATGTTATCTTTGAAGTATACGACTTTGCCATCTACGCCCTCATAACTATCTGGAACTAGCTCCTAGTGATGATATGGAGCCTTGATAATATCATAGACACGGTATGCTGCCGAGGTCAGATATGCTGCAAGCATTAAGTTCGATGGGATCAAAGGGTCCTTGATAGCTGCTATGAAGTTCATTGTCAACTGAAAACAGCACTGTTGTTGTGCTTCAAATTATTCACAGTAGTACAAGAGTGAAATTTAGACGAATGGAAACATGAAGACATTCAAATTAATACTTATATATTTGCAGTAACTTAGCAGCTAGTGCCATTTTCTTCATCAATTTTCTGTCTTCGTGATGTTGCCATTTATCTGTCGAACTTTCATATCGACGTTTCTGCTCGACACTAAACTACCCACGAGAGGGGTAACTCCTAAAAAATCCCAGTGAAGAAGAAGTTCTATACATGCTACATTACATTGATATTAGAGAACAGCATGGCGCACTCACGATATCTATCATGAGATCTTGCAAGCTTGATCAATATGCTGGTAAGGGGGTTATAGTAGGGGCCGGTTGAAAGTGTTCCACACTATGCACATCAATGGTTGCTACTACCAGGGGATCAAAGAAACATGTAGTACTTCTGCCTTCTGCCCACATGGCACAGACTATTGGTAGATCTGGGGATCGGGATAAAATTACCAAATTAACTTAGCAGTCATGATCGGAACATAGCCTAGGCTAGCTTGTGAGACGCGTTTCTCGCCATACGCGCGCGTCTCTTCAAACACCGAACGTAGCTCCTAAACTTCAAACGGTACGAACACAACCTTAGAAAAAGAACCATTCGAAGTACTTCTGCAACGTACAATTGTCACAGGCAGACCGCAGATCAACCAATGAAATTGTTTGACTCACCAACCGAGGTACTAGGATGTAGGTATCTTTACTTTTTCCTCGACACCACTGGCCTGTGTCTGAACCGTACGCAGCCAGAAGTGCAGCACAAGTTGACAAACGGTAGGGCCAGCACAAAGTGAGAAGTTTTCTATCCTCCGCTGTTGCTCAAACCAGCTCGCGAACCTTTTCTCAGACAGAAAAAAAAAAAGAATTTACCCGTTCGCGCCCGCGGCGCGCGCCCACGGGCCACGGCCCACGCCCAAACATATGCAGTTAATTTGTGTCCAAAAGCGGACAACTTATGAGGCACAGAGCAGCAGGAGCATATGTTACAGCGTAGATACTAGATGAGGTACAGTTGATGGAACCGTGACAGTAAGAGCTATGGGAGTCTAGACTTCAACATCTCTTCAATAAGGAACATCAACCAAGTGGTTTGTCATGGATGTCGCGGATTGACACCTTAAGAACAATTACTTGGGATTGGTCCAGACTCCTGACCTCGAGTCAATCGGAGGTACGATCTCTTACTGCTTTGAGCGCCTTATACACGTAGCGTAGATCGTACGCACGCTGTATAATATCAATATCCATGTATGATTGGATGATCTCCCCATAAGCTGTAGTTGTGAACTAGTGTTCAACTATAAGTTGATTTTACATATCAAGGCACGCAGATCCCTCATATCATGATCAGCTCACCAACTCCTAGGCCGGCATCAACTACGAACGCACAACGTCAATTGGAGTGGTTGAATCATAGCTGTGCTGATCATCAAACGAACCTGTAATATTGAACATCAAAGCAGGACCCAATTAGCAAAAAGAGCTCCCGTCTGAGCAATCTTACTAAGCTGATGACGAAACCAGTTGCCAATCAAAGTCCATTGAACACTAACTGGTAGTAAACTGATGTGAGCGCGTGAATCATATCACAACTGTGAGGAGGTCTCGACACTCCGGGAACTGGTAGACCCTAAAGAGGTATACAAACGCGATGATATCATTTTCTATGAGAGGCTCCACTACCCGACGTGATCTGAGCATACTATATCTGTAGGAGCGGGCCAATCTGATACATATCGTTAGAGAAAGGGGTAACTTTAGGTCCCGTATGGACATATTTCCAGGTTAGCTCATGTGTGAGGATGGTTTCAGGTTAACGAACTCCTGTTAAGGGACACATCCAGGGAAAAGACAAAAGAAATTAAGCGCATGGTAGAAGTGGATTTATCCACTCGGCGACGCTCCTCATTTGGGCGAAAAATGGGCTTCTTGTCGAGATTAGATTTCCCCATGGCGCGCACTCTAATCAGCAGCTTTTCAAGTTGACGTCGAGCAAGACAGAATAGATGAACAACCGATATCTCTGAAATCTTTTAGAATTGAATATACATGCTCGACACGGACTAATGGTTGTATCACAAACAGCGATCCAAAATCTAGAGATCTAGATTCTAGACCGCCAAACGTCCGCGCACTGTTTCCCCTACCGATGCTATTGCCGCGGTGACCCGCAGATGGTGAAAAAAAAAGAGATCGAGAGTTGGTACATCCACAACCTCATAGCTGCAGGCTTTATAAATCGTCAACACCGCACTTCTTAACCGCCCCCGTAACAGCGCCACAGATCAGGTCCCCTCTTTTCCTCCTTCCTATCTTCACAACACTCAAGAGAAAGTCACTCCTTTACACACTCCCTCTCTTATTGAAGTTACCTTTCTTTTCCCTAACTACCGAACCAATTCACACTCATTTGTTTATCCTACTGTCGTCACTCCTTTTCGAACTATCTAAGCGCCACTTTATACGATGAAGTTTTCCACCGTTACTCTCCTCGCCATTACCTCCCAGGCTCTTGCCCGTCCAGTCCACAACCACCACAACCACAAGCGTGCTGTCGTCTACGTCACTGAGACCCAGGTCCACTACGTCGACTCCCACGGTAACCCAATCACCCCAACCACTGAGGCTGCCGCCGCTACCCCAACCTCCACCGTCGTTGCTGTTGCTGAGCAGGAGGTCAAGGCTCAGGAGACCACTTCTTCCTCTGCTGCTGCTCCAACTACCACTACTTTGGAGTCCAAGGCTGCTCCAACCACCACCTCTACTCCATCCACCACCTCTACTCCATCCACCACCTCTACTCCATCCACCACCTCTACTCCATCCACCACGCCTACCTCCACCTCTACTTCCACCACTTCTACCAAGGCTGCTGCCACCACTGCTGCTTCATCTGGTGGTATCAACGGTGACTTGTCTGACTTCTCCGACCCAACTGTTGAGTTCGAGGATGGTACCATCGAGTGTTCCGCCTTCCCAGCTGGTCAGGGTGTCATTGCTCTTGACTGGATGAACTTTGGTGGTTGGGCCTCTATCATGAACATGGATGGTCAGACCTCCACCACATGTGAGGATGGTTACTACTGTTCTTACGCTTGTCAGGCTGGTATGTCCAAGACTCAGTACCCATCTTCCCAGCCAGCTTCTGGTATCTCCGTTGGTGGTTTGTACTGTAAGGACGGTTACCTCTACAGATCCAACACTGACTCCAAGTACTTGTGTGAGTGGGGTGCTGACTCCTCTTACGCTGTCAACAACGTTGACCAGGACATTGCCTTGTGCCGTACCGACTACCCAGGTTCCGAGAACATGAACGTTCCAACTGTTGTCTCCCCAGGTTCCCAGAAGCCAATGTCTGTCGTCGACTCTGACAACTACTTTACCTGGAGAGGTGGTAAGACCTCCGCTCAGTACTACGTGAACAACGCTGGTGTCTCTGTTGAGGATGGCTGTATCTGGGGTACTGATGGTTCTGGTATCGGTAACTGGGCTCCAGTTGTCTTGGGTGCTGGTAAGACCAACGGTGTTACTTACCTGTCTGTTATTCCAAACCCAAACAACAAGACTCCACCAAACTACAACATCAAGATCGAGGCTACCGAGGGTTCTGTTGCTAACGGTGACTGTTCCTACATTGACGGTGTCTACACCGGTTCTGGTACCGATGGTTGTACCGTTGCTGTTACCAAGGGTTCTGCTAACTTCGTCTTCTACTAAGCGATGACGCCCCCTTTCCGATAACGAAACCTTCCTTCATACCTTCTTTCACGGGTTTATTTGCTTTCTATGTGTTTGTGATATCCACAAATGTGCTCTGATTCCCCATATAACAGAGCCCCTTATTTTGTTATGAGCTTTCTTGATGATACCCTCTTCTCTTTTATCATACTTTCTCGGCTGCTTGTTGGCTTTGTGATACTCATCACGATTTCCTTTTGATTGTTTACTAGGTATATATATTTTTTCTTTTTACTTTCTTTTCGATGAATGGTTATTTCTGAAAACAGAGTTATGTAGAATATCCGTTTGATTGTTGGTTTGCTGTGTGACATAATTACTTAAGGTTAATATTGTGATGTCGGTTGTGGAGGTGTGTGGTTCTGAAACGTTTGAAAAGTAAACAGTGCGACAGCTCAAGCGCAACCGATCACGATGATCAATACATAGACATCAACACTTCCCATAGTTCACAGGTAAACTCTATTCCACCAGCTAATTCATACGCAGTGCGCACAGACCAGAATTTTATCAAGAATCACAGAATACAAGAACTGAGTGAAAAGATAGTCATGAGCACCAGACGAGAAGAACCAAAGAGACGATTTCTCAGAGCGTCACTCAGTCCGTCCACCAGCAACAACCCAAACTCTCTCGATAAGTCAACAGCCAACTTACTATCAAGGACGCTGCTCAAGGAGTCAGATAAGTATTCAGCTGATGAGACCAATGGGAATCAACGGTTTGTAATCCACAAATCCACATCACCAGACGATTATGCTATCTTCAGTTCATCTCACCCGTTGAGAGATTCTCGATTATAGGCTCTTGCGCAGGCAGAAGCCACACTGGACCAACTCTTTTGTCGAGATGGAGATGATGATTCTGGATCAGACGACGAAGAGCTGGATTTATCAAATATTGTACCAACGGGGAAAGGTGAACAAGATGACATCTTGATCAGCGTTCCAGGCTATTCACAAGAGGAGGTGATCGCATCAAAGAGATTGAACGTGAACGAAAGGAAGAACATCAGATTGTCTAAAGTGAGCTCATTGGAGAGAGCTTTCAGCAATAATGGATTCCTGAGAGGACTATCAAGGTCACAGATACAACAATACCGAGGTGTGAACACTGAGTACATTGAGGAGCAGAAGTCTCTACAAGATGAGTGCAAGTTACGCAAGGAGCAAGAAGAAGCGCTGGTGTATCTGCACTCCGATGATCCCATCAAACAACAAAGATATGACCAAGCTAGGATGGAGTTACTACGAGAAGCTGTATAGCAGTTGTCTGAAGATGATTGGAGGTTCTAACTGGGGACTGGTATACGTGGCTGTTCTCTGATACGGGCGATGGAATCTAGAACTTCAAATCTTGGTAATGACTATTAATGCTAATGAGACATATAAGAACCATATGTATTCTCTCTGTAGAGCATAATACGTACTCAAGTAGCCAAACATCATCGCAGACGTTCTGGTAATCTGTAATCTGCCAAAACGGGGCGGTTCAATACCATAGAGCCGGCATCTCCGTGAGGGCGTGAGTACTCCAGTTTCGAACTGTGGGATTCCGGGAGTGAAAACCAAAAAGCCGAACCCCGAATTCAACCCGGCTCCAGCTCAGCCTTCACAAACCGCTGCGAGAAACTCAACTTTGAGTTCAACCCCAACCCCAACGCTTCACTAAAACAATCAACAAGGGGCTATAAACTGTGATAGGCAATCACAATGAATATCATCAAGTTACAGGTACGTCAATTTTCGCTGGTATAGTGGGTGTGTTCGGATGTGTGTTGGTCGTCTCTTGACGGGTGCTGTCATGAACAGCTGTTGCTCCCATCTTGAAGCCCGCCACTCATCTGACTGGGTTTGTCCTTCACTATTCATTATTTTGTCTATATGCTAGGTCAGAATACTAACAAATCCCATAACTATAGAGAAAATTCCCAATTCTCAACCAGGAGGACCTCTTCAACGTCATTGAGCAGTTCCGTGACATTGACCTTGAGGAGAAGGGCTATGTTGAGAAACAATCCGTTATTGAGAAGCTCTCCAGCGCAGGTGAAGGCTCTTATGATGACGTCCGTGAGACATTGAAAGAGGTCTCCGTGGACTCCTCTGGTCGTGTCGAGTTGGACGACTATGTCGAGCTTGTCGCCAAGTTGAGAGAGAACAAGTCACAGCCACCTTCTGCCGCCTCTGCCAACAAGATTCAGCACAAGGGTACTGGTGCTAAGGCGTCTATTATTGTCGGTGGTAAGACATCAGGTACTACACACACCATCAACGAGGAAGAGAAGACTGAGTTTACCAAGCATATCAATGCCGTTCTTGCTGGCGACCCAGATGTCGGTGACCGTATCCCTATCCCAACAGACACTTTCCAGATCTTTGATGAGTGTAAGGACGGTTTGATCTTGTCCAAGTTGATCAACGACTCTGTACCAGACACCATTGATACACGTGTGTTGAACATGCCAAAGAAGGGCAAGTCCCTCAACAACTTCACAATGTCTGAGAATGCCAACATCGTCATCAACTCCGCAAAGGCCATCGGTTGTGTTGTGGTCAATGTCCACTCCGAGGACTTCATCGAGGGTAAAGAGCACTTGATCCTTGGTCTTATCTGGCAGATCATCCGTAAGGGTTTGCTT
This sequence comes from Petasospora meyerae, assembly GCA_030462915.1. Lineage (NCBI taxonomy): Eukaryota > Fungi > Ascomycota > Saccharomycetes > Phaffomycetales > Wickerhamomycetaceae > Petasospora > Petasospora meyerae. The sequence continues at coordinate 262,076 of JAKVQR010000158.1, read as the reverse complement.
AACAAGATTGATATCAAGCTCCACCCAGAGTTGTACCGTTTGCTTGAAGACGATGAGACATTGGAGCAGTTCCTCAGATTACCACCTGAGCAGATTTTGCTCCGTTGGTTCAACTACCACTTGAAGGCTGCTGGATGGGAGAGAAGAGTTACAAACTTCTCCGGTGACGTGAAAGACGGCGAGAACTACACCGTTTTGCTCAACCAGCTGGATCCTCAACTTTGTTCTTTGGCTCCATTGCACACCAACGACCTCATGGAGAGAGCCGAGCAGATCTTGCAGAATGCCGAGAAGCTTGACGCCAGAAAGTACTTGACACCATCTGCTTTGGTGAAGGGTAATCCCAAGTTGAACTTGGCCTTTGTTGCCCATCTCTTCAACACACATCCAGGTCTTGACGCCTTGGAGGAGAACGAGGCTCCAGAGATTGAGGAGTTCGACGCCGAGGGTGAAAGAGAAGCCCGTGTGTTCACACTGTGGTTGAACTCTCTCGAAGTGGACCCACCTGTTGTTTCCTTGTTCGAGGACTTGAAAGACGGTACCATCTTGCTCCAGGCTTTCGAGAAGGTGTTGCCTGGTTCCATCGACCCTAAACACGTCAACAAGAGACCGGCTTCCGGTGCAGAGCTCTCAAGATTCAAAGCCTTGGAGAACACCAACTATGCCGTTGAAGCCGGTAAGGCCAACCACTTCTCTCTCGTCGGTATCGAAGGTTCTGATATCGTCGATGGTAACAAGCTGCTCACCCTTGGTTTGGTTTGGCAGGTGATGCGTCGTAACATTGTCGTTACACTTAAGTCCCTCACTAAGCAAGGTAGAGACTTGACAGATGCAGATGTGCTGAAATGGGCCAAGGCCAAGGTGGAAGCCGGTGGTAAGTCTTCTACTATCCGTTCTTTCTCTGACCCTTCACTCGCTAATGGTCACTTCCTCCTGGACGTGTTGAACGGATTGGCTCCAGGTTACGTGGATTACTCCCTTGTTCACCCAGGACACACTGATGAAGAGAGATACGCCAATGCTAGATTGGCCATTTCCATTGCCAGAAAGCTCGGTGCTCTTATCTGGCTTGTTCCAGAGGATATCAACGAGGTTCGTTCGAGACTTATCTTCACCTTCGTTGGTTCTTTGATGTCCATTGAAAAGTGAGGTAATTTCGCCCCATCCTTCTTCTGTGCTATAGTTACTTCTCTTCTGTTGAATTTTTCATGTCTTTATAATAATAAAAATGGACCAGACCCTCTTCTTTCTTTCAGATACACACTCAAATAGAGTGTCTAGAGTTTGTAATCTGGTCTTTCAACTTCTCGTCCCACTCCACCCTCAACTTCTCTACATATGCAAGAATATCTTCGGCACCGGTCTTGTCCACTTCCTGGATCTTGATGTACTCACTCCCGTCTCTATAGCACGCAGAACCGTATTTGACATCCTGCTTTTCAAAATGCGGGTTCGCCAGTTTGGCAGCGTACACAGGAGCATTGGCTCCCTTGTAACCATCGATATTCATCCATGGAGTTCCCAACCATCTCACAACGTAGAAGATCAGAAGCATTCCGTAGTACGTGAACACGTTGAGGAACTTGTGGTACGAGAAAGAGTTGAAGATCCCCGGCTGGATCAAGTACTGAGTGATTCCACGGTCACGGAGGGACTCGTATGTGGCCATATGGAGTAAGTCGATCTCACGCTTGGAACCCTCGTAGGAGACATCCGATTTCAGCAGCTCCAGGTCGTCGAATGAGAGATACTTTGGGTCAGACATGATACTTGAGACCCAGATGACACGTCCCTTAGCGGCTTCCAACAGACCAAGCACTTTTTGGAGCAAGTAGTAAGGACCAAAGACGTTACACTAGAAGACAAGCCCCATACCATCTCGCGTCTTCACACCGACACGCTGGATCTTGTAACTTGGAGCAGTGGCACCTTTGATCGGATTGCTGCAGATCTCCTTAGTGGCACCAATCCAGTCGATTCCGTCAAAGACACCTTGCGCAGAGTTGGCGAAGAAGTAGTCCAACTTTTTGTAACGTTTGTTCAATTCGTAGGCGGCATTGAGCACTGACACCATATCGGTGAAGTCCACCAAAAGATAGTCAAAGTCCACAATGCCTTCGCGGCCCATCTTGTCCACATATTCCTTGATGGTATCGACCACTTCACGCACACGTGGTAACGTTCTTGAGGTGACAATGATGGTCAAACGGGTGTCGTCGAGTTCTGATTCGATGAGACGGTATGCGATGTTCATACCGAGGTTACTGTTTGTGCCCGTGATGAGGGCGACTTTTCTCTCAGGTGCCATTGTTTCTTGAGGTCTGTAAAAGAGTCTTTTTGTCCAAAATGATGGACTAGAGAGAGAATTGAACAGCAGACTGAACAAGCTTTCCCTTCAAGAAGTTGCGTTGTATGCCTCGTATAGCTCTCATGATGTGGGTACGGCGGAGGTAGAGGGACACGACTATAAATGGCAGACAGTTGTTTCGCGAACTTGGCCTGGATGATGGATCTCACCATCACCGGGACAACAATAGAAAATCAACAAATGTAAACAAACCATGATCCCTCGTTATTCCTTCAATTCCTAAAGCACTCTTAAACTCTATCAGCTCTTGCTTCGGCGGCTACTTCTATCTTTCATGGAACACAAATCACAAATGGAACCTCTTAAAGACTCAACAAACGTCATAGCGCTAGCCCCAGTGCTGGAGTTTACCGCCAAATCTCCACCGAAGCTCACTCTTTCTTCGCCATTACGCAAGAGTCCTGCTAAAGAAGGTCTCATGTCCAAACCACCAGCTAGACTCTCTCCATTCAAGGGGAACAAATCTACAATGACTGCACAGGAGATTTTCTCCACAACTCCGCGCCGTATCGCTCATTCAAGGGCACATAGCGTGGACAGACATCCGGTGAAACCAAGCTTTGTTCCTCCACAACCGCCGAGTTCAACATCTACCGACAACTCTTCACAGAGCCATATCACAGGGAAGATCCAACCTTCGCTACAAAGACACATACCAACGTTTGTAAGACGTGCCATCACACCTTCACGTATGATAAGCTCCCAGAGGAAACAAGTGACCCAATCTGAAGAACCAGTTTCCAAATCCGCTAAACCCACAGATGCACCAAATACGACATCCATGGGGTCACTACAACGGAAGTCCATATTGAAGCGACGCCATGAGAATGATTCTGACGTGAATGGCAAGAACACCAGTAAGGACGAGGAGCAGATGGACCTCACAACTTCTTTGAACACCGTTATCAATGCTGAGAGTGCCAAAAACGTACTCAGACACCTTGATGCTGGTCAATCGAGATAGACAAGGAAGAAGAGGGTTGTAATGTTTGACGATACAAAGCAAGTATAGTCAGTCCTAGTGGAAGAGACCGATGATGTCAAATTGATGCTCAAACAGATCTTACAAAACCAGCAGTTGATTATGAAGAGATTGGACGCACTTGAATCTAAGAAAATGTAAGATGAGTGGTATATTCAGTTCTTGTCCTATCTTGCTATATGTGCCTTCACGATATCTATTGCAGCCAAGGAGTCTTCTTCGGAACTGTGCTCTCCAGACTGGATCTTTCTGTCCAAAAACTGGAATGCCAACTCCTTTAAGGCATACTTCTTGTTCAAGCCTTTTGGGAACAATATGGCTGTATCGACAACTTGATGATGAACCAATCTCAAAGTGTTCAAGTCGTTCTCCAATCCATGCCCCACGATGATGGTATCTCGTGTGATGACGTTGTATAGGATGTAATCCAAAGTTTCATCCAATGTCTTTGCAGATTCTGGGATGGTGGAGACACCGGACCAGTGTGTATTGAGATCCAGAATCTCACCAGAAGGTTTCACAACTTCATCGTAGAGGACCTTACCTGTGAAGAAGTCCATGATGGTGAGTCTAATGAGTTCCATACCTTTCGAAGTGTATCCCATTTCACAGTCCATTCCGACAATCTTCCGAGAAGGGTTCAATGATTTCAATGTTTCTCTGAAGGGTATCATGCTGTGTAGTTCCTCACCTGATTTGCACTTGAAGACATGATGTTGAGATGTCTTACAACCTTGAGACTCTCCAACGACTTGGTCACAACATTCCCAGTACTTGTCGTTGTTCTCAAATCTCTTTCGACGTTCATGGAACTGGCACTTGATCAGGTTCATGATGTTCTTGACTGGGAACTCCTCTCCACAACGATCACACTTCTTGAGATCTTCGGGTGTGTACTTCTCCAAAGACGGAATGGCAGTGACGTAACCGTTACGCTATAGCTTTTCCACGGTATGAACTAGTTTCAGCACTGCGTCGTACTGCTCATCGTGTGATAGTGTCTTGAGGTTGCTTTTCTGCGGTTGAGAGTACTGAATCGCATTCATCCTTGCCTTCTTGATGAAAACCTTCATGTTTGAGTTATATGTGTTTGTGGTGGAAGTTTTGGCGACCCCAAACTCAGCATCAACAGCGGTCTTCTTGGGGAGGGCCACCTTGTTACGTTCGTACACTTCGATCAAGGCGGCAATGTAGCGCATCCGTTGTTGCACAGTAGCTGGGGCACCAACACCAGGTAATGTGAGAGGGGCCCATTTGACGAGATCCTTAGCTGTAGGGGCGGGGTTTAAGCGTTGTTTCTTGGTGTTGGGTTCTGTGAGCGCATGGGTACCAGTTGTGGTTGAGAGCTCTCGCTTGGTGTGGTTGAAGATGCATTGAGGAAGGTTGCAGCTGGCTTGTTTAGGACAGTGAACGCTGGCGAAGTAGCTGTTGGAGGAACGGAACATTGATCTCAAGCGGAACATTTACCGCTCGTTGTGGGTGGATGTGTGAGGAGCTGTCTGGTTATGTCTTGGTGGGTTTCAAGTGTACAGGCGAGGAAAGGCGATGGAGTTTTTTTAGCACCACGAGAGAGACATCAACAACTAACGACATCCACAGAATCGGCTTCTTCAATGTAAAGACTACAAATTTATCACACCATGCCTAAGAAGACAACAGAGGAAGAGTTGGTCAGAGTCGATTTGAGACTGTAAGTTCAGGTTGTTTACTCAAGGGAGTCACACAAACGGATACTAACACATCTCCAACACAGCACCACTGATCCATCCAAAGCCACGAAGCTCGCCAATGTCGAGGTCGATACAGTCACGTGGCAAACGATCATAACTGCTGCCCTGAGGAACTTACACGGACTGCTACGCGGATCTATCCATTATGAGGTTGTACGAACGGAGAAGTCATCAGCCACAGTGGAGACCCACAGAGATGATGAACAGACATTGCGATCAGCATTGACGCTTTACAGAGTAGATCTGGAGAAGTACGGATTACTTGACTGTGAATGTGCTATTGAAATACAATAAATATCGATTTGATCATTTCCATTGGAAGAACCCACAGCTGTAGAGCTTCTCGTCATCGGCGGTCTTGATTTCACCGTTGTCCTTTGCACAAGTCCAGAACTTCTTACCTTTGTTCTCTGCCGTCTTTGCAGTCTTCAGGATGCACGATTCATTGTGTTTACACTTGGGTACGACTTCGTTGGCTATCCTGAATCTGCCTCCAGAAAGCGATATGGATGCTCCTGATTTTGATGACTCCTTGGGATGAGATGCGATGGTGTCCTTATCATGCGTAGTAGACGAGCTGGCCGGGGTCTCTGCCCTGCTCTTGAAGAAATGTAAAACCGATGGAGTGTTGGCAGTCTTTGGTTTGCTTGGTGGCGGTTCAACTTTGCGTTTCTTTGTTGTATGAGTCGAGGCAGTGGAGGACGGAGATGGTGTTGTAGTATCACTGACAGGACCCCTGGAGGGAGATCTCCTTTTCGCCATTGCAAACATAGAATGGATACTTCCAGTTGACAACTTGTAAACAGACTTGGATTCCATCTTGGGAACTGCAACGTCTGGTATCCCTCCAGTGAGCCCAGAAGCGTCAAAGTCGGTGAACACAGGACAATGATCTGAACCCATCAGGAAGGGCCAAATGTCCCCACCCACCACTGATCCTGAGAGCTTCTCGGTAGCCAATACGAGATCGATTCTTGAACCGAAGTTCCCCGGTCTGGAATTCATCATTGTGTTCCACACCGTGTACATACCCTGTCTTCTTCCCTAACACTTTCTTGTCGTGTCAACCAACAACCGTGGTTTCACATCCTATGTCTGATCGAGAGAATCCAAAAGGATCGCATTCAGGAGAATTCGGGGTATTGAGCTTCTGATAAACTTCAACGCCTCAACTTTGTTCACCTCGTCAAATGTATCCTCATCGGCCTTCACTATGGATTTGGACTTCAGCAGCTCACTCAGAGCATCGGCCCTATCGATCAGATCCCGAGCAATGTTGATGTCACCCATCAACACCACCTCTTTCCCCATGGCAGAGAGCCTTCGTACACGTTCCAGTAACGCCTCCAAGAACTGTACTCGAAATTGCTCACCATCATCTGTACCCATAGAATTGGCGGGACAGTACACAGAGATCACCACTGTGTTTGAAGCCAGTTCAACAACAACACAACGGCCTTCAGAGTCCACATTCTGCGCCACATCTTCTTCAATCTCCGGATATCCACCGATACAATTGTGTGATTCCTTATATGGGAGCTTGGTGTCGTGTGACGTCAAGACACCAGTGATGCCTTCTTCTGCCTTGACGACTTTCAAAGCTCTTTGTATACCAATTGGCTCACCCTTGGTGGGGATTCTCACATATACGCCCACACCTGAATAGCCTCTTTTCACTTTGGGCACCGATATAAAGCTGTGATATCCATCAATCTTGCCAATGGTGTGGTCTATATCCTTGGGCGTGACTTTCAACTCCTACAGGGTGATGATATCGGCATGTAGTGATTGGAATACTGAAGAAAGTTTGCGAAGTTGAGTCCAAGGGTGATAGTGGAATAGTGTCCTTACTCCATTGACATTGAATGTGATGTATCGTACACTAGTTTGGGCTTTTGGTGGGATCTTGGAGAGTGTATCCATCGTATGCAGTTTGCGATTAGTTTAAGAAGTGCTGGTGATTATGAAATGAGCATGGGTTTGGGGAGGTCTAATCTGGGAGGGGAGTAATCGACCATTCACAGCAGTTCAATCAGTATAATACCGACTCCTGACGTATCTGGAGTCTGGACGCTACCTTATCAACTCCAAGGTTCATCTGTGATCAAGTACGTTAAAGCGTGTTTGCATAATAAACGGGTTCGCGCGTATGGTACAAAAAACACATCACGCGAAGGGGGTAAAAAAGAAAAAAAAAACATACACACAACAAACAGGCAGCAGCGCGAAGGAGTTTGTTGTTGAACTTTGGAGAGTCGTGAAGTTTTCGTCCCTTGTTGATGTTACAGTGGAACGCGTTGAGTTTTTGAGAGTTGAACACTATCCATTCTTCCCAAGAGGTCTTGAACACGACTCAGCTAAATAACACACTAGGGCAGTAAAGCGTTTGGAGAAGGTCAATCAGGCAAAACATCAACTACTTTCACAATGACAGATACACGTGTGCTGCAGCAGGGTCTACAACTTATGGCCGAGTCACCTTTCTACAAGTCACTTCGATCTGAAATTTCCAATGCCGAACCTCTACAGGCCATCCAGTCGATATCAGAGACAGAGAAGATCATCGAGCCATCATAGTACCTCAACGTGAGGAACCCTCTGATTCACGCTCAGGCAGTTGAAGTACACACACGAGCCAATGACACTTACAAACACATCCTGTCACCACAACTTCAACACGAGCTTTTAGGCTCCGACGATGCCCATTTGAAGATCCAACTTCTTGCCGAGCATGCCATCGCTAACATCCCACATACAACTAAGCTTCTACCACTTTCGGAGCTGAAGGCTCTCACCAAGAGAATCGAGGATTTGAATGAGACCCGTGATGAGATCGAGGCTCAACTGAAGAGCAATTCCAAGCTGATAGAAAACACTCTTTCAGGAAGTGCCGAGGACCGTGGGATTGTACTTACCATCATCAGCTCGAGTAGTGCACTCCAGGATCGTCTTCGCAACACAACATTGGAGTTGGAGAGATGTAAACAGGATCTCCAGACACAATACTCTCTTGCCCTGGCGTTCACCCATATGGATCACCTGAGTCATAACAGTGTGGAACCTCCAGTGGTCAACAACGACAACTCCGAGGAACTGCTCTCATACATCGCATCTGCTGCTGTCCAACGTAACGTGATGCTTCCTCCACCAGTAGGTGATACACCTCAACACAAGACAAGATGGGCCAAGGACTGTCTTGAAGCATTGCTGGACTCCCAAAGTAGCACACCTCTGTCTATGACAAGAAGCACAACCCCGTCCAATGAGGCTGTGGAGAAGTATAGAGAGCAAGTGCACAAGTTGAAGACCTCATTACAGGATTTACAATTTGCACACAGTTATTTGACCAAGCAGTACGAAACTGAGAGATCTATGAATACCACCTTGGCAGACACACATCGCAACAAGCGCATGGCGTTGGAGAACCAGTTATCGGAGACGGTGATTGCACTGGAGAAGGCACAACAACGTACGATACTGGTGGAGCATGAGAAGAATATCCTACAGGAGAAAGTGGATTCCATGTACACACAGATCCAACAGTTACAAAAACAAGTGACTCAGTTAAAAATTGACAATCTGGGATACGTTCAGGAGATGAACACTCCAATGAGCCCTGTGTCTGATGGTGACGATGCTCTTGGCTCTACTTCTCCAATGACTGGACTATCACTCACGGTGGGTGAACAGGAGTCCATCTCAAAGAACAGAAACTCACTGGATCCAAACCCAAAGACACCACAGATGGGTGGAAAGTATAGGATTAGTGGACCTCCTTCACCGTTGAAGTTCAACTCATCGATCTCGGTGATGCGTGACGAGTTTAAGAAGATGGTTGATGAGATGCAAAGAGGGTTTGAAGATCAATTGGAGCAGGAGAAGATTGAACGCCAGAGATTGGAGAATCTGCTGAGGATGTATGAACAGAGAGATTCTTCTAGGGATGAAGATTTGCTATAAGCAATAAACGGGCTGTCGGTATCATGACGTAGATGGTAAAACGCGGTTTGATGTGCCGTGGGAATCTATTATACGTAGACGTCTAACGTGGGGCTGACACTGGACAGTTGACCGTACTGTACCCTACATGATGGTCCCTGTAAGCAGCCACACTGTACACACGACTACGTTACGATCTATACACGAGAAAACGACCCCATTTACTATCCGATAAGGGCGTTGGTTCAGAAGAAACACAAAAGCCTCAAACCAATCAGAAACTTGTACTGTGTCAAGCTCCAGACTCCAGAGATTACCCTGGGGTACAATATTTGACACGAAATAATAAAAGTTCGGAAGCTCGGAGCATTCCGCAATAGTCCAAGTTTATCCGGAATCTCTGGGGTGCATATCTGAACTGTTGAAGGAGTCAACTTTACCTCTCTAGAAGTGAATTTGGTGTATCTGGTGAGTCGCATCTCCGCTTTGTTACACAATATGGAGCAATCTCCGAAATTCTAGTATGGACCCCCGCAAGTCATCCAAGGTCATCCACAGGGTCTGATTGGCACCTCTGATTAAGGAGTCAGCGATCATCCCGATTCCCGCGGCAACAACCTACTAGTAAGTACACTAGATCTAGAGATTTGGTACAAGACCGCCCAACAATAAATCAGGTTTCTAATTGTGATATCGGACGCATGCAGGTTGGCATTTCAAGTCCCTCTGCGCAAGTTAAGTGAAACAAGGGTGATGTCTGTCCAGCTATAACGAACTCCATGATATGTCTATGTGTGGAGCTAAGCAGCTATGGCTGAAGTGCCATTTATAGTAACATATCGTTGTAGCCTATTCGATAGCCTTTCCCCAATAGCTCCTACCAAATTACTTTTGTTTCTTGTACGAAGCTCGACTGTCGACAAAGCTTGTATAAAAATCTTCCAGTTTGTCCTTACCGTCTGGGGAGAATCTTGGCAAAGTGAGGACCGTGTAGGAGGAACTGTAAACTCTTGCCAGTGATTGAAAGTCCAGACTCCAAAACTTCAACATGAAAGACTCGAGCGGCGAGCCAAGGCAAAAGAGCAGCTTATGAACTGACTCGAGAAAAAGAGTGCCGTTCATCTTCCCTCATGAACCGTGGATCACTGTTCAGAAGGAGTCACCAAAGACGTGCCAAGTTGTTGAGTCCCGGACCATCACAGGTTATACTATGACGTGTTTACTATAAGCCTATCGAAAGAAGTCAACGGAGGAAACCCCGCGCAGTTGCATGTTGATAACCACAACGATGGAGTACTTTGAGCCGGTGTAAGCCTTAAGGTGAACACCCAAAGATTAGCAGTTCAACATGGATGGATAGCCTCCGGGGTTTGAATCATGTCTGAAACCTGTGGCATTTTCTGGGGATCCCCGTCGAGAAGTTAGAACTGACGACTTCATGCAGCTGTTTAATGGGGTCAGTAGTCAAAGTTTTTGGGAAGGGTCCTGAGTCTTATGCAAGTATCTGGGGCCGTGTGTATCCTGAAACCTTGACGTATATAAACCGCGGGGTACCGCTCCTAATCTCCAATATCGTCTTGTAAATTATTCTCAGTTATCATCAAATCACACTCTTACCCCTTACGCTAACATGTCAACATTGGAAAAGCCAGAGGTCGATATCGTCGAGGACCAACAGCAAGATGTCAGCTCCAAGGAGCAACTCAACTTGTCTGAGGAGTACCAGGCCGCTCCTATCCCAGAGGAACTCGCACACCTCACCCCAGAGGAACTCAAGAAACTTGAGATCAGAACAAGACGCAAGATCGACATGAGAATCCTGCCTATGCTTGTATGGATCTACATTCTCAACTACTTGGACAGAAACAACATTGCTTCTGCTAGACTTGGTGGGTTGGAAGAGGACTTGGGGCTCTCCGGTAACCAGTACCAGATCTGTATCTCCATTCTCTTCGTCGGTTACATCATCATGCAGATTCCAGCTAACATGATCCTCAACAAGCTTGGAAAGCCTTCATTATTCATGACGGTTATCATGACAGCTTGGGGTATCGTGTCCACATGCTGTGGTGCTGTGCAGAACTTCGCTGGTCTTGTTGCCATCAGAGTGTTGCTCGGTTTCATCGAGGCTGGTTTCTTCGGATCCGCTTTGTACTACTTGTCCTGTTGGTACTCACGTACTGAGTTGACTTTGAGAAATGCCATCTTGTATTCTGGTAGTTTGTTCTCTGGTGCTCTTGCTGGTCTTATTGGTGCTGGTATCATCGACAACATGGACGGAACCAGAGGTCTCAGATCTTGGAGATGGTTGTTCATTATAGAGGGTTGTATCACTGTTGGATCTGTTCCATTCGCTTACTTCATTCTCCCAGATATGCCGCATAACTCCAAATTCCTTACACCAGAGGAAAGAGCAATCACTATGTGGAAGCTTGCTAAGGAAGTCGGTCAAGGTGACTCTGATGACTTGAACAAGGAGACTTACTTCTCAACATTCAAACTTGCCATGAAGGACGTCAAAGTGTGGACACTCACAGGTGTGTTGTCTTTCCTTGTTGCTGCATGTGGTGTCACAAACTTCTTCCCATCTGTTGTGCAGACTTTGAACTTCAATCGTATCACCACACTGGGATTGACAGCTCCTCCATACGGCATCGCCGTGGTTGCCACATTCTTGTGGGCACGTCATGCTGATAAGACAGGAGAACGAACTTTGCACGTTATCATCCCATTGTTCTTCGCCATGATCTCCTTCATCATTGCAGTGGCCACCATGAACACATGTGCTCGTTACTTTGCCATGTGTTTGATGATCCCATCGTTGTACTGCTCCTTCACCACTATTTTGGCATGGATGTCCAACAGTTGTCCTAGACCACCATTGAAGAGAGCCATTGCCATCTCTACCATGAACTGTTTGTCCAATTCCACTTCCATCTGGAACGCTTATCTGTACCCAAAGAGTGATGGCCCAAGATACTTGATTGCCTTCTGTTGTAACATTGCCTTCCTCTTGTGTGCCATTCTTTTGGCCTTGTTCATGAAGTTCTGGCTTGTGAGATTGAACAAGAAGATCGAGAGAGGGGAGATGGATTGGGAGAAGGAGTTTGGTAAGGGCAATGATGGAAGTTCTATTGACCCAGAGTTCAGATTCCTCACATGATCTTGTGTTTGTTTTTAAGGCTTTTTAATCTTCAATTCGACCACATCCATGGACTCTGGAGATGAGATATCTGATGAACGATGAACCATAAGTCTGTATGTTGCAAACCTTTGACCGGAAAGGTTGAAAGACAGTGAGACGTAGATGTGTGGAAGATCGACGTGCTGAACACTCCTCATGGTACACTGTACGATCTCTATGTATGTACCGCGTAAATTTCATCCCAGGGAGTCAGGGACCCACGGGCCACGCCCCGGACTCACACCCCGGACTCACGCGTTGACACGTACGCGTCTTATTAATTATACCACGGTCCAGTGTCCACCCTAAATTGTAGAGATGTACATTGTAGAGATAGGCCATGAGACGTTTTAAGGGCTTCGAGAAATTCCGAATAACACTGGGATCCATCATCCAAGTTCCAACGATGAGATATCTGACAAAAGTAAGTACAATTTTCTAATTGAAATGTGATGGAGTTTCTGCCATCTGGCCTTGCACAAGATGCCGGCAAATCATCTGCCCGCTCGCGGGAGCACCTAGATGTGAGGCGTGTACTGCAGCTGTGGTATAACACGGTGGGCCCATAGTTAATTATATGGCCCTGCAATATTATATCCCGGGTTGTGTTAGAACTTAGAACCTAAGCTCTAATTATCAACTGCACTGCAGTAACGTATAACCAGCTAGGAATCATATCCGAATTAGCGACGTAAACTACTAGGGGGCTGAAAATTGACGGAAGGTGATCGAAATGTCGAACGGCAGGCTCATGAGAACAAATCAACTGTACAGCTTCCAGTATATGTTAGTACCGTTGCTACTTGATTTGAGCGTATCAATATACGCACTCATGGGTGCCGAGTATACTCACACCTTGCTTTATGGCAGATATTATACTATATAGGCAATTAACGATATACCCACTCGATAGTGTGAAAAGTCGTGTCAAATCCCATACTGCAGTTTCAGTTTGCGGTCGGATCGGACTTTCTGAACTGTATAACTGTATACTCTATGCACGGAGGCGGGATAACAAGTCGGAGTCCTGGATCGTACCACAATGCCCCGTATAATGCAGTGGCCACTGGCAACTTGCAAGTGCCCAGTGCCCAGTGCCCACCCGGCTGTATTCCCCCACTATTGTAATTTGTGATGCTTGCCTCGATCTCCGATATAACTCAATGGCTGTGACACCCGGCTTGTTCCTTGGTATATAAAGGTGGTCTTACCCCGGACTACTGTAACTTGCACAGCTGTCAATTATACTTTCTTCGCGTTTCTAGTCGACGACCATCATAATGCTTAGAAACACACTCAAGACTTCGGCCAGACCGGCTGCTAACGCTCTCAGAGCTTCATTCAAGGCTCGTCAGCTCTCCCCAGTTCTCACTGCCTCTTTGCAGGCCTACACCAGATCTTTCTCTACCACCATCCCACAATGGAAGGACACCATGAAGGGTTTGCAATACCACGGTGCCAAGGATATCAGATACAACACAGAGATTCCAATCCCATAGGTTACAAAGCCAGATGATGTCGTCTTGAAGATCGCTTACTGTGGTATCTGTGGTTCCGATTTGCACGAGTACGAACACCCAATTTTCTTCGAGGCCGCCTCCAAGGATGGTGACAAGATCTCCGGTAAGAAGCTCCCATTGGTTCTTGGTCACGAGTTCTCAGGTGTCGTCCACGAGGTTGGTTCCAACGTCACGCATCTCAAGCCAGGTGACCATGTCGTTGTCGAGGCCACCGGTCATTGTGATGACAGAATCAACTACTTCACCGAGCCAGAGAACAAGAGACAAGGCGAGCCTATGTGTCTCTCCTGTGAGATGGGCCACACCAACACCTGTGATGACCTCAACTTCGTTGGTCTTGGTGTGGACAACGGTGCCCTTGCTGAATACACCAAGTACAGCCAGAAGCATGTTTTGAAAGTCAGTGACAAGATCCCATTGGATGTCTGTGCTTTGATCGAGCCCCTCTCCGTCGTCTGGCACGCCGTTGAATTGGCAGACTTCAAGGCTGGTCAGGATGCTCTTGTCCTTGGTGCTGGTCCAATTGGTCTTGCCACATTGCTTGTCTTGCAGGCCAAGGGTGCCTCAAAGGTTGTTGTCTCTGAACCAGCAAGCATCAGAAGAGAGCAGGCCGAGAAGCTTGGTGCTATTGGTTTCAACCCAATGGACCACGGCGACAAGGCTATTGAGGAGTTGAGAAAGATGGCAGACAGAGGTCAAGGCTTCGCCACTTCCTTCGACTGTTCCGGTATCCCAGCCACTTACACCACTTCTATCCATGCCATCAGAGCTCACGGTACTGCTTGTAACGTTGCCATCTGGCCACACAAGTCCGTTGCCCACTACGTCATGGATTTGACTTCTTACGAGAAGAGATCTGTGGGCTCTTTGGGTTACCAGACAAAGGACTTCAAGGGTGTCATTGGTGCTTTGGAGTCTGGTGCTCTTGATGTCGAGAAGGTTAAGAGTTTGATCACTGGTAAGGTCGCTTTGAAGAACGGTGTTGCTCAAGGTTTCGAGGAGTTGATCAACCACAAGGACAAGCACATCAAGATCCTTATCTCTCCAGAGCTCTGAGTAATGTGAGCGCAGTACTTGACATCGTATACAACAAATACACGATTTGATGCTATTGTTTCCTTATCTGACTAGTAGGTGGTGAGATGGGTAGCCGGGTAGCCGGGTAGCCTGTCCGGGCTTCTAACCAAAAGGCGCATACGAACATCCGCACACCATCAACTATCCCCCGGTATGCTTTGATTCTTGGCCTTTGACAAGCTGGAAAGACATGAACGAATATCAAGCGTTTTGACGGAGGAGCGGCATCTAAATCACTCAAGCGATTGACTATACAAATGGGAATATCCAGAATAATATCGGACTCAAGGAGCTCTTTACTCTGGGATCGACTAGCGGCTAACGAGGTCTCCTCACTAGCCACGGAATTGTCGGAGGCTCTGAAGCTGGGTGCAGATGAAGAGGTAATTGATACGAATGAATTCCATCGATAGACTGTCACTGTTCTGGCGTTTATTGTGGTATCTTTACCTGAAGATTCAATTGATGAAGACTTACTCGAGACACTTGCAGAACAGCTTCAATCGGCTGATCACGTCGACTCGGAGAGGGTCTGTGAGTCCATCTTTGAAATGTGCAGTGAAGCACACATCACCAGCTCACTCCCCATTGCCAGTGCTCTTCAACTGTCTGTCCAGTACAAAAGATCAGACTTGCAGGATCTTGTTATCTTAGTTGTTGACCGACTGAGTGAATTGGGTACACGGAATGCCATCGAGCTCTCTCGTTGTGAAATGATGACACAATCGGTTACATCCCTGATTGCTGAAGTGGAAAGTGAAGAAACAATGTCATACCTCACTAAAGTCCTCTTATCACTCGATGTGAAACCACAACATGTCCTACAGATATTGGAGAAGTCTATATCAGTGTCTCCGGAAGTGCCAACCAATAAGTTTATCACAATGGCTTCGACGCTCCTCGATAAGGAGAACACTTCAGAGTTCCGCATCAAGCATTCTTCCATCAGTGTACCCATCAAGATACACACTGCTGCAAAAGGATATACAGTGCAATCATGGATCAAGATCAACGAAGAGGCGGACTGTACACTCATAACGCTCTCTGAGAGGCTCCAACTACGACTGGAGTCGAACCGTTTGGCAATCTATGATCGTTCCGTCTTGGTCATCCGCTTTGACACATTCTCCGTGAATACCGGCGCATACTACCACATTGTACTTCAGCATCAGCTATCAACATCTGGACAACCTGAGAGAAGCAAGCTGAATCTCTTTGTCAACGGTGACTTCATCCAACAGGTGCGCTGTGCTTATCCCCTTTCCAGCAGCACCGAGTTCATCTCATCCTCCTCGTCTATTACAAACACAGTGACACTTGGATCGAAAGACTCCAATATGAGCTTTACCTCACTATTTGCTGTTGCAGATGTCCTACCATATGAATGGATTGCTGTTTCTTTCTATCTTGGACGGCACTATTCCGGCTCATATCAGGATGAAGAACTTTTGAGATTCTTGAACTATGAGGAGCGCACTGCGTTCAACCTGAAACTGTTACATGCTAGTAAGAACGTGGATAGGAACTTGGATATCAACAACTTGCACTTGAATGTTTTGAAGGACAGTATCCTGTTGACGTTGAATGGTGACATCACATCTGGGGATCACTATCAAATCCATGATGGACAACTCTTCTCATCTAAAGCTATCATCCTGGGACAGGTCTTCCACCAGTATGGGCAGACAATCAGTGAAACATTCTACACAGTGAATCCTATTGGTATCATTTATATGCTGATTGAGTCATCCAAGTCACAGTCAAGCATTGAACAATATCTGAATTTCCTTTTCAAGTCCATCAACTCAAACTGGAAGTTCATCAGGGAGGTCGAAGAATCAAACGGCTTTTCTATTATTGCTACGTTGCTCAAGTACAAGAAGTCAGAACTTGGTAAATCTCTACCTATTTCCATTCTACAATCAGTTCTTTCCTTCGTTGGCTACAGCATTGCCTCTCCTTTCAACTCCGTTATCAACAATGACATCGCCTACGATACACTTGTGCTTGATCTTGATTTGTGGAAACCCCTTTCTGATGAACCGACCGAGTCGGAGGTTGAAGTCTTCAAGTACTTTATGTCTCAACTGGCCGGTTTCGTCAGTGACTCCAAGTTCAACACCTTCAACATCTTGAAGATGAAAAAGATGAAGCCAGTGAGACGTCTTTTACTGCATCTTGTACAGAGTCCAACAATTCCTGACCTTGTGCAATCCATTGAATCTACGTTGAGTGGTCTGGTTCAGTCAAACCTTACTACTGATACAGTCAAGGCACTGTGCTCATTCATCGTCTTTTCTCTGAGCGAAGGGAACGAGAGAAACGCTGTTTCGGTACTACAAACTCTGGCAGGAGTCGCACTGGATCCTTTATTTACCAATGCTACATCGTGGAAGAAAATCTTCAGTCCTGTCTCCATCAAGTTCCTATTGCTAACTTTGCAGCTTGGTAAGAACAACAAGGAAGTAATTAGCATCTCCCTCACCATGCTCATCAAAAACTTCATCATGGCAAAGAAGTCGTACGACCTCTTCATCAAGAACAATGGTTTACATGTCCTCCTTTCATGTTTGAAAGAAGTCAAATTGGACGTCACAGTATTCAACATTCTCATCAACGGCTCATTCGGTCAGTATCAATACGATCTGAGATTTGATACAATCGCAAAGCACTTGGACGCTTCCTCATTGACCGCTGTTGTCATTCCTGAACTGCACTATTTGGCATGTGATCTGCTTGAGTGGCTTGTGCTACACGATATCTTTCAAGACGACAGCCAGACATCAGTGATAGCTTTGATTGATTACTACATCTCATTCTTGTCTTCGACCATGAGAACGAACGATGGATTCAGCAAGGTGATGGGAACTGATCGCACGATGTTAAGAAAGCTCTGCAATATGATCATCCTTCTAACCAAGCCACAAAACACACAAGCGTACTTTGAGAGTTTTGAAAATATCGTTGAGTTGTTGTCCAGCATGCTAGTGTCGAAGATCTTCAATGGTGAAACTCAATCGCTACAGTCTTACCTTCAAGGCATCTTCTAGGTTTCAGAGGATGGACGCTCTACCAACATTCACACAGTCTTCGTTTGTTTTCTCATTCCAAAAGTGCTGCTCCATCTCAAAGAGTTTGCCAATGACTTCGAGGTTCTGTTGCAGACTGGATCGTTGAACTTCATCAATTTATCTGTATTTTTGACCTCATTGCAAAGCGAGTTGTTGCTGGTCCAATGGAGCCCAACCGATTACTTCAACTACTTTTCAGTTGTGCTCAGTCTTCTTGAGAGCTACAGGAAAGCTGGAAAGGCTCCAAAGAGCACATACTATGCTCAGTTATCCAAAATTGTGACGCCCATTTTGAATACTCTATCCTACACTTTGAAGGATGTTGAGGACCAGGACCAGATTGAAGGATTTTTGACAATGCTGATGTTCCACCAGGAAAGTCTATTCACAAGTGACTCACTCACCAATGAAGGTGTTTCATTCCTGTTGTGTTTACTGCTACGTTTCGGTACCTCCACCACTCAGCCTGTTTCTTCCTTGTCATTCAATCTTCTGAGAGTTATGCTGATGCATCGTCACTCCGATATGGCTGCTATTTGTGCTACCATAACATACCTCAACTTCGTCTCGGTGACAAAGTTTCTTGAGTCTATCATGAGTATGAATGACGAAGATGTTGTGACAGAGCTTATCGAAAATGGCAAGCTCACCAAGCTCTTTGATAGCCATTTGGAATCCATCACTAAGAAAGTTACTAGATGCCCCATTCTCCGCGTCGATGAGCAGATGAAGGAGCTGTTTGCCAAACATGACAAGATGATCAAGACCAAATATGAGGGTGTGGAGACATTGCATGGAATGCTGCTCAGTGAGAACGAGTCTCAGAGACTGAAAGTCGTTCATGCAGAAACCATGAGACTGGGAAGAGCCATTCAGGATCAGCAGGACAACGTACAGTTTGACCTCAACACCTACAACAGATTGAAACTTGAACAGAATAAAAGAACTGCAGTCAATATTGGTGGAACCCCAAAGGTTACATCCTGGATTCTTGATTCAATGGAGGGTGTTGACAGAATACGTAAGAAGCTTCTGCCTTACGATTGTTTGGAGGACAGTGAGACTCTCAAGTTCATCGCAAATGCTCCAAGAAAGAAACAACTGGAATCAGAACCTACACACTCGGATCATCCTAAGACTGATACAATGAGTATGAACTCGTTCGAAGTTGTCGACCAGAATGTTGTGGAGGATGCTCTATCTACGTACAACGACCGTAACAGAAAGGTTCTCAGAAGTCTGGCTCCTGGTGACAAGATTGTCCAGATATGGAATGTGAGTCAGGTTGTCGGACTTGAGATCAACGAAGGTGTTATGATTTTGGGTTTGACTCACATATACTTGATCAAGAACTACTTCCACAAAGCTGAGACGGATGAAATCATTGACATCTCAGAGGCACCTGAGGATAAGAGAGATCCTAGCGTGTTGTTGATCAGTGGCCAGTCCAATGTGAAAGGCTATGCGAGCTCCAACTTGTCTCATGATGTTCAAAGCTGGGATCTCCACAAGCTGACCTCAGTCACCAAGAGACAGTTTTTGCTGCGTGATGTTGCATTGGAGCTGTTCTTCAGCAATGGGTTGAGCTTCCTGATCACTTGCCTTAACAACAGAAGTCGTGACACGATCTTCACGAAGGTTTCAGCAGTGGCCACCAACTCCAACATCGACAATGACCTTTCGAGTATCTTGAAGGAAACCAACGCCACGAGTGGTAACTTTGGTACAGTTGAAGGCGGATTCAGTAACAAGCTCGCAAGTGTGTTCGGATCGGAGTATATGAACTACTTAGAAGCTACCAAGAAATGGCAAAATGGTGAGATGTCCAACTTTTACTACTTGATGATCATCAACACTTTGGCAGGTCGTACGTTCAACGATCTCACACAGTATCCGGTGTTCCCATGGGTTATTGCAGATTATACTAGTGAAGAACTGAACCTGGATGATCCGAAGTCCTATCGTGACTTATCGAAGCCTATGGGTGCACAATCACCTGACAGGGCTCGCCAGTTCCAGGAGAGATATGAGGCATTGCAGAGTTTACAGGATGAAGAGGCACCTGCTTTCCACTACGGTACGCACTACTCTTCTGCCATGACTGTTGCATTATACTTGATCCGTTTGGAGCCATTTGTTCAGTCGTACCTGCTGTTGCAAGGTGGTAAGTTTGACCATGCTGATCGTTTGTTCTACTCCGTTGAGAAGGCATGGAGGTCGTCTTCTAAGGAGAATACCACCGATGTGAGAGAGCTGATCCCAGAGTTCTTTTACCTGCCTGAGTTCCTGAGAAACATCAACGGGTACAACTTTGGTAATTTGCAAGATGGCACAAAGATCAGTGATGTTGAACTACCGCCATGGGCCCATGGAGATCCGTAGATTTTCATTGCCAAGAACAGAGAAGCACTTGAGAGTCCATACGTGTCGAAACACCTGCATGAGTGGATTGACTTGATCTTTGGATACAAACAGAGAGGCTAGGAAGCTGTTGATGCTTTGAATGTGTTCAACCATCTGAGTTATCGTGGGTCCATTGATCTCGACAACATCAACGACGAAGTGGAGAGACTGTCAGTTACTGGTATCATTCACAACTTTGGTCAGACGCCTTTACAGTTGTTCCCCAAACCACACCCTCCAAGATCACACTGTGAGAAATTGAAGCTTGATTGTGAGAGACTACAGAAGGCCCCATTATTGTTGTACCAGACGAAGTTTAGAGAGGCAATCCATTACTTGCAGTTCAAGACACAAAGCGATGGTGTTGGTGATGCCTTCTGGAGGGGATATCCGAACTTGTATCTCAGTGGAGAGATTGAGATCAAACCGGATGGACACCGAGGATCTGTCTTGATTAATCGCAAAAGCTTTGAGAAGTTACATGACGACGAGATCACTGCAATCAGAAGGGTGGACTCAGAGACTTTTGTCACTGGATCTGCCAATGGACTCATCAATGTGTGGAGATACGTCGTCGTTGTGAAGGGATTTGAAGAAGTGTTGGAGTTTGAGGGACAGTTGAGATTACATTTGCACGCCATCAAGGAGCTAGTTGTTGCTCCTGAGTTCAACCTTTTACTCAGTCTGGACACACGTGGCCACTCCTATCTATGGGACCTGGCCCGTCTGCAGCTTGTGCGCGTGATTGACGACTCTGCTGAGCACGTTGCTATTGGATACGACACTGGTATGATTGCCACCACGAGAGGTGTCTCTATCTCTGTGTATACCATCAACGGCGAGGAGTTGTGTTCTGAGAACCTTGTGGAGACCGCTGAATGCGAGGATGGCCATATTACTTCTGTGAACTTTGCCAATCCGAGAACAGTGTCCACCATCAAGATCAACAACGTTGAAAGTCATGAACATTGGGACCACGAGGCCGTGTTGCTGACTGGTTGGTCCAACGGTGACATCAAGCTTCATGAGTTGGTTGTGAGCGATGGACAATGGAAGCTAAGCTTCCTCAAATCTTTGAAGTTCACTGGGGCTGCAAAGGACACGAAGTACGAGAGATATGAGGTCACCATTGTGGAGGGATACATGAAGAGCTTTGTGAACTACGAGGAGGAGAAGGTGGGCAAGATGGAGGTTGTTGCTGGAGATGTGAACGGTCGGGTCGCTGTTTGGAGATGATAAGGAACCGACTGATAAGTTTATGTTATCTGATACTCAATCCAGGGCGTATAATTTGATTTAATAATTCGAAGGAGGTATATTCCATGTATAGTCCTGCAAGTGCAACATGAGAACACAGAACACAACGATTAAGGGGTGTCAGGTACTGTCAGGTAGTTGATCACAGACGGGAAACCAATAAAAAGAAGGTATCAGATGCAACTTGTCACTGGATATGGCGACATACATCTGATATCGGACGCAGTGCGCAGTGAACTCAGAACTGAGACTTGAGTTACTGTACAGTGAGATGTAGCCATTTTATGCAAGTTATATATCTCAAAGTAGAGATCATCGCCCTATGAATTAGCCACATGGCACACTCGGAACTCCTCCATATTGAAGATCTTGAAATTCGCGAATTGACGCGTGTGGCTTGTTATCAACCGCCATTCCAGATCTGACAGGTGGTACTTGTGAGTCGTGACGAGAGATACACCACAATTCTGATTGATAGCTGGCGAGAGAGAGGGATAATTATAGTCTCTCTCAGATCTGCTAACAACCTAAAGTTTAGATCTTCCCTTATCCACCTCGTTATTAGGCAATTCGGTGCTGATCTCCAGCTGATCTTCCGTGACGTCTTCGCAGATCTCCCAGGTTCCAGCCAGCCACAAGCCACATCCGCACTCCCAACGTACAACACAACAAGGGTGACGGCTTCGAACACGAATCCTCAAATTCGTTCCATTGTTTAAATCAGACAGCACTGGCACATAATTTCTCCTATCTGATAGCAAACATCCTACTTCGTTCGGTCGCTCAATCTGCACACGATGAAAGTACCACACAACGTGCACACCATAACGACGTGTCTACTATGGTACTTCGTGTCCTCCATATCGTCCCAGATCACCAAGCAAATCCTCACTGAGTTTCCCTTCCCGCTTGCGCTGGGTGAGATACAGTTCACCCTGGTCTCTGCACTCTCAGTGGTTGCCTTATTGGTGATATCTCGCTATCCATCCATCCATTCGCTGTTCCCACACGGGTCCGTTCCATCGTTGGACTCACCAGCTGTCACACCACCATCCCGGCATTTGCTCTCCACCGTGCTCCCACTCTCCATCTTCCAGTTCTTGGGTAAACTGTTCTCGCATAGTGCCACTGCATTGGTTCCAGTGTCCACTGTTGCTGGAGTGAAGACGCTTTCCCCAGTGGTACTCGTGCTCACGTATAAGTTGCTCTACGGAGTGAAGTTCCCTAGATGGACATACCTCTCTTTGATCCCTCTGGTATGCGGAGTGCTACTTATAGTCGTTGCCGATAAGAAGGACTATGCCGTGAAGGAAATTGGTGATGACAGTTATAACAGTGGATATATTGGGATTGCATTTGCCGTACTCTCAGTGTTCGTCTTCGTGGCTCAAAACATCTACGGTAAGACAGTGTTGACTTATAAGAACGGTGACACTACGGACCACACTGCGCTGGCGTTGAGTGGTGGAAGTGTTGGTGGTGTTGAAACCACAACTATGGACAGTGGGATTGTGAAGACCAAAGACGAGTACGAGAGTATGAAGGAGAAAGAGCTTGCTGGGAGATCAATGGGTCGTGTGAAGAACAAATACGACAAACTTACCATCCTGATGTACTGCTCGATCATGGGTGCTTTGTTATCATTCCCTTGGTTCCTCTACATTGAGCTCTCTTACTTCCGGTCCAGTGCTGCCACTGCAGTGAAGATCCCTTGGATCTTACTGTCTATCAGTGGAGTGTCACATTTCTTCCAAACAATGATCGTGTTCCACTTACTGGGAACCATCGCTGCCGTGTCATACTCTATCGCCTCGATGATGAAGAAGATTGTAATCATCGTTGTGAGTATATTGTACACTGGAGGTCACGTCACTCAACAACAGATGATGGGGTTGATTCTCACATCTGTGGGACTTGCCACTTACGAAAGATGGGGCGCACGTTTAAAGTGATTCCTAGACGACCATATATATTTCCAATACTATAGATACGCATCACTTCTTCTTGGATGTCTTGGATGTCTTCTTTGTACTAATTTTGGCAGAAGTAGAAGCAGATGTGCTCTTAGAACCCGACTTCTTGGACACTTTCTCTGTGACCTTCTCCAATTTCTCTACGGCTTCATTCTTCACCTCCGCTGCTGCAGAGCTCTCCTTAGCGTTCTTCTTCATCTCTGCAATACCTTCAGGGTCCAAGTACTCCAAGATCTTTGGTGCCATAGCCAACGAAATCACCACAATAACACCACTGAGATACAATGGGTTGTTCACAATCGTAGCGATTGGACCGGATTGCAACAATCCAGGGTTACGCTTTTGGACGTAGACGTGCTCTGGTGTTTGCATGTGTGGGAATATGGATAATGGGTGGCCCACTTCTTTGTAAGTTTGATTGCCTGGTGACATGCCATAAGCTGCGATGGTGTCATTCTCGGAGATGACGATGTGGTGTTTGTATGGGACCAAGTTGTATTTAGTGGATGTGCTTGAGAGATAGTATGATCCTGGAGAGAGAACCAAGCTGAATGATCCATCTTCGTGTAAAGGGACAGTCTTGAACACTTTCCAGTCTGATTTGATGACTTCAAGAGTAGTCTGTTCAATGTCCTTAGAGGTCAGCGGTCTTCCCAATTGGACAGAACCCTTCACAGAGAAGGCTAGCGTATTGACCACACATGTGAGAAATATGAGCAGTGAGCTTGCGTATGTCATTGTGGTCATTGAGGTGCTGGTTGCTCAACAGATCTTGATGAAGATCCCAAGGTTGCACGTAGGTGGTTGATTTGTGTCGTTTCAGTCTCTCGCACTACGGTGAAGTCCGCAGTCCCGCCGGCTTCGGGTTATTTTTACGGGTTAACCAGAGCTTGCGGGTTAATGCGCTCTCCGGGTTATCTGGGAGGTACCGCGGGCTACTATCTTAGTCAAAGTCCATTCAAAGCCCCAGAGGAGGAAAGTCATACTTGACTCCCAATTACTCTCATAATCTCTAGATAGCAATCATTAGCAGCTGTTGCAGCACTGCTTAGAAATGTGGTCTTAATTTGTAATCAACTCCAGGGTAAACCCAATCTCCGTCTGATAGCGGAAATATGCACGTTTCCGATGACTTGAAAAGACCAACTTCAACTGCAAAAAATTAAGCTCGATGATGATAAATACACCGTCACCTCGCCAGAACTCTATATTGCTCACCCATTGAACTCTATACAAAGATATACGCATACAGCTCAGATATAGTCCAATCATGTCAGATTCAATAGCAGATGCCTCAGCATTGGAGAAGCAAGTCTCCCACACCTCTCAACACAACATATCCCCAAACTCATCTGCATCTGAAAAGCCAAAAGTCATCGAAGTGCCCGATGGTGGACTACACGCCTGGATGACAGTCGCTGGAGTGTTTTGCTTCAACATGGCCACATGGGCCTCCAACTCTGCATATGCCCAATACCTCGCTTATTACCTGCAAAACGACACTTTCGCTGGTGCTTCCAAGCTTGATTACGCCGCCATTGGAGGTATCGCGTTCGGATGTGGATTAGCCTTGGGTCCTCTCGTGAAACTGTTGATCAGATACACTTCTGTGAGGCTCGTCATTGCGTTGGGTGCTGTTTGTCAGTTTGTTGGTATCATGCTTGCAGCATTCTCTACCAAGCTATGGGAGATCTATTGCACCCAAGGTTTACTCATCGGATTTGGGTTGGCATTCACATCCATGCCGGCAATGACCATCATCCCACAATGGTTCAGAAAGAGAAGATCTTTGGCGATGTCCATCAGTGCTGCAGGATCAGGTCTTGGTGGAATTGTGTTCAATCTGGGTATTCAGGCCATCATCAAGAACATCAGTCTGAGGTGGGCCCTGATCATCCAGGCTATCATGTGTGCCACTTGCACCACCACGGGATTGTTGTTGGTGCGGATGAGACATCAGGAAGTTCAGACTGTTATGTCGATCTGGGACACACACATACTCAAGCAGAAAGTGTTCATCATGTTCATCTTCTATGTCACATTCACCCTCCTTGGTTACGTCGTTCTGATGTACAACCTCTCAGACTTCACAATATCGCTCGGATACACTGCACACGACGGTTCAATTGTGGCATGTATGATCTCCGTTGGTATTGTCTTTGGTCGTCCGATTGTCGGGAGACTCTCTGACAAGTACGGTGCCATCACCACATCGATCTTTGCCCACATCATCGTTGGTGTGTTATGTTTGGCGATGTGGATCCCTGCTCGTAACTTGGCCACCACCATCGTATTTGCATTGATCCAGGGTGGAACTATGGGATCCATCTGGGTAGTGTTTGCGCCTATCGGAGCCAGACTTGTCGGTTTGAGAAAGATGGAAGTGGCATTGTGTATGATCTGGATCGTTGTTGGGTCAGTTGGTATGGCATCCCCGGTGATTGGTATTCAGTTGAGAAGTGCCGCACCAGAAGGTGTGGATTACGATCCAACCCAGTACCGCAATGCCTCTATCTGGTGTGGAGTGGTGTACTTGGCCTCAGCTGTCAGTCTGTGGTTGATGAGATCTCTCATACTGGCCAGAGACCAGGAGGCAGAAAAGGGCAACTCACACGAGGACAACGACGAACTCTCCATCCCAGTCAGCTGGACACAGATCATCTCGCATCTCTTTGCCAAGTCTCCTACTAGACTTATCTGAGAGCCCCATATAGTAACTAACCATTAATATTCAAAGTCGTTGAGATAAGCAGATTTGAGCCCTAGATTTGCGGCAGGGGTCACCCTACCGTTTCTCCAGCGTTCCACCGTGATACGTACAAAATTTTCGGAATCTTTCAACAACTCACCCTCTTACCAAACACACGCTTTCGTGTTTTCCCTTCTTCATTTACATTTACATTCAAGAATACGTATTATTGTAGGGCGTCGGTGCAATTTTTTAACTCCCAGGCTGCTCGCTCTCTACAACGTATTCGAGAGCAACATCTTCTCGAAGTGTGACTATCTTTAAACTCAATTCCCAACGGTTTGAAGTCAAATCCATACGTGGTGGTCCCTTTGGGAGAGACAGTTATCCCTTTCTTTCATATATCACATCATTCAATACACAGATCAACTACATGCCATATTGAGATTCTAATAGATTTACAATTATACAGGAAAAGAAGATGAATGGCGAGAAAGAACGAAAGAAAGGGAAAAAACAAGTGGAGTGTCCAAGATTTTAAGCGAAGCCAGAGTAGTTACCAGCAACTAGCGTCTTTGCTGTTGGAACATCAACCCATTCAGTCTCACCGAATGGATCATCCTCAGAGTAGTCCTGTGCCTTCAAAGTCAACTTGGAAGTCACAAGCTTACCACCAGTGATGTCGTTAACAGTGAACTTGACCATTACTCCACTGTCAGACTCCTCAGCGATCTCATCAGTCATGAATCTGGCAATCAACTTCTGACTAGACTCACCACTGAGCTCCATTGGCTCCTTGAATCTCCAAGTGACCCTGGACTTGTCCCTGGCGAAAGTACCCTGTGGCTTGGACAGTGCAGATTTGGAAGCTCCCTTGATAGACACAGCGACAACAAGGTCATCCAACACCACGGTCTCACCTGGCTGCAAGGAAGATGCAATGTCAGGGTTCAACTTCAAAGTCAACATGACAGAGGCTTGATGAGGCTCAAACCTCCAAGCTGGAAGAACAATCACAGGTGCAATCACTTGCTTGCTAGAGTACTTCAATGCACCAAGGGTACGTCCCATGATAGCGGTTGGGGTCACTTCAAACTCATTAGAATCAATCTGCTTCAACAACTGGTTGTTAGGGATGAGCTTGTCAATTGAATCAACACCTTCAATCTTCAAGTTGGTTCTAGTTGGTACGGACATGTCATCGGAGTGGTAGTTCAAGGCAACTTCACCAAGAATCTGAGAGGTAACAACTTCACCATCCTTGAACTTGGCAGTGATAACTTCGGCAACAGAGGCATTAAGACCCAAGTGTCTCATCTCAGGGTGTTGGAAAACACTACCCAAGCCTGACAAAGATGAACCAGTGGACTGTGGGCGAAGTTGTGAAACGTTACCGGAGGAGTTGAAAGAGGAGATTCTCTTACCCTGGTGGTTCTCAAGATCGGCAGAGGTCAAGTTAGTGAACAAACCACTCTGGATGTCACGTCTGGATGCTGGCGGCTAAGGTGGCACACCATGGTCAGCAGTGGTGGATGTCTGCTCAAAGGTGTAGGCAGCGTCTTCACGGATGTTACTTAGAGTGTGAACTTTTCTGGAAGGGGGTGGTGGTGGAGCCTTGTGCTCCACTGGTTGTTCCTGGGTGAACACCGAAGGGATCTCCTCCTGAACAGGCTGTGCCACTGGAGCGGCTGTTGCAGCTGGTTGGAACGTTTGAGCAACTGGGGAGTTTGTAGCGCTGTTGATGTGAGAGCTGCTGTCCGAGAAGGAGTTGACGCTCTGCTGAGCATTCAACATAGCAGAAGAGTTCTGTCTAGACACGGGCTTCAGAGGTTCATAGTTCATGCTCAATGGCGCATTGGCTGGAGCAGACTGCTGCTGCTGCTGCTGTGGAACTGCTGGCAGGTTGTTGGTCTTTGGTGCAGTGGCAGCAGGCTGTTGTGGCTGTTGTGACAATGGAGATGGGTCTTTTGTAGGGGAGGTCTGGAAGCGAGTAGTAGTACTGTTGCCAAGAGACATGAAGGAAGATGTTCTGGAAGCTCTACGGCCTGGTCCCCTTACACTCTCATTAATGGAGGATGTCTCGGACTCTGGAATGGCGGACACAGAGCTCAACTTCTTATTCTTGCCCTTATCCTTCTTATCCTTCTTGTGGAAGATAGAACCAACCTTAGATTTCAGTTTAGTTCTCTTCTTCTCCTTCTTGACGTCAGAAGAAGTTGTAGCGGTAGTGGCAGTAGTGGCAACAGACGAGACACGGTTCTGTCTTGATGGAGTCCCCACAGACTGATGCTGAGATGGAGCAGATTTGATAGCTGGTGTCTCTGCGGCCTTTCTGGCTTCCTTAGGGATGTACTTGGTCTCACTAGAGACCTTGGCGAATCTTGAGATCTCACTCTCTGGGTTGAAGGACAGGATAGCCTCCATGGTCTGCTGGTTGGACTTGTCAATCTGGTTGATGGTGTCACCATAGGAGGTGATGAATCTCAGCAACGAGTCTCTCAAGAAGGCGAGTCTGCCGAAATCGGTGTTCTCGAAAGCCTCAAAGATGTATGGTGCCTGAGAGTCCCAAGTGGAGTTCACACTCTGCAACTGAGTCTGGTACTTCTCGACTTTCTCTGGATGTTTACCGCTGTGTTGGTTAATCTTCTCTTGTGTGACTTCAATTGTCTTAGCCATCTCACTCAAGTTACGGTGGAGCTCTCTGATTTCGTTCCACTGACTGTTCTTCGTGCTGTACTCTTTCAAAGGTCTGATCACCTCCTGGGCAACGGTGTTCTTCAAGCTGTTGTTGGCGTTGATCTCATCCTTGATCTCGGTAATGACACTATCCCAGATCTTGGACAAGTGTCCAATGGCATCGAGGTTGTAGTGCTTCAGCTCCTCACTGGAAAGAACATTGTTCTTAACGATACCGATCTCGATGTTCTTGTTGAGATCCTCGGACTGGTGAACCAACTGGTTGAGCTGCTGCAAGTACTGGCTCTTGATATCGTAGTATCTTTGGAAGAAAGTGGAGAACTCGTCATTGAGAAGCTTTGCCTGAGACAAGCGCACACGAAGAATCTCGGTGGCATCGATTGGGGTCTATGAGACCAGGATCGAGGACGCATACTGCGTTCTCTCTGGGTAATCAGCCATGATGTATGAGGTGTCCGTCTGGTGTTGGCGGCTAATATCGGGAAACGACTGTTGAGTGGATTTTTGGTGTTGATCGAGGATACTCGAGTATTGAATTTCTCAACTGATGATACACCGAGTTACCGTTGTACTTTTCTCCGGTTTTTCAATGAAAGTGGTCGAGCTGCTCAATGGTTGTCTACTCTGCTTGGGTGTACAATTCAAAGTGGCTGGTGAGTGCTCAATTTATCGGCCTCGAACAATCGTGGGGCGGGAAACGGAAAATTAGCTCCCGCGATTGGACCGGGCCGAACTATACCTTCTAGCTTCACTACATGAGATACCGTATCATCAATGTCATTAAATTCGTTTCTATCTGTTGGTGTATTTCACCATTCGTCTTGGTCCATAATATCAGATGGAATTGTCAGCGTGACAGCGGAGCTGCCTCCGAGATTCAATGTCTTCACAACGTTAGGCATCAGAGACTCTTCATCTGCATCAGGTGGAGGGCCATATTCACCTTCAAAGATCACGGCACCAGCCTTTCTTCTCACTTCAACAAACTGAGCTTCTAGTGTGTTGAGAATGTCAGAAGCGGTAGGTCTCTTCTCAGGCTCTGGGGAAACCATCCACTCAACTAACTTGTCAAGAGCACCTTTGCCGTCAATGAGGAACTTTGGTGTCCAGTTTGGCAATCTCTTCTTGGTGTTGGAAGACACTGAAGCGTATGAAGACACTGTAGTCTCCGTCTGGTTGAACATGGATGAGAATGTAGAGTTCTTTGATGCAACTGAGTCATTGTAAAGGTTCACATTTAACTCGCCTGAACTCAATCTTCCGGCCTCTGATAGATCACCGGATCTCAACTTGTGCCAATGCACCCCATACTCGGGTAAGACGATATTTGCTGCAATCTCGACCATGATCAAACCAAATGAGAAGATATCAGCCGGTTTGTCATACTTCTGTTGGGCAATCACCTCTGGTGCAATGTACTCTCTGTCTCCTTCTCTCTCCATTCCTTCGGCAACAGGGTAGTGACAAGCCATACCGAAATCACCAATCTTCAATGTACCGTCAAAAGTGATGAAGATGTTAGCAGGCTTGAGGTCCAGGTGCAATATATTCGAAGAATGAATGTACTTCAAACCCATAGCGATCTCCACCAGAATCTTCCATATTCTCCACTCGTCAAGCTTGGAAAGTTTACCACTATCAGCCAAGAACTTGTCCAAAGGACCATTCTCACAGAACTCCATCATGATGTAAAGCTGGGAGTTAAATTCCCAGTCGTTGATGTAGTTCACAACGTATTCTCTGCCTTCCTCATCCGTGGAGTCGTTCTCCTGTAACGTCAGCGTCTTCATGATGTTCACTTCTTCGAAGATACGTTCACGACGTTTTGGACCAAGCAGTGGGGTCTTGATTCTCTTCACTGCGTATTTAGCGGACTGGAAGGTGATCTCGAAAACGTTAGAAAACCCGCCGTTACCCAAGGCCTGAACGTTCTGGAACTTGGAGGTCAAGTAGTCATCCAGGTTGACGGTAGTATTGAGCATCGAGGAACCGTTACCACTCAAACCAGACATGTTAGAGATATCTCCGCTTGTATCAACAGTCGCATCAACAGGGGTTCTTGGCGTGTTTGATCCATTAGTTGATGATGAGATGTTGGCTGGTAGTCCTGTCAGATTCAACTTCAGGTTCTTGTTGATGACAGCTGCGCCCTTCACAGTCCGTAACTTAGTAGGAGTAGATGGATCGTGCTCATCGCGTTCATCGTCTTCGAAGATGGACTCAGTGCTATCGTCAAAGTCAGAGGCAAAACGACGAATACAATCTCTGAGCTCGCTCGTGTTGAGAGCACGTGCAGATCTCGGAAGATTCACTTCGCGTGCAGACGGTGAGGCATCATATGGGGTTGATTGAGAAGATTGGTGTAGGAAACTGATCGAGCCAAGGGCCTCGTTGAAGTTGTTGAGCGGTGTAGATTTTGGCTCAGATGCCGGTGAGCTGGCTGTGATGACGTTCGCTAGATTGGAGGTGGGCAAAACTTCTTTTTGTGTCTTGACTCCAAGATTGATTGGCTTCTTGCATGGTGTTTCTGGAGGGTGGAAAGACTCACTCAATGTTCTGTTCTTCTTGCTCAACAACCCAGATGACATGAATGCGGTTTGTAGTGGTTTCACATATTTGAAAGAGTTGGGCGTTACTTGCATAGGAGAGTCACAGGAAGAGTCACGCTTAACGTTGAAGAGGTGTGACCTCTTGCTCTCAGAGTAGCTCTGGTCCAATTTGAGTTTGTGTCTAGCCGGACGAGATGGAGACTAGCTGGGAGACACATTCACCTTCTCTGTGTTCTTGTTCGTGAAGTGCATTGATGGGTTGGGCAGTGGAGGCAGGGGCTTTGTGAATGGAGATTCAGAATCTGATGCAACCTTGTCAAGAGTGATCTTCTTCCTTAGTCTGTTGAAGTTCACCTGAATAGCCTTTCTGTTTTCTTCCACTGTGTTGTTCTGACTCTATGTTGAGAATATCAGAGGTCTTTGACTGTTGCTGATAAATGGAGACATTGATGAACTGCTATTTGACGCAGGACGCTTCAAGGAATGTTTCGACTTAGAAGACGGCGTAGCAGGGTCTTTGAAAGGAGACCAGTTTTCAACATCAATGTTTGTAGAGTCGATATCATCGCTGGTCACGCGTCCTTTGAAGATGGAGTCGCCTTTTCTGGACGACTTGGTGAGACTCGGTGATGTCTAGTTGCTGAGGTTCAAGAGACCGACACTTCTTCTAAGGCCTTGAGATCCTTGTGATGAGACCCGTGTCGGTTGCTTGGGTGTTCCACTGAGTTCAGAACTGTCTGCTGGGAAGCATGTGAAGTTGTCATCTTTGAGCTGAGGTGACATCATGGACTCACTCATCACGCGTTTGCGAGACTCTGTGTTGAATGAGTTGAGCATTTGAGTAGTTAAAGGAGTAGTGTACCGGAAACTGTGGGTTAAAAAAGGAAATAGTGTTGATGTGGTAGTGTGTTCAGAGGTATTGTTGTCACTCCTTTCGATGGCGATGGCGATGTGAATGAACGGTAGCGGGCGGTAAATATGTTAGCGCTTTCAGAATTTGAAGTGAGCGACGTTCCTTGGTAAATGTAAGGGATCCCTCTTCAGGTACAGGAAATGGATGTTTGAAGTTTGTATGTTCGATCTGAGTGGCAACTTGAACGTTTCCGGGGAGCAAAAAGGTGGACGTCCTCAGCCTTTTATTTGTTTTGATTTTTTGTTGAAGGATCGTGGCCGCGGCCATCGGTTTGCACGGTAACATCTGATCGTCACCGCGACAACGCGCGAGTAATCATGGGATGCATGGACCTGCAGAAATTCCCGCCTAACCGTTGGGAATGTTGATGAAGATTTGTACGAAGAGGTGTCTCGAGGGCTCGAGGATGGGGGGAAAACGTGAGCGAGACACACCCTCCCTGGTGTCATAGATAAGGGTGATTTCTGATTCTTGTTTCATCTAAATAATTTGGTCTGTCTGATGGACAAACATAGACCAATTTGCATTCAGAGATCAGACCACTAGTAGGTAATCATGCCTTTATGCTAAACAATTAAGAACACATACAGAAGATACTAGTGTATGTCTATGTACACGTGCTATCACACTCTTGGAGCACATCGACTAGTGTTTTGTTCAGCATTATTAGTAATTTACGCATGGGATCGCTCAGCATGGTGCTTGGGATCGTCTTGATTCGGTTAGAGGAGATTAGAAAATCCACGTTCGATTAGACAAGCGAGTATCTTTCTACACAACATGGAAGAATGCCACCTGGTGGCCGTTGGGAATGTAGATGTAGAGACTAGGCTGCCCTTGTTCACAACAAATTTGCACTATACGGAGTGGAGCAGTGCGCACCCCTGAACTTATCTCGTAGCTGTGTGTATATGCACCGTTGGTAACAGCGGGGCAATAACAAGCAAACATTCCAGATATCCGCATACCACAGTATTCTATATAGACGAGATTGGAAAGTTCAAAACAAAGAGGGTCAAAACGACAAAACGGTGTGGTGAATGATTGAATATCTATCATCACTAAAGGTACTTTGTTACCCATGCAGCGTGAGAGGATATGCTAAGGTATTTTCCCTCCCCTTACTAAAGTTGAAGTTATGCCGGGTATGTATTCTCCCGAAACAAATGAATTAATTGATCGTTTTACAGTTGAAGATGACAGAAAGATTTACATTAGCTTAAAAGAAGATTCCACGCTACTTGGTCTGATTTTTTCAGGCCAGCTATGGTCCAAACCTCCAGCTTCCATTTCTTAGTCCCAGGTACATCACCGTAGTCTGCATTCTCGATCAAAATTATCATCATGATAAGACTAGTATATGAAGTGAAAGTCCGGTTTTGGCGTAGATATACAAGCAAGATCTATGACTGCAGAGTCAGTAGCTTCAGGTCTCCAATTGCGATCAATGCCACCATTGGTTGTACTGAACACAAGGTTACTGGTTCACTTACTAGCGTTAATTGGGTGAAGTTAGAAGGGCACTACCTCGCTGTCAGGTATCAATAAAGAGCTACGTAGTTGCTTGGGTAATGTATCCATTCAGACTTGTTATCTAGGATGCCCTTCGTGAAAACACGAGCTGAACCGAAGCTGTCTTGTTTTTGCTGAACGCTGTCACTCACATTCCGTTTGACAACATACCTACCCCGACATCAATGTGTACGTAAGAAGCGCCATACGACACAATCTATATGGTGGGATGATGTAGAATTTAGTTTGCCATCGTCATCAACATTTGCTTTTAAGTTTTTGCATCACTGCTCCTCTCAGCCCATAGACTACGCCATTGTCATGGTGGAAAGTGTGCTGAACTTTAGCTGCTTACCGAGTGATGAGGGATGGGCTCCTAGTTCCTGATCTACACTAGTAGACCCCCCATTTCTAACGGTCAGCCTGCGCCCATTGTTCGAGATTAATTTACACCCTTTTTGGGAAAACCCGCCACCACTATCTTGCAGCTTACTAGAAGTTGACTGAAAGGCTAACATCTCATAACTCCAGGTTGTCATTTCTGACCGTTGGGTTTGAGTTTACTGCTGGAGCCAAATACGCACTAGATATGCGGGTATGCAGTCTCGTGCGTGTGATCTGTCCATCATCGCTCACAAAGGTAAACAAAAGACAAAAGCTAAATCCGTTCTATGAAGACACATGTTCAGTTTATGTTGCAGGCAAGCTTCCAACTTGTCCAGCACCGCTTCAATGCCACAGGGGTGTGCTTTCTGGCAACACGTTTGTGAACGTTCTTTGAGTGGCTGACTTAACACCGAAGATTCCCTCAGGAACGTAGACTCTTCCTCTAGTTCGTTGAAGATCATCAATTCCATAGCTCGCGGAAGAGAGGCCGTTGTCAAAGAATGATCCGTGCTATGTCCTATGTACTATAGATAAGCAGCTAGATGTTGTGAATTGTTTCCTAGGTAATGAATTGAATGACATTAATGACAGTTTTATCAAGGCATACTCGGGTCCATGATTGTTCCGTCTACTTTCATCGACGCGCTTATATCGATTCCAAAACCCTTATAGAACACTAGAATGAAAACAACTAGAGTCACTGAAGAGAATATATTTAGGACTACAGTAAGTTTAAAAACGGAACGACATTGTTTCAATTGGATGTGTAGTTGACCCTCCTATTATAATCTGGACTATAATCTGCAAAAGTTAGTCACTCGAGCTGCGAATATGGCATCACAAGCCATCCAGTCCCACAATTGACATTGATGAGAACACACGATCCAAATCTCAGTTTCATGTTATTTTCCAAAGAGTTCAAATCACGGAGTTTCATATACTATCTAGCTTTGTTCTTTGTATTGCGTCATCATTTTGGCTTCGGTGTATTCTCTGAATCTCACGCGGGCAGTCAGTATACTTACCTATCAGTAATCACCCATGTGACCATTGATACAAGATACAGTCCGATCAAATCATAAGTGTCTAACCTTCTCCAACTCCTGACGGGTGACAATGGGTTTGAAGAGTTGTAGCTGGGTAGAGTCTATGGTAAGCTTTGGAAATTTTTCAACTGGGAGGAGCGATAGATTTTTGGTAAGGGGCAACACAGTCATAGACTGCCTTCTACTAGGGCACCTCAAAACACTTCGGTGCCTCTATATCTCAGAGTCTAGTAGTTATGATATAAATGGCTGTGCAATCACTTGTGGTATATGACACGAACATTGCAATAATTTTGGTGCACTTTGGTCTCAAACTCGATACTCAAAACAGGCGTAATATCACGGCCTCTCGTGTAGTCCGTAGCACATTCACAACTTGATACTTCGAATCTTCCCCCCATCTTGCGATCTACTTCTTCAACTACAACTCACAATATACAACAATGTACAGCTTTGTATTCCCTCCACATATCGTGTAGATATCCAGCAGTAAAAAGCAGGTATAGAGAACATCATATAGTCAACAAACTTGTGACACCTTTGTGTAGTGACACCATCAAAAGTTCATCCTCATCATATAACGACAAACTTGTTTCTTAACAGAACCAGATACCGGCACCTTATATCAGAGAAAACAACAAAGTAGAGAAAAGTTTTTGGAAATGGGGAATTAGAAAATCAAACAAATAAAGCGTAAACACATGACTCTTTGGGTAAGTGGAAAAAGTGATATGGTGTGAAACCGCTTAGATGTTCAATTTAGTTCTTCTCCAGTGTCTTCTCTTAGCGTTGTAACGGATGGTGTTACCAGTTCTAAGACGGATCCACTGTGGCAATGGACGGTTCTGCTTCTGGGCCTTGGCCAATTTCTGCTTGGTCTTGAAAGACTTCTGGGACTGTCGTAATGATAGTTAGTACTTGTCATTCATAATTTGACGAAACCGTGTTGACGTGACGAATAGAACATGTGTGAAGTTTGAGTAGGATCATGTTGTATGGACCATCAAAAGGGAATAGTTTGTGTATGACCAAAACAGTCAGATTCAATACTGGTGACACATGGGGTACTAAAACTGGTGATAACTCTCCTCTCAGATAAGAAGAACGTATGGTTCATTCGTTCTGTTCGTTCAGATGTGTGCTTTGATAGTCCTTTCAGTTTGCGTGCTTCAACGTTGACGTTCGTGTGTGTTCTTTCGAGTACATGTTCCTCTCCAGCCAGTTCATGGTCCCTGGTCATCTCTTCACATGTATGATCTTCACTCGGCCAACAACGGTTCCCAAAGGTATCGTCTGTGTACGTACAGGCATTTTTGCTACTTGAAATCGGTACTTCACTTCCTACAACCTCTTGTCGTTCCCGCTTCAGCCCACTGTTGAAGTTAATTTTTCGCTGTGAGGGAGTTCTCCGAGCAATCGGTGGGCGCGCTACCCTGTGCCAGGGCTCAGGCACCACATGAGAAATGTGTGGATGTTTTGTCGAGCTTCCACACCGAACACGCTGCGTTTCGCGCTACATTGCTTGGAGATCGAGGACTTTTTCATAGCCGCGCACGGTCACTGTGTGGACTACTTCAGGGTACAGATGCTCATACACGTGATCACTTATAGGACTGGAGTTTCTACACAGTTTTCCTGTCGGAGCTCGGGGCGCGCTTCCCTCAACATCGGTATCCAAAATTTTCCACAAACAAGAGGATAGTATAGGAACAACATGACGACACAGGGTCTAAGTTCAAGATAACCAGCCGCCAAAATGACTAGAACTTCTGTCCTCGCTGACGCTTTGAACGCCATCAACAACGCCGAGAAGACCGGTAAGAGACAGGTCATCATCAGACCATCCTCCAAGGTCATCATCAAGTTCTTGCAGGTTATCCAGAGACACGGATACATTGACGAGTTCGAGTACATTGACGACCACAGATCTGGTAAGATCGTCGTTCAGCTCAACGGTCGTTTGAACAAGGTTGGTGTTATCTCCCCAAGATTCAACGTCAGAATTGGTGACATTGAGAAGTGGACCGACAACTTGCTCCCAGCTAGACAGTTCGGTTACGTTATCTTGACCACCTCTGCCGGTATCATGGACCACGAGGAGGCCAGACGTAAACACGTTTCTGGTAAGATCTTGGGTTTCGTCTACTAAATCAAGTGGATGTTGCTATGATTTAACCTTAATGAACAACTAAAATGTGCTAGTACTTGATGACAGTCCTGGAAGGAACGATGTAGGAGTAGCGTCAGTGTAGTTGACATGTCTACTTCAAAACTTCAATACTCTAACTATTGATTTGAAGAACTTCTGGTGATATTCAAATTGATCTCTAATATCTACTGTCACTCTGACATCTTTATCGTATCAGCAGATAACCATGTTCTGATGGGGCATAGCGTAGAGGGCAATTGATCTTAAAAGTAGTTGCCCTCACCTATACACGTGACTGCTATTAGGTCCTCAAATGTCTTATCCTTTGTTGCCCCATACCAGATCTTTTCCTCCGTAATACATATGCGCGAGCCTTCACCGTTGTGGCATTTCTCGATTTTCGCGAAAGGAAGGTGGGCCCGGAAGGTGGGAGGCAGTTCCAGCTGTATGGCGGCCCGCCCACTGTACGGCGAGGAGCTCCTCACTGTGAGCGCGCGAGCATCCGACGCAAAACTTTTTGTTGAAAAACTCCAAGTTGCAAGGCCACTCACAAGACAGTGTACTATAGGAGGTCTAACCACGCCACAGAATACCAACAATGTCTGGTACGTGAGAACGAATATCAAAGAGAGAATATAGAAGAAGACTGTCATGGGAAAGTCCTGAAAGCATGGAGCATTTTGAAGCACGAGAAACCATGTTATCATCACAAGTTCAAATATCACCCAAACAAAGAAGATGAGTGGCCTTTGAGTGGAAGAAAAGATACAGGAAAACAAGAGAACCATCGACACAACAAGGTTCACCTATAACGAATCGTTATCAAGCTTGTTGTATTGGCATACATCATTTGTTAGCCAAACTGAAGTAATCCATAGTTGTCAAGATCCAATATCAAAGAAAGCTGTCGATGGTCTTCATGAAAGGTACCTACTATTCTGATTTGCATCTCTCCTGACTGAACGGATGTGTCTCTCTTGTTCGCATTGGAGCCTATGAAAGAAGAATATTGAATCTCAACTCTACTTTTTGGATCCACAAGCATACAACACTCAAGACTTTTGAGCGACTGAACCCCATTCTATTTCTCTCTACTCCAAACCTCCCAAAGGCTGTATACTAACTATTTACCAACAGCTAACGTTACTCTCGGTCCACAGGTTCGTGACGGCTCCCAGGTCTTTGGTGTTGCCAGAATCTTTGCTTCTTTCAACGACACCTTCGTCCACATCACCGACTTGTCCGGTAAGGAAACCATTGCCAGAATCACTGGTGGTATGAAGGTCAAGGCTGACAGAGACGAGTCCTCTCCATACGCTGCCATGTTGGCTGCTCAGGATGCCGCTCAGAAGTGTAAGGAGGTTGGTATCACCGCCGTCCATGTCAAGCTCAGAGCTACCGGTGGTACTTCCACCAAGACCCCAGGTCCAGGTGGTCAGTCCGCTTTGAGAGCTCTTGCCAGATCCGGTTTGAGAATTGGTAGAATTGAGGATGTTACCCCAGTTCCATCTGACTCCACCAGAAGAAAAGGTGGTCGTCGTGGTAGAAGACTCTGATCTGGGATATCAATGTTATATCTCAGCTTGGTTGTCACCTTTTATCAAAACGCTCTTCACAAAATACCTTCTCTTTGCCTTTTTTCCATCATCTATGTTGGTTCATCTGAACAACATCCATCATCCGCTGTACTTCATGTGAAGGGGAATTCTTCTCTTTTGCATGGTGTATGCACCTTTTGCGACTTGTTTCATGTAATGAGTTTCTAATTGTACGTTACAATAAGCTATGTATATTACGTTTGGGATTGTAGATGTTCTGGCTGATTCCATGCTAGTGAGTGGCGATGGTGGGATGACAGTTGTCACTTCACAGTGTCTCGATTGGTGTAGGATAGTGATGCTACTGGTAATTATTGGCCTGAAGACCACGTGCTCTCTGGGCTTGAGCCTTGTACGTACTTGATCTACGGTGCAGGTTACAGCATACCATGTTGCTTACTCGAGCAATGATCAATGAACCATTACTCCTTTACTGAACTCATCTCGGGCTAGTTGAGACGGGAGAACAGCCAAGATACCCCTTATACGTTGGCTTACCGCGGCGATATAGTGAGACCTCCTATCGATCTGAAAATATCGATAGTTGATGGACTTTCGTCTATCAAGTCGGATTCATATGCGTTCTATCGGTGTGTCTTCGTTAAGTTGCCGATCAGTGACAGCCCACGAGGTTGTTTGGTTGGTGAAAATGGAGAGGTGTTGTAGGCTCGACCAGTAGTTCATGCAAGACGTACAACCCCTACATGATAACTTGCTCTCGGAGTCTTCCATTCAATTCATGAATAGTGCCAGCCGGTGCATCTTTGATGTATGTTTTGAACTTGCGAAGATGAAAGTGTAATGTTGAACCATGCTTCAGTAGTTTGATGAACAAAACTGAAGACTGAAGTGTCTCTGTCTTATCGGAGAATCTCTGCTGACATTAAATCGAGGATACAAAATTGCTTCCAGACTAGGACTGTACTATGTACACTCGGAGTTCCTAGATACACAACAGCCACCATACATGAATGATTGACGCTGATTGCCCACGTTTTTTCAGGGATGTATCCCTTTCGAGTAATTGGATAGATGGCATCCCGATCTAACGACTATCAATCATCAAGTATAAGAAGAGCAACAACTGCGTCCATGGTACCATCTCTCCGTGTCTTCCGTTAACTCTTTTCGCCACTGCACAGCACCATGAAGCTAACCCTCAGTCAACTTGCACTGCTGATCACATCTGTTGCTGCCCTCCCAGAGGATCTCTCCCAGCTTCTCTCCACTGACTGGGGTTCTGCCACTACTCTCAAACCATCTGATGAGATTGTCAAGCAACAAATCTTGACTGCTTTGCAGACCTTGTACGCCAATGTTTCCACTCCATTGAACAACTGTCAGAGATGTAAGACTACATTGGAGATCGGTCAGGCATTGTCCTTGACCAGCCCTTCTTTGGTTGCCCCAGTGTTTACCCAATGGTGTATTGACAATGAGATCCTTTCAGAAACAAACTGTAAAGCCCAGTTCGGTAGAAACACCGTTAAGAACTCCAGCACCGGTACCGATTTCGCCAACATGTTGCAGCGTATGGACCCATGGGGTCTTGATGGTGACTACTTCTGCTACTACAAACTTGGTGGTCAGTGTGATCTTCCAGAGCTGCCATCGTTTGATCTTTCCGGTTGGTGGCCAGAGAGGGATGAGTCACTGGATGTTCCTACCCCTGGTAATGAGACTTTCAACGTGTTGCACATCTCCGACTTCCATATCCAGTTGAGCTACCAGATCGGTGCTGAAGGTAACGCTACGAACAACAAGATGGGATGTACCCCACACTCGTTCAACTCGGAAACCAAACCTGACTCCATCGACAACTCTGACTTGGTGTTCCATGACTCCTACTATGACGACAACGGCACATTTGTGTTGGGTGATGATGTCACTGAACAAGTGTACAATGTCTCCGTCTGGTCCCCAGCCCAGGAATGGGGCCACTACTCCTGTGATTCCCCAGAGCTTTTAATCAACTCCTCCCTCAAGTCCATTGTCGACTACCAAAAAGAGAACAATTTGACATTTGAGTTTGCCATCTTTACCGGTGACATTGTGGACCATGATGAGTTGAAATACACCGACTACAACATGACAATAGAGTCTGAAGAGCTCGTCATCAGAGACATGAAGAAGTACTTCAAGGACATCCCAGTGTACTCGGTCTTGGGTAACCATGACACTTTCCCATACGGTCAATTGGCTTCTCATGAGTCCGGTCATGACAATATGTATGAATGGAATGCCGATCTGATGGCAGATCTGTGGGCTGGTGCAGGTTGGTTGTCAGTTGAAGAGATACAAGAGGTTAAGAAACACTACACTGGTTTCTCGATCACCACCGAGCGTGGATTGAAGGTCATCGCTATTAACTCCAACACTTACTACCAGAAGAACATGTATTCCTACCACACCATGTCACAGAACTTTGATCCATTTGGCACTTTGAAGTTCATCGTGGATGAGTTATTGGAGTCTGAGCGCACCGGTCAACGTGTTTGGTTGATCGCTCACATTCCATTCGTTGACTATGACACCCTTCCAATCCAGGCAGAGATCTACAAGCAGATTGTGACCAGATTCTCTCCGACTACCATTGCTGGTCTCTTCTTTGGTCATACTCATCAGGATCAGTTCAACGTGTTGTACGCCAACGATAACAAGACCGTTGACCAAGCCATCATGAACACTTGGATCACATAGTCCGTCACTCCATTGTCCAATTATAACCCGGGATGGAGATACTATGAGGTGGATTCAAAGACTTTCAACATCATGAACTCATACAACTTCTACACTCAACTCAACGAGACATTCTACGATCAGGGAGATGAACCAGTTTGGCAGTTTGAGTACAGTGCAAGAGACGCATATGATCCAGAAGGCGAATGGCCATTAGATGCACCATTGAATGCCACTTTCTGGGCTTTGGTTGCAGACAAGATGAAAAGTAATGTTACAGTTGCACAATTGTATTCCGATTACTCCTTCAGAAGATCGCCATATGTGCCACAGTGCCATGAAGGTGAGTGTGATGACATGTTCTGTTATGTCTCCTCTTTCAACATCAATGAGCTTAACGAGTGCGGTGAGAAAGTTGAGTATTGATCGATGTGGCTCCCAAAAGTTCTTTTTACTTCAATTCCAGATTTGATATCTCTCTTTCGCTGGCACTTCTGTAGTTTGTAGAAACATCTCGCCGGGTTACTCGCTTAGTTGCCTGAAGTTCGAGAGACGTCACCAGGTGCACAACGCCGCTCCTTCACAGAATGATAGTTGTTCGTTGATGATTGTGCGTCTTTCAGGACCAGTGATGTTGAGGGGATCGGCAGTTGAGTCTTGAGTGCTGGTTATAAAAGGTGATGTTGCTTCCGATGCTTCAATTCTCGGGAAGTCTATAAGGGGCGAGTCACCCTTGCTTGGTGGGGTGTCAAATATCGGTGAGATCCATGGAGTAGCGTATTGTTTGTAATCCGGGTCCCGTTCTTGTGATCCAATTGTAACACTTAGGAATTGGAATACTGCTTTTTCTCCATCAATTCATTGACATTAGCCATCCAAGAGATTTCTTGTGTCAAAATTTCTAGTCTTGTCCCAACTTCTCTTGGTCTTTGCTTGGTTTCGGGCCGGAGTTAACCGGACTTTCCCCGGATTATATTTGAGGTCTTGACTCTTGACTCTTCCCCGGTTCCTCCACCAGACATTCTCCCGTCACCCCACAACTAAACGGTGACAGTCAATGCAGCTTCATTCAGGTTCCTGTGGTGTCTCGACTCTCCACCCATCAAGTAGGGCATATCTCGGATCTCTCCTCTCGGCCCGGGGTCATTGTCCTCGAGAAACCAAGCCTTCTCATCTTATTGGCTCATCGCTGTCTTCGTACTTCTTCATTGGGATAAATGATCTGCAGAAATACTAAAGTCACTCAACGTCTGGAGTTGAGTGTCCCGTGTACTTTGGTTGAACTATATATACCTGAGGTTGGTATCTCGTATCAACAGCATTCTCTGAGTCTCATTCAAAACCAAACCATTCCTCTCTTCACTACAATATCAAAAGATGTTACACTTGAGTAAGGCAACGTGTCTTACCATCATCGCTACACTCGCACTGGCTGCAGAGCCTACACCTGAAGAAATCACCTCTTTGGAACTTCAATGGTCCTATGGACACTCTGAGCCTTTCTACCCTTCTCCAGTTGCAGACGGGCTTGAAGACTGGGCAGATGCATTCACCAAGGCCCGTGCACTTGTCGCACAGATGACCAATGATGAGAAGAA
Source organism: Petasospora meyerae (assembly GCA_030462915.1). Lineage (NCBI taxonomy): Eukaryota > Fungi > Ascomycota > Saccharomycetes > Phaffomycetales > Wickerhamomycetaceae > Petasospora > Petasospora meyerae. The sequence continues at coordinate 218,755 of JAKVQR010000158.1, read as the reverse complement.
CAACTTGACCTACGGTTACCCAACCACCAATGTCACCTCTTGTGGTGGTCTCTCTGGAAGTGTTCCAAGATTGGGTTTCCCAGGAATGTGTCTTACTGATGCCGGTAACGGTGTTCGTGGTACCGATTTCGTCAACGCCTACCCTGCTGGTTTACACGTTGGTGCTGCTTGGAACAGAAACTTGGCTTACAACAGAGGTTACTACATGGGTAAGGAGTTTGACGACAAAGGTGCCAATGTTTTGTTGGGTCCTGTTGTTGGTCCAGTGGGTCGTATCGCTAAAGGCGGTCGTAATTGGGAAGGTTTCTCCACTGATCCTTACTTGACCGGTTCGCTTGGTGCCGTCACCATCGAAGGCATGCAAGAGAATGTTGTTGCATGTGTCAAGCACTTCATTGGTAACGAGCAGGAGACTATGAGAAACCCTCCAATGTACTACGAGTCATATAACCAGTCTTACTCTGTACAGATTGATGATAAGACCATGCATGAGTTGTACTTGTGGCCATTCCAAGACAGTGTCAAGGCCGGTGTTGGTTCCGTGATGTGTTCGTACAACAAGATCAACAACTCATACGCTTCTCAGAACTCCAAGATCCTCAATGGATTGTTGAAGACCGAGTTGGGTTTCCAAGGATTTGTTGTGTCTGATTGGGTTGCCCAACACACTGGTGTTGCCTCCGCCAATGCCGGTTTGGACATGGCCATGCCAGACTCTGAGTACTGGATGGATGGTAACTTGACCCAGGCTGTCAGTAACGGTACAATGACCCAGGAGAGATTGGATGACATGGCCACTCGTATTATTGCTGCTTGGTACAGATTCTCCAATGAGAATGCCACCGGTCAGGGAATGCCATACACTTTGTTGCAAGAGCATGAAATTGTTAGCGCATTGGACCCAGCCTCGAAGGAAACACTGTTCCAGGGAGCTGTTGAGGGACACGTCTTGGTGAAGAACGTTGATAATGCCCTTCCATTCGCTAATCCTAAACTCATCTCCGTGTTCGGATACGATGCTAAGCGTCCTGAGATTGGTACTGTGAACTCTGACTTGGGAACACTTTGGTCCATCGGTATGAACGGTGCTCTCACTTATCCAAATGGTTCAGCAGTGAACCCAACCTATGTCGGCTACCAGGTCGGTTCTGCATTGGACCCAACTTCGCCAGGTCTTGGTGTTGCCTTGAACGGAACTTTGATCTGTGGTGGTGGTTCCGGTTCCAACTCTCCATCCCACGTTGATGCTCCATTGGATGCCTTCCTCAGACAGGCTTATGAGGACAACTTCATGCTCGCTTACGACACCATCAACCAGGACCCTGATGTTCAACCCGAATCAGATGCATGTGTTGTATTTGTCAACGAGTTTGCCAGTGAAGGTTGGGACCGTCCATACCTTGCTGACCCATACTCTGACACTTTGATCAAGAATGTCGCTTCGAAGTGCAGCAACACCATGGTGGTGATTCACAACGCCGGTGTACGTTTGGTTAATGAGTGGATTGATCACGAGAACATCACTGCTGTTATCTACGGACACCTTCCAGGTCAGGACTCCGGTAGAGCCATCACCGAGATCATGTTCGGTAACCAGTCCCCATCAGGTCGTTTGCCATACACTGTGGCTAAACAAGATTCTGACTATGGCCACTTGCTTGACCCAATCTTCCCACAGGAGGAGAACCCGTACTACCCACAGGACAATTTCACTGAGGGTGTTTACATCGATTACAAGTACTTCATCAAGAACGATATTGAGCCACAGTTTGCCTTTGGTTTCGGTCTCACCTACTCCGAGTTTGAGTACTCGAACTTGAACATCTCTGCTGTCACTGGTGCCAACAAGGATGAGTACCCAGTTGGTGACATTGTGGAAGGTGGTGTTGCTTCATTGTGGGATGTTCTTGCCACTGTTACTGTGGATGTTGAGAACTTGGGCAACTACACCGCCGCTGAAGTTCCACAGTTGTACGTTGGTATTCCAGGTGCCCCAGAAAAGCAATTGCGTGGTTACGATAAGACCTCCTTGACTCCTGGTGAATCTACCACCTTCACTTTCGAATTGACTCGTCGTGATCTCTCTGTTTGGGATGTTGAGACACAGCAGTGGCAGCTCCAGAGTGGTAACTACCAGATCTACGTTGGTAAGTCTGTGTTAGACATCCAGCTCAATGATACTCTGTTCATCTGATAGCAGATATCGATTGTCTATAGCAGATCTGGTCGATGCTATTCATTTTAATACTTCTTTCTTCTCCTGTCGTTTTGCCTTCTTTGCTTTCTACGAAGGCATGTACATTTCAAATGTATGAAACTTATCTAAATATTGTTTTATGTAGTGATTGATTAGCAGAAGTTATCATCAATTGTATAGTCCTAATTCTATAGTTCTGAATCCTGATCTGCTTTCATGAAATAAGTTAGTGGCAATACAGTATGCCGGATGGACTATACGATATCATATTCTCACGGTGTCGCTTATATCATATACCTCAATAATTGATCGACTGCAGCTTATAAAAGCACTCTAAAAACGCAATTACCAGATATATAATCGAAATTGTTGATTTTTCTAGAAACAATTAAAGGGCCAAGCAGCTATTAACAACTTTAACAATTCTCTCAATCTCTTCTCTCAGACTTCACCATCACTATAGTGTTCAGGCAGAACCAGGGTCCAGTTCAATCAACGGTAATTTTGTAGAGATATATTGGGCTCTATCACGTCATCCCACCATATAAGTGGAATCTCTGTAACTGCCACTAGTTATCTTCCTCTGCTCTCAGACCTTAGCCTTCATGATCCACCTATGCAACGTGAGTTCATTCTCTTCTGTACCTCTCTCTGATGTAGATGACTGTTCTTCTGACCACTCTGCTGACTTGTGCTTCACGTTGAGGAGTTCTTGTGGTGGTTCTCCTATATATAAGTTAAGAGATTATATTATCAGCTAGCTGGTTCATCAGCTCTATAATTAGCTAATAATTTATATATAAACTTCTTAAATCGGTTGCATGAATGCTCTTCAATTAAGTAATTCGAATGATATAACTGTCTTCACTTCAAATATTGTCTTCCATGGGTCTCTCATCCTTCTAAGATACTCTTTGCTTTATAACAAGTTCAGAGGGTCTAAAGATCATATAATTAATAATTATAGACCCATCGACCACATCCTATAGTCTAGACTCTAAAGACGAACTAAAGTAGCACGAAGACCAGTGCAGGGAGCACCAAAGGTCCTGATGTGACTCGAGATGCACTGATGTTTGTACATATGGTGTACAGATGTTTTCCATTATCGGTTTTTGTTTCCGGAATCCGCAATTTTCAGCATCACTGATAAGCCGATAAGAAGATTCCCGGATTCGGATTTGCAATACAACAAAAACACAACCAGTTTGTGGGGAAGACGGGAAGACACATAACCGATGATGAGATCAAAGCAAAAAAGATCAGACCATCTCGTACGAACAGCGATGTGCCCATCCACTTCAAAAAACGTGCGTAACAAAACCAAAGGAGGTAAAGCAGTCCGGAAATTAAGGAGTGCGAGTAGTTGAGGGGATCCTAACCAGGGGGACCTGTTTACCCGATCAGGAAATAGTATCCCTATCACAAGCAGCAACGACTCATCAGGGGGCACACCAAGGATGCATATCTCTGTAGCCAGTAGTAAATTACCCTAAAACGAGCATTTGACCCTGAGCAGCTCGGGAGTTGCATCTCTAATGGGACAAAACTGGAATCGTCGCTTACGTACGTTATCACTGTGCAGAGGTTATCAATAGATCGGACCATAGCCACCCCAAAAATCAACGGGTGTGATACTATAAAAGTCTTCCGTATTGCCCACATGTTGTTGTTGTTGTTGTTGTTCCTACAGTGCCTTCTATTTTGTCATTTCAACACCAAAACACATCTACTACTACTTCACACACTATGGTTGATCCAGTGATATTGGTCCTTGTGGCCCTCCTCCTAGCTGTTGTCAGCTACAAGCCACTGATGAAAATCCTCAACAACTCCAAGGCCACTGCTGCTCCAAAGAAGAAACCTATCACAGCTAAGGCTAAGGCTTACGTGGAGGGTGAAGTCCCTCAGCCTACCCCTCTTTACATCACTCCAGAACAGGTGAAGACCTACGATGACAGACCATGGCGTCCATTCCGTTGGCCATACCACCAGACAATGTCCATCTTCAAGCTTGACATTAACCACTGGCTCGACATGGACAAGTACTACTGGCACTACATCCAGGAAAAGGAGAGAATCTACCACCAGTACGGCAAGGACAACGTCGACTGGTTGCCTGAAGGTTACGATGCCTGTGTGGAATTGATGGAGACTGTGACACAACACATGCTTAAGCGTTACCCACTCTTGTTCACATCCACTGATGGTGGTGTGCATGTCAAGAACGAGCTCACTGGTGAGTTGTTGGACATGTCCCTCCCATTGAAAGAACACCCATTGATCTACGTTTCCAAGATGGCCAAGGAGGACTTCTACATTGTTCAGAAGCGTGATGACGGTCAACATTATCTCGTTGCCGCTGCTGTTCCATTCCCAGGTGGTTCATTTGGCATCTCTTACAAGCTTGGAAGAAGCTTGGATGTCATTCACACAGAGGTTCCATACTACGAGGAGAAGTTGAAGAAATCCATGGAGCGTTGGTTCTCCAAGATGACTGCTGCTGACCCTGTTGAGCGTGCCTCTTGGTACTGTACTTGGGATCACGACTTGCTCTGCTCGAACGTTTACAGATTGAAGGAAGGTGAGAAGGTCGACTCCAGCATCAGCGAGCGTAAGTTCAACGTTCGTGTTGAGAGACAGACCCTGAGAAGACTTCCAAAGACCAAAGCCATCATCTTCACCAACCACCCTGTTTACTACTCCATTGATGATATGAAGGACGAGCCTTTGGTTCCATCGTTACTCAAGAAGATCTTCTACGAGGCTCCAGAGAGCATCATCAAGTACAAGGGGTTTGAGTCCTTCAGAGACCACATCCTGCCATACTTGGACGGTTTGATCAAGAGACAGATTGACCTTGGTTTGATCACAGAGGACACTCCAATCAAGACACTACCAACGTATCCATTTGCTCACTGGGTAAAGCAGAGTGACGAGATTCAAGGTTGGAACAAGGCCATGATGGAGAGACAAGATAAAGCCGCTGCAGAGAAGGAGAAGGAGAAGATGAATGAGACCAAGACCGGTGCCACTGGTGGTGCTGCTCCAGTTGTCTCTGGTCCTCAGCCTGTTGCGCAGACTGCCTGATATTAGTGTCAGTAAAATACCTTTTCAATTCTATTTCAAGTATATACCACACTTTTAACAAACTTATCGCTTTATGGAACTGGAAATTGTAGATGTTTGGTGGGTATCAAAGCGTGTAAGCCACATTGTGGCTGGTGTGCTGACTAAATCCTGACAGATGAGATAGAGGAAAAATTATCTCCCACAACTTCTCTCCTTGGAAAGAAAACATCTCTTCTAAGGGTAAAGAAACTCAACATTAGACTCTGTCATCCTTGTCTTATAAAGACCATCAAAATGAATAATGCCAAGTTCTTCTCACTCGACAAAAGAGCAGAGACTAATGCGCTCCGTCAACCCAAGGAGTTGTGCTCTTTCTCGCGTACTTTTGACGGACAGTACGCCAATGACGATTCTTCACTATCGTATTTCTTTCTCCCAGACTCAGACGTGAATACACAGATCGACCTTGGTGGAGGCTTCAAAAACTTCAAAAAATTTGACGAAGAGCGGGATGGAGAGTTTGATGGGCTTTTGAGTGCCATAAAGGAGTACGAACTGAAGCAAGGTGGTTCAAAAGTGAAAGCGGACATCATCACATGGAGAGGAATCATGACAAAACTGTTGACAATGACCCAGAATCACAAGGACCCAGTGGAGTTGAACGTGTGTTGGTTTGATGGACATATTTTCATTCAGCAGGATCCGACGTTCAAGAAGAAACAAGATGAGATGAACAAACCTACTGATGCCCAACAAAGACTGATATACTCAGGTTACAAATTTGAGAGTGTCTCGACTTTACCGAAGCCGTTGAGTGAGGCATCCAGACCAATGATCGAGAAGAGGTTTAAGAAAGTCGTGAACAACGTTGAGCAGTATTGCTCGGTTGTGAGAACTGGTGTGGGGAAGCATAAGATCGTCATTGGAGGCGAAGTGGATTGTGTATGGGATTACAAACCAGAGGATGGTAACTCATTACCACACTATGTGGAGTTGAAGACATCGAAGCAGATTGTGGAGCCTGGTCAGTCTGTGACGTTCGAGAAGAAGCTGTTCAAGACATGGGCACAATGTTTCCTACTAGGTATTTCCAAGGTCATCTATGGGTTCCGTGATGATAACTTGATCTTGAGATCCGTGGAGGAGTACAAAGTGGACGAAATCCCACATCTGTTGAAGGCCAACCCTGTGAACACAAATCCTAAAAAGATCAACTGTGTGGATGCTCTGAGGTGGTACGGTGCAGTCGTCGATTGGATAGTTCAGGAGGTTCCACAGGATGAGACTAAAGCCTGGAGATTGAGTTACGATCCAAGCAAGAAGACACTGTGTCTCTACGAGTTGAGTGCAGATGTTGCCGATAGAGTGCTCAATGGAGGCATTATCACTGAGGAGTTCAAAGAGTGGAGAGCACAAAGAAAGAACATCAAGAAGCAGAAAAAGGAGAAAAAGTCAAAGGAGTGAGGTTACAGCTGGAAAGATGTCGAATATGGGTCATGTGTATGTTCTAAATTCAGACTTCAATGTGAAGATTACCCAACATGATGGAGTTTGTAGACATTGAGAGTGACGAGTGAGCAGAACTAATATCTCTCTGCCAGATGGGCTTTGTGTCCAGGTTGTCCATGAAAGCATCACATTGAACAAGACAGCGGTGCGCACTTTGCGATAGTTTGAGTAGGAAAGAAGATCTTCTAGCTCTAAAAGACGTTACTGCAGTACCAATGGTTTCTTCTCTCACCAACGAACTCGATAACCTCTCCGCTATGCGTTTGATCTTCTTCACTTCCCAGTCGTTGTATCCTCGTAGAAGGTCGTCACCGTAGAATCTCTTGGTAACGGTGTTTCTTGGTTTGATATCCTCAAGATGCGTTTTGATGAATAGGCCATCTTCGACTCCCCATGACGCCAACATCTCCTCACATACCGTAGTCACTGTGGAGGATGTCAGCGTTGGGCGTCCTTGTAGATCACTGATCATGGCAGCGGCTTGTTCTTTCCTCCATGCCTCGATTCTCTGAGTGACTGAGTCCTTTTTGTAGATGGCGTTTTCATCTGAGGGTGTTTCTACCGGGAGTGGGAGGTGGTTTCCCAAACTTTCAATCAAAGAGTCGTCATCGTCATCATCGTCATCGTCTTCAATACTCTCCTCTTCAACGTCTTCCGTGGAAGTAGACAAGACATCCGGTGATAATTCCAGATCTATTTGATGATCCACCGTATGAGGCGAGAACACGACCCAATCACTAGAGATCCCACTAGAGCTCAGTTCATCGTAACGGGTGTTTCGGTTCGTAGTGCTGTCACTACCCACCACACAGGCTTGCTCCTGCTGAGACGGTTCAGCGTGGCGGTAATCTCTTTTTAGTGTTCCTTGGTTCATGATCTGGTGCTGATTAGCTGATTAGAGTGTGTGTAGTGGAATTAGTTTGATGTCTCCGCTGGGGAGAAAGAGGCGTGTTGATGGGTTATCTGTGTTGAGCCTTGAATGTGTCACTCTAGTGATAAGGCAGATGAAACGCGTTATCAGTGCGGGTGAGACGTTGAGGAGGTGGAAATGTGTCTTTATATCTTTCTTACTGAACCTGAGAGAAGAGCCAAGATGGTAGATCCAAGATTTAAATCGTTGCAGAGCTTGGGAGATCTTTGTTGGGTTCCCGATGAGCAATATATGAAAGAGAGTAGGTGAAAAAGGAAAGACTTCTATACGGTATTCTCACGACCAGACATCATTGGCCCGCCCCGCCAGCGAAATACATAGGTGTGGTCCGGACCATTAGGTAAGCATTTACGTCAGAATTTGCGATTGCCACTCAAATCCGGTAACATTTGTTGACACGCGGATTCTGCCAAAACATCTCGATTCTCAAACACATGAAACCATTTTGAGTTCGCCTCAACTTCACCAACTTCCATCCACTTTCAAGAGGCCACAAACCACTCAATTGAACCAAATACGCACAATGTTCAGATCCACAAGAGCTTTCTCCACCACCACTGCCCGTTCTGCCGCCTTTGCTCGTGCCCAGTTGCTCGGCCGTGTTGGTCAGGACATCACCGAGTCCGTGTCTGGTAATGGCGTTAAGTACGTCAGATACCCATTGGCTGTCCAGACCAAGAAGGACGGCCCAACCAGCTGGTTCAACGTGCTTGCTTTCAACGAGCAGCAGATTGGCTACATGTCCCAATACGTGAAGAAGGGGTAAGTTGTGGGATACTTTGAGCGCCACTTCTTTGTCCATTGGCAAATGTGAACAAATGTGACGCGTCACATTTGATGAGGGAAGCGGGCACTCGACGCGTTTTACTGTACGCTACTAACAGAACCAATCAGATCTCTCGTCCACGTTGATGCCAACGTCCAGCAAGACATCTTCGAGAAGGAGGACGGTTCCAAGGTCTCCTCTGTGACTTTCATCCAGAGTAAGTTACCCCATAGATTCAGAAACACATCTGAGATACTAACCCTATCTGTCCAGACAAGATTGACCTTTTGTCCTCCCCAAGAGCCACAGAGACAGAAGAGGAATGAATTCCAGAGTCTTCCCAGTCGCTTTTTTTGTATTCTAACCCCTAGTAATAAAATTAAAATACCCAAATTTATTTTGATCAACAACATATACTTTTCAGAACACACGACCATCCTTGTCCTCAGGGGATTGCACTTCTGATGCTTGATCATCCTCGTACAACCTGTTCAGGTACGCTCTCACTTCTTCCTCATTGGCATAATCCAGATTGTCCAAGTCCATATCGATGTCGTCATACTAACCGGCCCTGTCGAGCATGTACTTGTCTGAAAACAGATTGGAGACCTGTGTTGACGCTGGACTCTTTGCATCATACACACTTCCAGGATGGTTTTGTTCATCAATGATTCTCTGCATCTCCACATCAAATCCGGTTCCACCCCCTACTGGAGTCTCCACGTTGGCTCTTCCAAGCACAGACGCCACGAGTTTATCAGCCTTGGTGATTCTGTTGTTTAAACGACGCTGCTTGACCTTATCAACGAGTTTGCCCAACCCAACAACGTCCAGCCATTGGATGTACATGTCAATAGCGTCTGCACCCAATCCGAAGAAGATGAAAGTGGTATATGCCAAAGCGATGTAAACCCATGTCCCCAAGAAAGGAGACCCCAATGAGGCATACGAGATGATGTTCCAAACCACTGGAGAGTGGGTGAACTCATAGTCAAACGTTTGAAGGTTGTCCATGGCACCGGCCGCAAGGTAACAACACATCGGTAACATCACTAGCACGACAAGGACACAGAAGATGAGCAATCTGGCAAATCTGAAGATGTCCAAACCTGAATTGGTACAACGAAGGATGTCTTTCACGTCCTTGCGCTTGCGGAAGTACTGCACAACAATCATCACGGCAAAGGCAGCACCAATGACAGCCCACAAAATCAACCACACAGAGTAGATCACGATGGTGACCCATGAGAGCGAAAGCGCATTACGACAACCGTCATATTGGAAAATAGTGTATCGTCTCACCTAGGCAATGTAGTTGAGAGCCATCAACACCGTTGGGGTCCCCAAAGAGATCAACAAATCCACCCCAATCTTCTTGAAAGATCTTGGCGCCGGTAGAGGCGAGTCTGCCTTGAGCACTCTGTATAGATTGAACATCACACCTGCAACACTACATGAGATACCAACGTTGGCACCCACGTTCAGTTTGACGATTATGTCACAGTAGACTTTCCCGTCCCACGTGTCCATGTAGTTCTTGCCACCCCAGATGATAGCGCAGATGAAAGTGTTGATGTTCACGATCAGTAACCAGCATATCAGCGTGATGAGCGGTATATTGAGGGTCTTGATGTGCCATGCAAATGGTGGGAGTAGCAGTATAACTGCGATGATGGAGAGCGTTATGAGAGCTGCCTGGTATCCCATTGTTGTATGTGTTAGTGGATGGTGAATGAAGGATACCCCTTAAATGTGCAACTTAGGGAGAATTGATATGTACAAAAGAGATAGACAACCACTTCCCCTTATATATAAAGCCTCTACAGAAGTTCTAATTTGAGGGTCACTTGACAGGTTATTCACCTCTCTCGAGACTGAAAAAGAAATGCGGATACGTATCTAACAAGCATAGTTATGTTAGATCGTTTTCCCATTGGCGTCCGAAATAGGCAACAATGAAGATGCGCCTCTACCGGAAGAGATGCGTGCACTACCAAGGACAACACCTTTACCTACAAGCAAGTTCGGGAATTGCTGTCTTTGTACTTCATAAATATCTAGCTACCAGGATCTCAGAAAATACCCATAACACCAACCACAGCGAAAGCACCAAAGACCAACTTCAAGTCCACGTACGAACCAGCAGCTCCGTTGACCTCACCAGAACCGGTGTTGGTAGCGGAAGCCAAGGCAATAGAAGCATCGCTGTCCTCAGAAGTGGTAGTAGCAATCCAACTCTTAACATCACTGGCCTTAATGACACTGTCGAAAGTAGTCTGGTCGGACATGAAGACAGTGGCTGCACCATCACTGTGGAACACAACACCACCCATCATGGTACCAGTGGTGGATCTCTCAATCCAACCTGGAGCAACAATACCGGTACCAATGTCGCCTGTTCCCTGATAGTCATGGAGAGTTGAGTAAAAGTGCGTGGATTCAGTGTCGTTCATCACCTCGAAGATGTCGAACTCACCACATCCGGTACTCCAACAGGAACAGTTCTCGTTCACTGGGTACTGAGCGGTACGTGGGATGTGGTCATTGAGCAACCAGATAGCTGGCATGTTGTAGTAACCCATGGTGCCATCGTCTTCCAACTCTTCCTCTGGGGCAGTGAACTCGAACAAGAACATCTTTGTCACACCGTCGAATCCATGGAAGGCTGGGATACCATCACGATAGACACCACAGTCGTTGTCAAAGTCCGAGTCCTCACACGACACGTTGGAGAAGAAGATGAACTCCTGGCCAGAGGTGAGTACGGTGTCCTTGGACAAGACGGTGGCAGAGTCGGCAGAAGAAACACCATCTGAGGAGGCATATGTCAATGCCTGACCCAAGCAAGGACTGGACTCTCCGGCAGCAACAAGCATGGTGACGTTGTCGAAAGACTCACCGTCGTAGTAAGCACTTCTCACCCAATCAGAAGAATCCGAGTCATCGGAGACGTAGTAAGCGAATGTCTTCAGGGACATTGGACCTCTGAAATGCACAGAGACACCTTGGTCCAATGGTGAGTTTGGACCGGAGAAGATAGTACGGTCCTCGTTGTCCGCCAATTCACAGGAACAATCAGAAGAGTCATCCAACGTCTTCACGTTTTTGTAGTAGCCTTGGAAACCAAAGTTACTGAAATCCAACACTCCATAATCAGAGTACAATGCGGATGAAGAGGATGAGGATGAAGGCGAAGATGCCGAGCCTGAACGGGTACTAGATGATTGCTGGGCATGAGCGATAGTGGCCTGTGCTGCAACGAGCAGAGAAACGAGTGTGGGGTTCATCATATGGTGAGTTGTATGGTTTTCTAGCCCAATTTGTTTCTTTGGTAGTAGCAATTGAAGGTACAGAAAAGTTTTCTAGATGAGAATAAAGGTGTTGCAACAAGGCAGTGCGATGATAATGTGGGCTTGTATTTTTAGGCTTTAGCGCTCGGAGGTAACCAAGACAACTGGTGACAAGGCTGAAACGCTCGGTTACGTCAACTCTGGGTGAGATGTTAAAGCTTTTGTACTCAACAAACGAAGAGACAGCTCACTATGGAACCATCATGGACATGACTATCAACCATAGAAGGATCGACAATACCAGCATTGCCATCAGGCTGTATCCGCACCACTTCGCAAACTCGCTTTGTACCGCGCGGTGCCACTTGATCACTTTCCCGGTGACCGTGGTGTCATCCTCCAAGTCCTATTGGAGAGACAGTTGGTCCTAGAAGCGGTGCAAATTCCACGTTATAGTTTCACTGAACTGATACTATTTGTCATGGCGGAATGAGAGAAGGTACATGGCACAGTTGAGTAGCCACATAGGAAAAAAGAGGAACCCGTAGTAGAAGTTCTAGTGATAATTAGTTGTTAGTATATGTCCTTAGCTGTTGCTTTTCTTCTCAGTACTCACTGTCTTGATCGTCTCCAGAGTATCACGTTTATACCGACAGCTATCACAATAACAGAATGTGTCAACTGGGATATCCTCGAAGGACTCTGATGGAAGTGATAGTTCTTCACCCAAATTCGGAAGCCTTGTGGTTGTCATGGACGTATGTAGGGGTAAGATGGAAGGGGTGGAGGGTGGAGGTTGTGGAGTGAAGAGTGAAGGTTGGCAGGGACTATCACGAGCCTTAAAAGCGACTTCACATCATCCTTGTCCTTAGGGAATGCTACTAGTTTATAAAGAGTTCACAATGTCTTAGAAATGTGTCAAGAGTTAGTCCATATAGTGCCTAGCTCACATCATATCTTCAAATATTCATTTCACTTTCCGTATCAGGCCAGAACAATGAAGTGTTTTTTTTTTCTTTTTTTTTGGCCATCGATCACTTGCAGATACGAAGCGAGCCCTGTTGACCATTTACAAGCTTCGAAGCTTTTAAACAACTTCTAGCTGAGGTCGTCTATACGAGCTCCTCATCCCTCGTCGTACACGGTACACGGTACACACATATTCCACAGTTCTTGAATCTTCTCAGGCTTGGCCTCGTTCAGTCGTTTGGCCTTGCTTAGCCTTTCGTTTACTCGTTTACCGGTACGTACTACGGTGTTGATCCAGTTTCTCCAGTGCTACCTAACCCCATCTCGTATAACAGTTCGTATCCAGCTGAATGAGCAGAGATCAACATGTGGGTGTGAATTTGCATATAAGTATGGATATAGCCAGTGTGATGGAGATAAATCGTTCCTCGTCGCTCGAGCTCAATACAATCCAGTTAAACTAAGATCATGTCCCTACAACGTTTCATCGACAATGGTCACGCTCGAAGAGGTGGTAGGGTGGAGAACTACTTCTGTATCCTACAGCGTCGAGGCATCTACAAGAACTTCAGTGTGATGGCCGCTTTTGACAAACCAATTGACAAGGATTTGTTGGCTGTATGTCTGAGAAAGCTGATTTTGAGTTACCCAATACTAGGATCATCCATCGTCATCACGGACAGAAGTGACTTGACCATCCCCAACCCGGAACATGATTACGTGAAAGTCATGGACAAACTCACCATCGACCAAGTGATCATTGACATTCCACAAAAGATCTAGAGCTTGGATAAACTTCAAGACTAGATGTGTGAAATCAACGAGATCGAATGGAAATATGGTGACGAGACACCTTTGTGGAGATTGGGGTTCTTGAATGACCATACTATTGTCTATCTTTCCAATCACGTCTGCTCTGATGGTGTATCGGGTAAGAACTTCATTCAGGAGTTGCAGGCTCTCATGAACAGCGAATATAACAACGAACCATATGATCTCAACAATGGCGTATTGCTGGACTATGAAATTGACGGTCCATCTCTCCCTCATCTTCCTCCACCAATCGACGAACCTGTCAATATGAACCCTGATTTGTCCTTCTACCTCCCTTACTTCTGGAGACTCGGTATCATCACCACAATCTGTCTTTCAGGTACTGTTGCTAAAAGAGATGACAAACACTCATACCGTCTTATCACTATTCCACCTGCCAAATTTGCCTCTTTGCTCAAGTCTATCAAGTCACACAACGTGACACTGACACCCTTCCTCAATTCCGCATACCTACAGGCTTATCAGGAGGTACTCTTACAGGACACATGGTTGAAGCTCACAGATATGGCTGTCCCTTGTGATGCTCGTATGTACATACCATCAGGAACTGATACTGAACCATACAAGTTTGGATCTAACACCGCTGGAAACCATTTCTACCACCACCCAACGTATTTACACAACTGGACAAGCATCTCTTGGTTCAACAAGTTCTTTCAATGGTGTCGTGCAAAGAAGAACTTCTTGTATGGATTGGGAATGATCACAATGCCCATGGTGGAGAAGAACGTAAACTTGGACAAAGTGATCCAGGATGCAACTGTTGGTGTCAACAGAACAGGAACTTGTATGTCGAACATTGGACGTGTTGTAGAGATGGGTGAACAACAGCACTATGCATTAGAGAATGTGGTGTTCAGTAAGAACAGTGGTGGGTCACAGTTTGCCTTTAGCGTGGCTGTGGTGAGTACTACCCGAGGTGGTTTAAACGTGATGGTTACAAAGACCGAAAGCACTGCAACGGAACAAAAATTCGACCAACTAGTTTCTCTATTTGAGAAGAACATACTGACATACTGTTGATTGATTACTTGTCTATAATATAGTTAGAAATATTCACTCCTCATCACTAAACTCCAACTCCTCAACAACCATATCAGCTGCCTTGTCCTCTGTGGCTTTCGCTTCATCCACATCAGGCTTGACATCATCCAATTCAATATCCTCAAATTCAATGTCCTCAAACTCTTCCTCTTCATCGTCTTCTTCTTCCATTTCATCGTCATCGTCATCGCCTTCGTCCTTGGCACGCTGTTCGAGCTGAGCGTAGTACTTAGCCAAGGCATCCTGTTCCTCGGCGTTGACAGTTTCACCCTTGGACAATCCAGCTGCAGTTTGTTGTTTCTCTGAGATCTCTGGTTGTTGTGCATCGGAATTCTGTTCTGTGATGGTGTCCAGAGCAGCAGGTGTGTTCTCTGCTCCGTCTTCGGTCTTGACTTCACCTTCGCCTTCAACACCTTCCATATCCTGATCCACATCATCATCACCGTCAAGCTTACCGAGAGACTTACCAATAGTACTCTCCTCGTGCCATGAAGGAAGTGCATTCTGTTTACGCTTCTCCTCCATTTCAACAGCCTGTTCTTCACGTTGGTTATCATCGTCACCAGTGGAAATGTTGACGTGCAATGTAGCATGTGATCTAGCCCCAGCCTTCATAGATGATCTGTTGTTCAGATAAGAATCTCTCTCGAACATCTTGGTGTTCTTCTTGTAGTTAGAAACAATGTACTGTGCGGTGGTGTTTGCCTGCGCAGGCACCATCTTGGCCAAACTTGTCTCGAAGTTGTTTTCCTGGACAGTATGTTCATCAATCTTTCTAAGGCACTCAATGACAGGCTCCAATTGTTTCATAAGCTTCTCGTACTTCTCCTGATTCTCCTTCACGACTTTCCCCGAGTCATCTTCAATCAATGCAACGTTACACAGGGAACACAAGAACTCATTCATCTCAAAGTTCATCAATGCCATGGCATCCAGCTGAGAATATTTGGTCTTACACACTGGGCAGATATATCCCTGAGCTGTGAGATCACCACCGAGCTCTTTCTTCAATTTTTGTACCACAGCTTGAGTTTTCCATTTGATTGCATCAATAGCTTCTGTTTGATAGATGAAGTAATATGTCTTACTCTGTGGTCTGGAACCTCTTCCTGCAGATTCTCTCTGGACGTGCATTGCTATGAGTCTGTCTTCAATCAATCTGTTACACAGCGAACGTAATTCTTTCCTTTGGATACCCAACAGGTAGGACATATCATCTTCACTGAGAACAGAGTGGCGAAGAAGGGCGTCGAGGATGAGCACATAGGGAAGGCCGTAGAAGGATCGACTAACGAATCTGATGAGTGTACGGATTGTAGTGTCCATTATCGGATTGTGGTGGTTGGGTTTGGATGGAGTGGGGCAATTGACTGGTGAAGAATGATGTTGTGGTTGTTCAGTTGAAGTGGAGCGTACGATCACTTTTCATGCCTGGCTCGGGTGAGCACTGAGGAAGTGCTTTTTTTTTTCTTCCTCCGCAAGCTTCCTGTTGTCATAACTGAGAGGAAGGACATGGCAGTGGAGAACACTTTCAAGGTATAAAAGATAACCCATATTGAAAGACGAGAATCCGGTGGTGAATTACCACTCAAGTCCTCCTGATATCGATCTTGAATGATAACAGACAATCTCAATCATCGAGGTGTATGGATAGATCGAAGACACTGTACACTGGGTACTATAGGTAGGCTGTAGGCTGTAGGCTGCAATCCCTCGGCGAAAGTCAATTCTTATCGAGATGATATCAGCGTACGTGTAAGCAGCCGAGAGATATCAAATACAATCCAGACTAGATCATAGAGCTTGATTCGAATATTCAAGCAGATCCTCGTGGCTAAACAAGGTTGGTAGTACCTCACAAAACCATAAAACCGTCGGCGAATCGGCCAACGGACTTCTACAGCGAACCTTATCAGTCGGCCACCATTTTCCGCACATAAAACGGAGACAAAACGCCCAACATCATCTCTTGGATCATCGCCTGGCCTCAAGGAGTGAAAGACTGTCAACAACGCACCCATTTTACAGATATGACTTTCGAATTCACACAGGAGCAGGTCGACAAGTACAACGAACAGGGCTGTCTTGTTCTTGAAGACTTCCTCTCTCCAGAGGAAGTGACCCAGTTGATGGAGCGTACCAAGAAGTTGATCGCTGAGTTTGATGTCTCTACCCACCCAATGACCAAGTTCACTACTGGTGAGAAGGGCGAGGACCACATTGGTGACCAGTACTTCTTGGAGTCTGCTGACAAGTGCTCTTTCTTCTTCGAGCCTGGTGCCTTCGATGAGAACAACGAGTTGATCAAACCTAAGGAGAAGAGTATCAACAAGTTTGGTCACGGATTGCACATGGTTGATAACATTTACAAGACACATACCATCAACTCAAAGACATTGGAGATCGTCAAGAAGTTGGGATACCAGGACCCAAGAGTCCTCTAGAGTATGGTGATCTGCAAACAGCCGGAGATTGGTGGAGAAGTTCCGTCCCACCAGGACGGCACTTTCCTCTACACTGACCCACAGAGTGCAGTGGGTTTCTGGTTCGCTCTCGAGGACTGTACCACCACCAACGGATGCCTCAGTTTCCTCCCTGGATCTCACAAGACCAACCCTATCGTGAAGAGACTTGTCCGTAAAGAAGGCGGCGGTACCGGCTTCTTGCACTTGGGCGAGGAGAAGTACACCAACACAGAGGACAACTACGAGATGTTGACCATCAAGGCAGGTTCCTTGGTGTTGATCCACAACTCCGTCTTGCACAGATCCAACCCAAACACCAGTCCATACTCCAGATACGCCTATGCCTTCCACGTCATCGAGGGCACAGCCAAGTACGACGAGAAGAACTGGCTCCAGATCCCATATACCGGGGGTGCCAACTTCACCAAGCTTGAGCTCTGAGTGAGTATTTATGTATCCATGTATGATGTATCTATTAAACTTTTAAAGTATTATCATGGGTGGATCGTAGTTGAATGCTCAGCGGCTTATGTAACAGGAAGAGGCTAAATCGTGTGTCGTGACCATTTCCGAAATGATAGACGGCACCAAACTTCCCAAACTAGAAGTAATTTTAGAAAAACACTCAACTTGTACGTTCCAGAACCGAGAAATCTCCCACCATCACACAACTCACCACCCACTCTCTTAGTCTACCCTTATTGATGGAAACAACACACACACAATTTGAGCCGACTTTTGCTTGAAGACTCGCAAATTTCAAAGAACCTCCATTCATTCTCGCTGTTGGCAGCGCTGCGTACAAGAGTTGCACTTCCCATACAGCGCGCTTATCAAACATCATCATACACGACCAACACCAAGTTCAAACACATACACAGGCCACGATGCTAGGGCGGCTGCTTCATCGACACCCATCAGAGGACTCGTCTGTGCCGTCGGTGAACGATGCTGCCTTGAAGCGACATAGTCGACGCAGGCTATCGATGGCTCCACTGAGCTTATCTGGTGGCTCGGACACTGCAATGGGTAATCAACTGAAACCCACAAGTTCAGGATCCACTGTCACAGAAGCCACTGATATTCCACAACTGTCAAAGCTCTCTCTGTTGAATTCTCCACCCAGTCATCCTCAGTCAAGCGCGTACACCAACGAAGACTCTTATTCACGCACCCTTCTATACGGAACACCATCACCGCTCAAGTCTACCAAGTTGGAATCGTTCCACTACAGAATGCTCATTGTCCAGGATAAAGGGGAACTTCTACAAAGAGATAACTACAAGGTATTATTTGATTCCGCCAAGGACCACCATTTCGATAAGGCCGGATCACCGGGGCTCCGCAACAGACACCCCACATCTGATATCATCGAGTTCATGTTCGGTAACCCTATCCATCAGGACGTATCACTGGACGTCGACAGATGCAAGATTCATTGTCTGGACTCACTCCCAGATCTCGAGAATTCCATGCTCATCACAAGATACTTCAAAGTCCAGAGGAAAGTGTTCGCTATTGGAGTGGTGATACCCGTGGATGAAAGCAAGTTCGCAGAATGTATCCTCTCGAATTGGCGGTAGATATATGCTCACCTCACACTTGTCAAGGCAACCTATATCGAAAACCACGTGGAGAAGAAGAACTCGGCAGTGGCACAGAACTACCTCGACGTTGCGATTTTGTTCAAGCAGCTCATCACTTCGATCAACAACTTGATAACAATCCCACGTATCCTATTGGGACTACCACGTGTTAGTGATGCCATGTTCGACCACTGGTGCTACGAGCTACAAAACTGGCTGGAGTTGAAAGATGGTGCTAGATCTTCAGGCTCTTGTGGAACGAGGTTCTTGCCCACTTTACTCACAGTGGTGAATGGTATTAAAGAACAGTTGGTTTCTCCATCAACCAAAAATGGTACATTTGTGAGGTGTGTGATCATGGCAACAAACCCCATTGTGGCACAGAAGCTGATTTACATCTTATCAGGTATTCTACCGTTCGACTTACACATCCGTATTCAAGAGGTAACAGACGACGATGACGATGTGCTTTATCACAACCGGAAACAATTTGATCAACATTCAAGACAAAACTCTATGACATACGACACTCTTACACCACCAACCCCTTCAGTTATTAGTGCAGGCTGGGAAATACCGAAGACACCATCACAGTCAATTGCAACTGCCTCAATGACGACACCAACCCGTACAGCTGTGATCCATCCTTCACAGTCCATGGCTTACCTTTCTTCTTCGCTCCAATCACACTCATCATCATTCCCAAACTCCTTGAGTCGTGGGTTCTCGTTCTTGTAGAACTGGAAGAACTCATTGGAGTCCACCGCGTCAACCGCGATGACTTCAAACGTATATGGCTCACCTTCACCTTCACCATCGATTGAGTATGACGAGTATCCATGGAGCGGGATGTCTTCAGTGCAACAACCAGCGTCATTGACAATAACACCACTGGATGAACAGTTCTCCAACACTTTGCCGAAATCTTTCTCATCCTACAAGCTTAATGGTGAGTCAGTGAGACCATCGAAGAAGCCATCACTCAATTTCCCCAAGCAGTTGGAGGTTGATCGTACTACCAACGTGGTGAAGAAGGTCACACAGAGCAGCAATAGTCCCTATGATACTAATGATGTTAAGGTCGATTTGTTCGTTGGTAACGATCTCGACATTCAGTATGAAGTTGATGAGTCCAAAGGTGTCACCATTCTCGACGTACAGCTTGACGAATCCGACATGGATGATGAGTCAATCACCAGCTCGGAACATTCCTTCACACAGTACCAAGACAGAAAGATTGTTCCACCACCCTTATGTGGATTTGTTAACGAATTCATCCCAGAGTTCCAGTTACAAGCTTGTCCCAATTCACCTGATTTGGAGTCCAAGTTGTACAGTGCGATGAAGACAGATTTGCACCATTATGAAGAATCCAAGACGGTGTTTGTCTCACTGAGGTTGAGAGACATCACGGAGATTGTTATGATGAAAGGCGAGAAGACTGTGAAGACGAGTGTGAAGAAGCTATACTCTGGTATGAAGCCGACTTCTCTTGTCAACAAGGCAAGATTGGGTAAAGTTGAGAAGACTATGGAAGCGCTACTCCTGGGGAGTGATATCAGGGAAATGGTACAGAACTGGTGAGATCGATTCACCTTTAATAATATTCTACTTGTAATGAATTTAATGACTTTTCATGACGCAGCATCTAGGCGTTTACCAGTTGACTGGTTTAGAAGGCGATCTGCCACGAGATGCCGTAGTTGCCGAATTAGGAGCAGATGTGCTCTGCTGAGCTTTCTCATGCTGTTTGTTCTTCCTCAAACCTTCTGCTTTTTTGATCAGATCACCCACACTTTGCGGTACAGGAATGCATTCTTGCTCGCAAACATTCCTTACTTTCACCCAATTGACTTTCTTATTCCACTGCTTCACTTTGTTATCCATCTTCACATCCTTGGCCTTTTTCACCGCTTTGTGCATCAACTGACGAACCTCATCAATCTCAGTAGTGGTAGTGGGTACCACACCAACATCAAACACGTACACTCCATCGACATCTGTGTAATTGTCCCAAAACAGCTCTCTGTACAGCTTTCTCAGGTTCACCCTTGTATGTGCGTAGTCCATGGCATCGGGACTTCTGTTGAATCTGGACTTGAGCTTCTTCGGTACGTCTGGGTCGTTGAATATAGCAGTTCCATACAGATATTTCACTCTCAATGATGGTGAAGATTTTCTGAAGAGACCGAGGAAGTGAGTCGGTGGGAAATAAGATAGTTTGAACCATTTGTTCGTCGTGAGGATGTGTGGTGGTCCCGGTCGTGTGGCGAAATAGAGTTGCTATATGGGACCGGGAATACCCTTTATAGTTGACGGTGATGTTGCCTTGGGTATGGCACGTGCTATTAGTTTATCCATCGATGATAAGGTGACTAATTGTATTCCACTTAATGATGAATAGCGGAGAGCCTTTCTATTTCTCATCGCTTTGAAAGCCATGCACCTTCGTGTCCATAAAACAGTTCGACACTTATTAGCCAATAAATGACAAAAAAATCCGGACTGGGCGCGTCAAGGCCAGCCATCGTCGAGGTTTCCGCCAGTTCATCTTCAACCTTTCATCTCAAACACAACAGCTCACCACAACGTCCATTCTAAGACGCCAAGGGTGTCATAGTCGATCAAAATGAACTCTGAGAGATCCACCACCGCTGAGTCCGAGCAGCTCCCCACCGTCTCTGAGCAGGAACAACGGGCCTCGGACCTTAAGCTCAGCACACTTCGACAACAACAAAACAACGTCCCGGAAGGTCTTCGTCTTTTCCTCCACCTCCCTGACAAGAAAGAAGAGGCTCGACAAGCGTATGACGAGTTGGAAGAATGTACATACCAGTACAAGTATCTGGGATCCTCGGGCCAAAGCAGTGAGGACATGTCGTGTATGTGTGTGGAAGAGTACAACGACGATGGCATCAACATTGCCTGTGGAGACTCGGACTGTATCAACAGAGGTACCAAGATTGAGTGTTTGCGTGACTCTGAGCATGCCAACTGTGGAGAACACTGTGCGAACCAGAGACTGCAACGTAAAGAATACGCAGATATCGCCGTATTTCAAACAGAGAGAAAGGGCTGGGGTGTTCGTGCCAATGTTGACATGGAACCTGACCAACTCGTATGGGAGTACATTGGGGAAGTCATTGATGAGAGGACTTTCAGAAAGAGAATGGTGGAGTACGACCAAGCAGGCGTTAAGCATTTCTATTTCATGATGTTGCAGAAGGGAGAGTTCATCGATGCTACCAAGAAGGGTTCCCTTGGAAGATTCCTCAACCATTCGTGTAATCCAAACTGTTACGTGGAGAAGTGGGTTGTTGGAGACAAACTCAAGATGGGTATCTTCTGCAAAAGACGTATCGTGAAGGGAGAAGAGCTCACATTCAACTATAACGTCGATCGTTACGGTGCAGATGCCCAGACATGTTACTGTGAGGAACCAAACTGCATCGGTGTGATTGGAGGTAAGACGCAGACAGAAGCTACTTCACTGTTACCAACCAACGTTTCTAGAGCATTGGGCTCTTCTGTGGAGGAGGAACAGCAGTTTGTGTTGCTATCAAAGGCCAAAACAGTAGAAGGGGACCTCACCACTGCTTATCTTCGCTCCCTAACTATGACACCTTTGCTGGTACACGAGGTGAACGCCTTCATGGGTACGTTACGTGGCTTGGACAACGGCGAGGTGTTATCCAAGCTGCTGGAAAGATTGGAACTGGCTTCTGATGCCATCAAACAGAAAGCTGGATATGCTCATGGTCATCAGATAATGGCATACTTACTGAAGTTCTCATATGACAGATCCTTCAAGACATCGTTCGAAGTTGGTGATGACCTTGTGGTGAGAATCCTCGAGTTGATGAAGTCATGGAAGACCTCAAAGGGTATGTTGGAGAAGTCAGGCGTGTTGCCAGTGGTGAAGAAGCTCTCAGAGACCACTCAATCAAGAGAGATCAAGTCATTATGCGCAGAGCTTCAGTCGTTCTGGGACGGTTTCAAGGAATACGTGCGTATCAAGAAGAGATCACCAACCGCTGGTACGCAACGCTTCAACTACGATGCAAGAAGAGACGCTACTACGCGTAACACCTCCAATGCAGAGTCAGAGCAACCAAAAGTGTGGAGATCAGATGACTTACCACAGGATTGGTTTGCCGCAGCTACACCAACGGGAGAAGTATATTACTTCAACAAGGTCACAGGAGTCACAAGTTGGGAGAAACCAAGTTTGAAGAAAGAACTAGAAGAGAAACAAGAGAGATTACGTGCTCGTGTGAAGGCTGAGGAAGACCAGAAGAAGAAACAGTACGAACAAGAACTGCAGCAGAAGAAGTCCAAGCAGTCTCAAACACTGGAGAAGATCATCGAGGAGGCCAAAAAGGTCGAAGAGGCCAAACTGAGGAAGCAGAGAGAAGAACAGGAAAATGAAGCGAGACGGAAGGCAAAGAAAGAAGCATTGATGAGATCACGAACCCCTACAAAGTCCGGTACGTCAACACCGAAGCCGTTAATGAACGAGGAGGACTTCCGTCGGAAGTGGAAGGCCCATTTTGCCAAGTACATCCCTAAGCTGATAAGTTAGTACAAGGAGGAACTGGGACACGACCACGTCAAGGAGTGTGCGCGTGACATCGTGAAGATCTTGGTGGAGAAACAGCATAAGAAGGACCCAAACACCGATCCACCAACGGAGTACCCACCAGAAAAAGTCAAGAAGCTCAAGGGATTCACCTAGCCATACATGGAGAAAGTGGTGGACAAGTATAGAGCCAAGAAGAGAAAAGCTGAAGAGGTGAATGGGTCCACCAAGAAGGCACATATCTGATCGTATAGTGCCAAAAAGTACATGTGTTATAGGAAGCTACGTTCAGAGATAAACTATTACGAAACTGTATTATAAGCTATCAGCACTTTTTACTAGTGAGCTTGTTCTCCGGCCATGTGTAACCAGCAGCGTCCCAGCTGGTAAGATTAGGATTCATGTAGGCGTTGAGGTGGTTGCTGATGTACTCTGTGGTTGGGTAGTCCTTAGGATCACACGTCAACCCGTCCTTGGTACCAGGAGGCTGGTACAATCTGACGTAGTCGATCTCAAATGTCACCGGGAACACAAAGTTCAACCACTGGATCATCGACCACGATGGGGAAAGACCCAAGTTGAGTACGATAGACATTGGCTCCTTAGGGATATCTCTCTGTCCCACGTTACCGTTTGGTGCCGTTGCAGGGCCATAGATAGTGGCGGTAGGCTCGTCACCGAGGAAGAAGCGACAGTAGTTGTCCAGTTGGTTCTTGTTCTTGGACAGATACTCCACTGCATACTTCTGGAAATAAGTCTGTGCACCTTCAATCACCTTTGTTGGATGCAGAGGATCCACCACATGCTCGTACCAAGTCTCGTTCACCGTGGTCTCCACACTGAGCATTTCCTGGAACGGTGTGCCCAAGTACGAGTTGATGTTAGACTTGGAGATGTTGTGCAATGCAACAAAGTCATAGTCAGGCATGTACCAGATATCGAAAGGGGCAATCTGAAGTGTCTGGGATGCAACACCGGTGTGCTTGTTGGAGGCATAGTTGGTAGAGTGGGCACCTTCTAGCAGGTCAATCTCCGGTGCTCCACGTCCAGTTCCACGGTTGGGATGGTCTTCTCCCTTGCATGTACACTTGTTCAGACGCTATCCGGGTAGGTAACTGATCCCATCTGGCGAGGACTGGTTGGCTGTGATTCCAGCGTCACACTCGTCGTAGCTATAAGGCCAAACACCGTCTGTGGTGGCCAGATAGCCCGGACGCGCAAGGTTACCGAGAATCCACAACCCGGGCCATAAGCCGGCGGTGTAAGCCGAACCCGGAAGCTTGGCCGAGATCTCCAGGATCCCCTCGGTGAAGCACATCTTGTTCCAGCTCTGCAACATACCTGAACGGTAGAACAAGTCGTGGTTCTCAAAGTTGTCCATCCTCAAGTTCAAAGTACCTTTCGAAGTTTGGGCAGCATCTGGATCATACCATTCGAGATCCTTTGTTGCGGCGTAGTGGATGTTAACAGCCTCCCAGAACTAGTCCATGTGAGGGTAGAAGGTTCTCCCCTCCGCGTTGAACTCATCAGAGAACACCAAGTCCCATTCTTTCCCATCCATTGCTGTTCTCTTCAGTGCGGTCTGTGGTGTGTCTGGATCAACAAGACTGGTTCTGATAGCACTCAATGTAGGATACTGGTAGTTCGAAACGGCCTCGTAGATGACTATGTTGGGTCCATCGTGGTGTCTGAACCAACCAGCACGATCTCCCAATGGGAACACAAAGCACACTACCAACGTGATGATGGTGCATGTGACAAAGGCAAACCATCTCCATGTGAAGTATCTGTCTGCAAATTGCTTGAACTGTTGTTTTCTGCGCTACCAACGTTCTTTGAATGGCAGCTCCTCTGGTACAACGTCCACCTCGTCACTGCCATCCACGGAGGCTTCACCACGTTCTGCACGGTCTTCTCTGGACTGGAAGTGACTTGGAATGTTCATGAAGTAGCGATCAGTGACATTGTCTACCTTGTTTTGCTATCCTGATTTCTCCTTTGATTCCCTTTCTGACGACTTTGCACTCCCAGGAAGCGAAGGGGTCCCCAACTCCGAAGACGTCGTCCCGCCAGTGGCAGTTGTACTCTCACTGATACTTCTCGCATGTGTCATCACTCTCCACTTACCAACTTTCTCCGGTGTATGGAATGACCATGTCCCGTTTCCTGCACGAAACCGGTCCTTCGGGTCCTGCTCAAGTATATCGTAATCGTCATCGCTCAATTGATCTGCGTATTGATCGTGTTGATACACCGCTGAGCCAATCTCATACTTATCGACAATCTCTTTCTTCAAATCCTGAGTTAGCCCATTGTTATGATCACCAGGTGTGAATTCCCACGTTCCCAATGGGTTGAACTTGTTGGTTTTGCGATATCCAGCGGCAGAGATATTGGAGCTAGTGCGTGAATGGCCAAAAAGTGTGGATGTAGAAGACTTGCTTGAATGGCCCTTTGAAGAGGAAGAAGAAGGTGGTGATATCCCATCCGGTTGGTCAGATGTAGTTTCAGAAGGACGATCATGATCTGAAGTTGCGCCCGTAATGGTTATGCTTTGCTGATCACTCATGGTTTGTTGCTTGGAGCCCCTGAATTGCACAATGTATGTCCAGTTAGTCTATTGGGGTGCAATGAGCTATAGCAAGGTGAAGGTAGTTGACAGAGCCGAAATAGGTCTCCCATTGCCTCCATATTATATACAACTGAGCTGTTTTCTTTTTTGTAGCCTATTTTCTTTCCAATTGTGTTAGTGTGGCCCCTTCATCGTTTAACAGCTCAATTTCAGGACGTGATTGCGCACTTCGGGTTGAACAGATAAGCTTTCTAATGGCATATTGACACTGCATCCGAGGATGATCATTGAAAACTGTTCTTGGTATCGGTTCGTGAGATTGATGAATTGAGCTAATAAGTACAACTGAATGAACTCCATTTCTTTGGAGTGACTTATATATGGATATTCTTTAGCTGGACAGTTAAATAAGGTTGTCAGAATATTAAGTACTCCCTGTTGATGTATCACCCAGCATCTTTGCAAGCACTATAACCCTGTCTCAAATGGCATGCTCGTAACAGTCTCGAGCGCTTAAGTTGATACATTTGCAGGGAATCATTTGCTACTACAGTGATTGATTTCTGTGAAACTGTTTCAACACTCGATAGCTCAGCCCAATTGGTATCCCAAATTTCAGCCCCCGCGATAGCATGCTGAAACATGTGCCTTCAAGCGACGAAAAGTCTTTAACACGTTGTGGGATTTATCGTGGTGCTTCTGGGCATCTATTCTCTGATTAAGCATATGATATAAGAGAAATCGTATATGCAGTTACCCTGTTAGGCTAGACTATGTGCTACCTTAAGGTGCGGGGAGTTGACGTTATGCGGTGTGCAATGCTTGGCTTGATCCATCACCCCTTGTAGTAATCCACGTTGGGTATCACGTTTAACCCTTGACACATTGCATATAACACAAATGACATATCGGGGTTTGTTTGATAAGAAGTTAAATAGTTATATATCAATTATACATATCGTAATCCAGGTGCTCTTGAGCCATTTGCTATATATAGCACCGTGTGAGAGGATGGAAGTTGGCGTATACAAGAATTCGAGGTCATTAGACGTCAGTGACTTATACCTCCCCGTCGAGCTCTACAATATATCTCAAGATCTTCTTCTATTTGCAGTTTCAACGGTTATATGATGTGCACAGATATTCCAATCATCTGAAAGTTTCCCTGCCTCCTAGGTGGCCAATACCCTTTTCGCCACCGCTGATAGTGCCCATGACACATTTCATTGCAGACACATGTGATTCCGATCTTCTATGCACCTAGAAACTCTAATTAAGCGTTCCAGAAGTCCTTGTTTCATTCTAGAAGCCTCAATCTGTGGTAATCCACCACCCTCATGGAATATTCGTCCATCCCCCGCACTTATACGAGACCAAAGTGTCAAAAACTCTAAAGCGTTTATCATTCAATCTATGCAAAAGTCATCAGAACAACCCATCAATCTCACCATCCTCACCAACTTCAACGTTCATGTAGCCAGCGTGTGTTGGCAAACCTGGAATGGTCTGAATCTCATCAGCCAAGGCGTACAAATAACCAGCACCAATAGAAGCCCTGATGTCTCTGATTGGGAACTCAAATCCGGAAGGAACACCCTTCAAGTTGGCATCGTGGGACAAGGAGTACTGGGTCTTAGCGATACAGATTGGCAGCTTGCCGAATCCCTGCAGCTTGTAGGCCTCGATCTTCTTAGCAGCCTGTTCGGAGATGGCAATGGACTTACCATTGTACATCTTTGTGACAATAGCGGTCAACTTGTCCTCAACAGAGTCCTCAACGTTGTAAGCAAACTTGAATTCCTCTGGCTTGGAGTACTTCACGGAGTCCATAATGGCCTGGGCAAGCTTAACAGAACCCTTACCACCTTCAGCCCAGTGGTTGGACTCAACAGCTTCGAATGCACCAGCCTCCTTAGACAACTTCTTGATGAGTTCGATCTCTGCAGCGGTGTCGTCCTTGAACTGGTTGATAGCCACAACGACGTTCAAACCAAACTGTCTAACGTTCTCAATCTGCTTACGCAAGTTGGCGAAACCCTTGGAAACCAACTCCAAGTCCTCCTGGGTGTATTCATCTGGCAAGGCCTGACCTGGCTTGACACTTGGAGCACCACCGTGCAACTTCAAAGCTCTGACAGTAGCAACGAGAACAACAGTGTTTGGAACAAGGCCGGATGAACGGCACTTGATGTCCAGGAATCTCTCACCACCCATTGTGAAGTCGAAACCGGCCTCTGTGATGACGAAACCCTTCTGCTCCTGGGATCCTGGAGTGGTACCAACAAGCTTCAAAGCCAACTTGTCAGCGATAACGGAAGAAGCACCGATGGAGATGTTGGCAAATGGACCAGCGTGAATCATCACTGGAGAACCTTCCAGAGTCTGCATCAAGGTTGGCTTAACGGCATCCTTGAGCAAAGCAGTGATGGCGCCAGCAGCACCCAAATCATCCACAGTGATTGGTTCGTTGTCGTAGTTAGCACCAATGACGATGTTACCAACTCTTCTCTGCAAATCTTGCAAGTCGTTAGAGAGGGCCAAGATAGCCATCAATTCAGAGGCAACGGTGATATCGAAACCGGTAGTTCTTGGGGTTCCCTTAGCCTCAGTTGGAGCCTGGCCAATGGTGACCTGTCTGAGGAATCTGTCGTTAACATCCACAACACGCTTGATGGTGATGGTGTCTGGGTTGATGTTGAGTCTAGCAAACTTGGCAATCTCCTCTGGCGTCAAATCGTCTGGGTTTGTCTTGTTGATACCAAGCTTCTGCAATCTCTTGAGCATGGACTTAGTGAAGGTTCTCTTACCCTTCTTCTTAGGCACTAATCTGTTGTAGAATGTAGCATCCTTTTTCTGTGTGACCTCGTGGAAGATTCTGGTGTCAATGGCAGCGGCAAGCAAGTTGTTGGCAGCACCAATAGCGTGGATATCACCTGTCAAGTGCATGTTGAACTCGTCCATTGGGATGACCTGGGCGTAACCACCACCGGCAGCACCACCCTTGACACCAAAGGTTGGACCCATGGATGGTTGACGGACGTTGGCGATGGATGGGACGTTCAGGTGGGCAGACAAAGCCTGTGCAATACCCATGGTGGTTGTGGACTTACCTTCACCCAATGGGGTAGGTGTGATACCAGCAACAAGAACGTAGTTGGCGTTCTCACGCTCTTTCAAACGGTCGTAGACACTGAGGTTGACCTTGGCCTTGTAGTGACCGAAGAGCTCCAACTCGGACTCTTTCAACTTCATCTCCTCGGCAAGGTCCTTGATCAACTTAGGAGTCTGTGCTCTAGAGATCTCAATGTCGGAAGGCACTGGTGTCTGTAACTTGAGTGGCAAGGCAGAGATCTTAGCTGGTTCCTGTGCCTTCTGCAACTGTCTCTCTGCAGCGAGAAGAACGTTGTTACAGAGCATAGCAACGGTCATTGGACCAACACCGCCTGGAACTGGTGTGATGAAGGATGTCTTGTCCTTACAGGACTCGAAATCGGCATCACCAACGAGTCTCTGTCCGGACTTCTTGGTCTCGTCTGGGATGTAGTTGATACCAACGTCAATTAACACGGCGTCCTTCTTCAACCACTCACCCTTGACGAAGTTTGGTTGTCCGATAGCAGCAACGACGATGTCTGCGTTCTTGACAATCTCTGGGATGTTCTCAGTCTTGGAGTGACAGATGGTGACGGTAGCATTCTTCTTTTGAAGCAGAGTGGCCACTGGGATACCAACGATGTCGGATCTACCCAACACCACGGCGTTCTTACCAGCAATGTTCATACCGGTCTCCTCAAGCAACTTGATACAACCGTAAGGCGTGCATGGGATAAACTTAGGCTCACCTCCTCTCTTGGAAAGTTCACCGATGTTGTAACGACCAAACCCATCGACGTCCTTGTCAGCGGAGACAGCGTTTGTGATCTTAGCCTCATCCAAGTGCTTTGGTAATGGAAGCTGGATCAACACACCGTGGATGGAGTCGTCCTGGTTCAACTGGGAGATCTTCTGGAGCAACTCCACTTGTGAGACGTTCTCATCGAGCTTCTCAATAGTACAGTTGATTCCGGACTCCTTAGAAGCCTTGAGCTTCATGTTCACATATGTGGTGGAGTCTGGTCTGGACCCGATCTGGAGGATCTTCAATGTAGGCTTGAAGTTTGGATATTTGGTCTGGACGCTCTGGATCTTCTCCAGTGCCTCACTTCTGATTCTCTTGGAGAGCTTCAAACCGGAGAGGGTGGTATAGAGACGTTCCTGCCTGCTCAGGCGACGAGCAGAGAACTGGGTGTAACGGAGCATGTTTGTGATGACGGGAAGAGGGGTGGATGAAACAACAACAACAGGGTACAACAAACACCGATATCGATGGTCAGTGGGAAGATATATGCGAGTCTGCTAGGTTTTTATAGAACCAGAAACTGTAGTATGTACCTGTCACCTCCAGTGCTAATTACAGGGTCGTTTTGACTTCGGCCAACTCATATGTGCAGGGTGTGTGAAGAGAAAAAAAATCTATGATGATGTTGCCCCAACCGATGAGCCATAGTCTTCTAGGGCCGCATCACGATGACTCGGGTTTTGACTACTGTTTGTTGACTCGGAGATCCACATTGACTTCGTTATCACATACAGATCAAAAGGGTGAAGATCATTTTCTATCAGCACTCGATAAGATTTGCCCCAGATCTACACAGTCAATCAACTCACCCAAACAAATGGTGCTATATGTGGGATTTTCTTACCTACTACATTGACAGAAACTATACATGCAATAACTAACTATCATGTGCCCTCTAGACTGACTAAGCCAAAGATCGTTTTCTTATAGATGTTGGAGATTCCATGTGTGCCCAATGTTGCGGTTAGACCTTCATCCTTCATACATGATAGAAAGGCAGTATTGGCGTCGCTGGAATGGCATTAATCACAGTGCTGAGTGTCGACGGTGGCTGGTGGCTGGTGGCTCGCAGATGTTGAGGCAGTCATCACGGATAGCCTGCACGTTGGACACTGAACGCCGTCATATCGTCAACTACATGAGGGCTTATTTAAGGCTAAAAGGAGCGCTGATGGATCCTATTCAACCAAGCCTCCGAGTATGCAATATATGAACCAGCTCCTCAGTCAAACTAGTCTACTGTCAAAGATATCAGCTAGTCTTTAAAGCAGATAAGTATCTCAGAATTGGACGAATTGGACACTTCTGAGCTGCTTTTTCTCTTGGATGAACGGTCTGTTGATCTGTTACCATAGGGGAAACACTGGCCGGTTTAGATTATGAGATATAGACCGTAATGTTGCGTTATGCCACAGGGTAATAGGGATCGATCTCTAGAGTCTAATCTAGTATCATGCGGTGAAAGGGTTCCATATCAACCCTCGTACTCCGTGCTATCTAGAATCCAGAGCATCCTTAGACAACGTTCGATAGAAGATCATGAGCGTACGTACTCATGAGTCATTTGCAGTGGATGATCCTTATGATTGGTATGGGATGACATTAAATTAGCGAATTGCTTCATTTCTGATCACAGCTGCTCTCTATCACACACTCCCTTCCCTCTATACAGTTGTCTAAAACTAGTAGACTCTAGAGGTAGCTGCCCAGCAAGTAATCTCCGGAGAGAGCCCCATTCGGAATTCCCCCTAAAAAATGTGCGCGCGACTACTACAGAAAAACAAAAAACGTCGATCGATAATCTCCAAAACAGACACGCGTTGTGCTGCTACACGACTCCTCCTCCACGACCCTTACCTCTCCTTCTTGTTGATCACTCTGGACCAACTCCACAACTCAATTCCTTTATTTCTGAGTTTTCAATCCACAGTCCTCTTTGTGTGTTTTCATCTCACCTTTATCTCCACCAGGACCGCCACTCTTTTTTCTTTGTTTTTCTGGACATATACAAGCTTGACCGCCCAACTGTCCAAAATACCGACGACGAAGAACGAACATTCCACTTCAAATTCTGATCGATCCAACCCGGCGCTAAGAATTTCTCCATTTTGAGTCTGTTCACCTGCTACTGTCTTTCCATCTCATCGATATTGGGAAGCCCTTATACACTACAGGTCATCTAACCGCTGGGATCTTCTTTGTTTCATTCGTTATCACTCAACTCGTTATCAGAGCTGGATACACCACTACAGATCGTTCTCTGATTTCACATCCATCGTTGAAATCGCCCAGATCTGTGATACATTCAACATTAGAGTGTTTCTTTCATTATCATTGTTTCTCTTTCCCACTCAAACTTCTTGACATCAACAACTTGAAGTGCCTTAACACGCTATTACCACAATGAGCACCGAACAAATCACCAAGCAAGAGCCAGAGGGCGGCGCGGCTACTAAGCCAACTTCCACAATTCTAGCTCCAGTCGAGGCACAATCCCAAGATTCCTCACCTGCTAATAACGATGGCACTGCTGACATCCCATCTGACTCCACTGACAATGCTGCTTCGACACCTGTCACAACTGCACCACCAACTGAGAAGCAAACCCCTGAGATCTCACCTGCATTGGCTTCTAAAGGCGGTCGTGAAATCTCACGTAAAATCTTGTACGTTGGTGGGTTGGTTAACACAATCACTGAAGACACCATCTCCGAGATGTTCTCTGTGTCCGGTCCTGTGAAGAGCATCAAGGTTTTGTACGACAAGAACCGTATCGGTTTCAACTATGCCTTTGTTGAGTATGAGACTGAAGAAGCTGCCTCTGCTGGTATGGAGGCCATGAACGGCAAGACCGTCAACGACTACGAACTCAAGATCAACTGGGCTTATCAATCCCAGCAGGCCAAGAGTAACCCAGACGCATTCAATGTCTTTGTTGGTGACTTGTCCGCAGAGATCAACGATGAGAAGTTAAAGTCCATCTTCGCCAAGTACCCATCCCTTTTGCAAGCTCACGTCATGTGGGATATGCAAAGTGAAAGATCCAGAGGTTACGGATTTGTATCCTTTAGTAATCGTGATGATGCCGATGATGCCATCCGTACCTTGAGCGGTAAAGTCATCTCTGGTAGAGCTATCCGCCTCAACTGGGCCTCTCACAGACCTTCCAATGGATCACGTAATGGTCATCACAATGGTGGTATTGGCCATAATGGTGGTCAGTACTACAAGTACAACAACAGCCACAACATGAACCATCACCACCACAACAACAACAATCGTCATCACCATCACAACAACAATAACCATGCTGTCAACAACATTCCCCATAACCTTACTGGTAATGTCAATGGTAATGGATTCGCTAATGGCAGTGCACCATCTGGTTTCCAACAAACCAGTCTCCTCAATGGCGGTGTATCTGCCCAGCCAGTGAACGGTGGGTCTACACACGTGCCAGTCAACGGCCAAGCGAACAACATGGGTCCACAACCTGACTTCGAAGCTGTACTGAGAAAGACACCAAACTGGCAAACTACGGTGTATTTGGGCAACTTGGCTCATTACACAACTCAGAACGATTTGATCCCAATGTTGCAGAACTTTGGATTCATTGTTGACATCAAGTTCTATCCTGACAAGGGCTGTGCCTTTGTCAAGTACGATTCCCATGATAGAGCAGCTTTGGCCATCGTACAGTTGAGTGGAGTTGTCATCAATGGTAGACCGCTAAAGCTCGGTTGGGGAAAGGAGAGGCCGCAGCAGAACATACAGTACCAGCAGTACCCTCCTATCTACAACCACTGAGATGGGTATACTGACTTCTTTAGATCTATGGGTATGCTGAATATAGATAATTTTGCAGAATTGTTTCGATCTGTAGATTCTACGGGGTTCGAAGAAGCTTACAAAAAATAAAAAAAAACAAAAAAAAAAAAAAAAAAAAAAAAAAAAAAAAAAAAAAAAAAAAAAAAAAAAAAAAAAAAAAAACAAAAAAAAAAACAAAAAAAAAAAAACAAAAAAAAAAAAGAGGGGAGCGAAAGAGATCTGTTTTTCTTTCAGAGCATCGACTGATGGAAATCTTCAGACCTTCACATATTCAAAGAGAGCAGTCAAGATCCACTTCCCTCGGTGAATTTTTAGCAGAGTGCACTTTCTCGTTGATTTGCTTTACCTTTTACCAAAGAAGCGAACACTTGTCAACTCCCCAGCATTCACAAAGTCAAGAAAGGACATTTGAAAAGAGCTTAAGGTCATTCCTCTCCCGCCAAAGTTTCTGTTCGGACCTCTGAATCATCAACATCAGAGGCTACCGTTGTAATCAAAAAGGAAACTTGAAGTTTTTATGTCTATCACATCTCGAAAGAACAGAAATACGCTCCTTTTCCTTTTTACGTCGGCTGCTTTCCCTATTCTCGTGCAATTCTCTCTGGCTCTTTACCACGACTACCAGAGAATCCGCTACCATTTGCTATACGAAGACTACGCTACAGTGCTATCCAGAGAACTTTCCAACTGGAGATTACTTGTTGCCACAGTTGCTGCAGTTGTTATCCCATCTTATTTACTATTCTTTGAATCATCCACCATTTTCAACAAGTTCAAAGACGCCATGAGCTCATACATGTCTGGTTCGATGATGGGGCCATCCTCCCACAGATCGTTACTCAGACGTCCAGCTAGACATGGTATTGACAATGAGACTTATACAGCTGTGATGAAGAGAGGAGGCAATATTGGAGGTCTGGTCAATGACGGTAACACTTGTTTCATGAACAGTGTTGTGCAGTCACTTGCCTCCTCCAACACTTTGGTACACATGCTCAACGATCCACAACTTGAAGATGCTGCTGAGGCAAAGGAGTTGAAGTTCATCAAATCATTGAAAAACCTCTTACGCAAGCTGAACTCCAAACACTTCAACGGTGGTAAGGATTACAAGACCAACGCCATGTTGAAGACGATGACAAAGACACCAAACAAGAACTTCCTTCTTGGATACAATCAGGAGGATGCACAGGAGTTCTTCCAAACTTTGCTGTCTGAGCTGGAAGCTGATCTGAAGAAGAAGGACAAGGAGGCAACCGAAGATGAATCCTCTTCTCCTTCCTCCAACTCCAGTTCCACTAAGAACGAAGCCGTGTACGCCCATGACCTCCCTGTTGATGCTGTCTATGGCAACGACAAGATTGGCCATTTGGGTCCTGTCTATGTACCTGCATCCCAGATTGATCCTAACTTGGAGGATGCGGAGAAGAAGGTGTTTGCATATAACCTCATGACCCCAGTGGATGGTCTTTCTGCTGAGCGTATTGGGTGTCTCAACTGTGGTGAAATGGGTGGTATCAGATACAGTGTGATCTCTGGTCTCTCTCTCAATTTGCCAGCTGACAACTCACACTATCTGAGATTGACTGATTTGTTGCATGAGTGGATTAAGCCGGAGATCATCGAAGGTGTCAACTGCAACAGATGTGCTTTGAACCACGTCTTGGAGTTCCAAAAGACCCAGTTAAGTAAACTTACACCTGATCACATACTACATCAGAGACTCCAGGACAGAATCTCAGAGATTGAAAAAGAGTTGGAGAAGCCTATCATCGATGATGATATTGTGAAGAAGCTATTCACCAACAACATGATGCAAAAAAGTTCCAAGTCGAAGCAAATCTTGATATCCAGACCGCCTCCATTGCTCGCTATACACATCAACAGATCGGTTTTCGATCCAGAGACTTTCAGGGTGAGAAAGAACGGTGCTAGAGTTGTATTCCCATTGAAATTGGACTTGGATGAGTACGTTGCCGAGCCAAGTGAGATCAACACCGATGCTAGATTGCCTCTCAGTAAGAAGGCCAAAAAGATTGAGGATAACCAGGAGGAAGAGATTGAAGAAGTTGCAGTCTCGCCTGAGCAACAACCACAGCCTGAGTTGGACGACTCTGAGAGTGACGCTGAATCACTCGCTGCATCTACCAAGACACCATCCCCTGATGATGAGCCAACCACTGAAGTTGAAGCAGATGAAGAGGCTACAGATGATGAAAAGTCTGACCCATTCAATTCTGAGCTAAGCGAGAAGGAGAACCGTGAAAGAGAATTGTTGAGTACAGATGACGAGGATGAAGACGAGGAAGATTCCAGTGATGAAGAGCTCGTTGTCAGACACCCAACTTTGCCAGTCACCATTGAGAAGCGTGACATCTCTGGGCCATTGGTGTATCAGCTCCGTTCTGTCATTGTGCATTACGGTACACACAACTATGGTCACTACATTGCCTACAGAAAGTACCGTGGAGTGTGGTGGAGAACCTCTGATGAGAACATTGACATTGTGGATGAGGATGAAGTGTTGAGTGCCCCAGGTGTCTTCATGCTGTTCTACGAATTGGACACTTTGTGTCAGGAGCTGGCCACCGATGAGGAGATCCCACCAGACGCAACCACTGTCACTACTACAGTTGATGGTGAGCAGGAGATTGAACAGACTGAAGCCACCACTGAGGTGGATGTCAAGGCTGTGAGCGACGCTGAAGATGAAGAAGCTGAAAATGACGATGCCACTGAACAGCAGGCTTTCAACATTGCCACTATGTAAACCCCCCACTAGCATATCAAATCAACATCCAATAATTTCTATTCTACAACTCACAGTAGTTTACACAGATGTTTTATTTTTTAAGCAAGCTTGATTATACGTTACAAATACATTATTTCAATTTGAAATCGTTCAGCAAACTTACAAAGCCTTCTTAGCAGCGTCAGCTGGGGAGACCTTGTTGGCGTTGTTGAATCTTGGTCTCTGTGGTGGAGTTCTGATTCTTCTAGCCTCTCTAGATCTGACTCTGACAATTCTGGCGTGGATGGCACAAGAGACACAGTAGTGCAACTTGTTGTAGAGCTTTGGCAAGGCGTACTCAGCGTAAACGGAGGCCTCGGACATGTCTCTGACAGCAGCGGCCTCAACAATGTTTCTGATGGTAACTCTCTTGATGGCCTTGTCCTTAGGAACACACTTAGCACAGTTGACACATCTCACTGGCTTAACGTGACCTCTACCCTTTTTGTTTCTACCGTTGGAAGCTCTCTTCTTTGGCATCTGTGGACAAATGTTAGTATCCCGATCGACTTCTGTTGATTGGAGTGAATAGTGTGAGAGAACGACGACTTGTTTGAAAGAGGTTGGTAATTCCATTGTGGTAATCTGCTGGATGTCACTTCAGGGTGTCATGGTGTTGGTTCCATTGGATATGGCGACATCTTGTCTGGTGGATATCATATTAGATATAGAGATTCTGGACGTCCATCCTTGATAGCTCTCATTGTCATTCTGTTGTAGATGGGTTCCTGTGTCTCCGACTTGATGCAATATGTGATTGAAATATTGTTCGTTGGTGACTATTCAAGTCCATGGCGGTGCTTCGGTGCTTCGGTGCTTTATCCTGCTTTCCTCTCGATCTTCTCTTTTATCGTCCTCTCCAATCCACTCTAGTATCTTCCAGGTTCACATACGTTGATATGTCTTGCTTGCGCTGTCCTTTTAAACCCAACCTGAAGTACTGTTGTTAGTGAAGTTGCAACTTGACGATGAAAAATCCTGCCTACACTGTGCTACACTCACTGTGGGAAGCGAAGCAGAGACCGTCCAGCGACGGGGAGATTCCCGACCCACACAGTTTCGCGCCTCCCACCGTGAGCACCCACGTACAAATTGTGGTGTATGGGTGTTAAGAGGCTAGCGCGACCACCAAGAGTTCATGCGCAGGATGGGTTTGGGGTAGCTTTCGTGTGACTGTGACTGCGAATGTACACATTTTGTGTGTCCCCAACCATCCATCACTACACCGCGCTCGTATGACCTAATTAATCCACCATCAAGATTCTAGATGCAGGATTCGAACACAGCCACTATTCATCGGAAACCGTAATTGTGCTCTACCAATACACATTTCAAAAGTCGTACGATCGCTCAAACGGGCAGTCAACAAACATCCAATAGAATTCCCGTCTTATGGGTTTTTCAATGGCGCACGGGAAAAAACATTCGAGGTAATCGAGCGGGCGCAGAGTTAAGGCATACACATCTTCACTATTTTGCTCATATTGGGTCTCCTTTAGTAGCATTAATACCCTAACTCAACCACACAAAATGTTCGCCCTCCGTACACAGTTCATTGCCCGTCAGGCTACCAGATCCTTCTCCGTCGCCCGTGTTGCCTTCCAGGCCCCAAAGACTACCGGTCCAGCTGCCTCTCTTGCCCAGGTTCACGGTAAGGAGTCCCTCATTGGTGAAGGTGCTAAGGAGGGTACTTTCCCAACCGACATTGAGCAGGCCACCGGTTTGGCCCGTTTGGAGTTGCTTGCTAAGCTCGAGGGTGTTGAGCTTTTCGACACTAAGCCATTGGACGCTTCTAGAATCGGTACCATGGCCGACCCAGTCCTCGTCGAGTCCTACGATGACTACCGTTACGTCGGTTGCACAGGTGTCCCAGCCGACTCCCACCCAACCATGTGGTTGAAGCCAACCGTCGACCAGGTTGCCAGATGTTGGGAATGTGGTTCCGTCTACAAGATCAAGCCAGTTGGTGTTCCACAGGATGACCACCACCACTGATCATCTCATCCCATCATTATCAACATCAACATCAACATCAACATTATCTAACACCATCACACATACACATACACATCACTGAACAAACGTTATATGACGATCATATTGAGTGAGTCACGGCTGCCTTCCACATCCATTGGCTGTGTCTTATTCATATCAACATTCAACTCCAATACGTCCGTCTTATGACGTTCCCACTCACACATTGATATCACATTCTCACGCACATAAAGTCGCATTTCTTTCTACAAATCTTCTCAGCTATACCTATATGCTATCTTTCCGTTATTTTTTTTTCTATATATTTAAAGTCCACATTTGATTTATGAAGGAGGGGGGAAACGAGAAACAAGAGATTGCAAAAACAGGCACATCTAGCAGTCCACATTGAAAAGAGGCTAGATGTCATCTTGCAGTTTACTAATATCTAACGCACACATTCTGTTATATTTCTGGGAGTGTAGTCTACAGTGATATATCGCTCTGACATTTAGCTGGAAGCTTGAGATCTGGTTTCAAATCTGAGCGCGAAGGAAGGATCAATATGCCATGAAAGCTGAAGGAACACGTTCTATCTGTGAGACATATGGTCTGAGTAGGCATATAACCATCCTAGAGCTTATCACTTGCAATATGACCAAACCACAAGTACTATTCCTCGGGGATCTCAACGAATCTCTCCCCGAATTTAAGCAGTTCAGCGAAGAGTTCGAAGTCATTGTCAGTTATCCAAACCAAATCGAGATCTACAGAAGAACGAAGAACACAGTGTACTAACATTGAATACACAGCACTACAAATTGACTACTCTTGATGCCCTCATTGCTGATTTGAAGACCAAGCTTAGTCAAATAGAGGCTATTTACGGTGGATGGATGGGATTCGTTCCTGTGGGTGGACTCACACCATCGTTGGCCCAACACCTACCACCAAGTCTCAGAGTCATTGCCATTACTTCAGTTGGGTATGATCCATACAACGTCGACTCGTTGAAAGCGAGAGGAATCCAACTTTACAACACGCCTTCACTAGGTGCATCTGCTGTGGCAGACACCGTATTATGGCACATCTTGGAGTCCTTTAGATTCTACAAGAGATTTGAAGCCATGACACATAAGACTGGACACGCCATTCGTGCTCGTGAAGAATTACAAACCAAGAGTTTCGACCATTCTACGGGACAATTGGGCACAGAGAAGGACTCATGGCTGGCCAATGCCTTTGCCTTTGGTGAGATTGCCGGTGGTTAGGATGTCAGAAGTCCTGTGGGGAAGACATGTGGTATCATAGGCTTAGGAAGAATCGGACAGGAGATTGCAAAACGTGTCAGTGTCATTGGCATGGATGTTGTGTATCATCAGCGTAACAAAAACGATGATGTTGAGTATCAGTACCTCGCTGACGTGAATGAGTTGTGCTCTACAGCTGATGTCGTTGTTGTGTGTTGTCCGGGCAATGCTAACACAAAGGGTCTGTTGTCCAAGCCTCAATTGGATCTGATGAAGAAAGATGCTAAATTGATTAACGTCGGAAGAGGCTTCATCATCGATGAGAGTTATGCCATTGAGAAACTGCAACGTGGAGAGTTGGGATGGATCGGTTTGGACGTCTACACCGGTGAGCCAAACATTGATCCACGCTTGATTGGAAGATGGGATGTATCTCTAACTCCGCACATGGCTTCTTCCACACTCGAGAACTTTGATGCAACTGCTAAATATGCACTCGCAAACATATACACTGTCTTGAAGGGTGGCGAAGGACAATCAAGAGTGTGTTGATTTATTCTTGGTGATTGGTGTTGTATATGGAAAAGAGATGTATCGATATTCAGCATGTGCATCTTAACACACCAGCTATGTAACAACACACCGTATTACTCTCTGACTATTCATCACAATATTCTCGGAAGTGTCCGGAAGCACGCTGTGTATATTAAGATTCAAACCAAGTCCAAAGGGTTCGAAGTCGTCCCCGGAGTTTTGCATATCCCTCATAAAACCTGGGGAAAGGGCTCTGTTGCGCGGAGTCATCATGGGATCTAGTTATAAATGGGGAACACCTAAACTCCGGGGTATTCTTGCCCCTAACAAACGCGGTCAAAGGGGAGGGAAACGTAGAGAAGAGCCTTGGTGTTTGAGCCATTTGTTCCATGTGGGGGCAACATGGTTTTGATGGTACAAGGCTGAAGATTCCTTCATGTACAGTATGTACTATGATCCCTCGGAGCCTGCCAAACGAGAAATGAATCTCCGGGCTGGTAGAAGTGATGAGATATCCTCGTCTGGTATATATAGATACCACTGTCCCGTGTCAGTTGAGCCCTCAGACCCCACTGAGGGACATCTTTGTTAAAAAGAATCATCTGCCATCCACATCACAATGTCAATCAACGTTGGGATCAATGGATTTGGCCGTATCGGTCGCCTCGTTCTCAGAAACATCCTCCAAGATCCAAAGAATAGCAACATCAACGTGGTAGCCATCAACAA
The DNA here is from genome assembly GCA_030462915.1 of Petasospora meyerae. Taxonomy (NCBI): domain Eukaryota; kingdom Fungi; phylum Ascomycota; class Saccharomycetes; order Phaffomycetales; family Wickerhamomycetaceae; genus Petasospora; species Petasospora meyerae. The sequence continues at coordinate 177,937 of JAKVQR010000158.1, read as the reverse complement.
CCCATCTACTGATGCCGAATATGCTGCTTATCTCTTCAAGTACGACTCCACACATGGAAAATACCCAGGTAAAGTGGAACACACCGACGAAGATGAGTTGATCATCGATGGTTAGACCATCAAGCTCTTCAGGGAGACAACCCCAATCAACATCCCGTGGGGCGATTTAAAAGTTGACTATGTTATTGAATCCACGGGTGTCTTCAAGGAGTTGGACAGTGCTCAACAACACATCATTGCTGGTGCACGTAAGGTTATCATCACGGCACCTTCCAAAACCGCACCGATGTTTGTGGTGGGTGTGAACGAGTGCAATTATCAACCGGACATGAACATCGTCTCAAACGCATCCTGTACCACAAATTGTTTGGCGCCTTTGGTGAAAGTCATCAACGACAGGTACACCATCTTGGACGCCCTTATGACTACTGTGCATTCTGCTACTGCCTCATAGAAGCTTGTCGATGGTACTTCGAGAAAGGACTGGCGTGGTGGCCGCTCTGCTCCAGGAAACATCATCCCATCCACAACTGGTGCTGCTAAGGCAGTGGCTGCTGTGATTCCAGAGTTGAAGGGTAAGATCACAGGAATCTCACTCAGAGTTCCCACTATCAACATCTCCATTGTGGACTTGACTGTAAGGGTGGAGAAGAATACCACCTACGAGGAGATCAAGCAGACTGTGCTAGATGCATCTGAGGGGAAGTTGAAGGGAGTACTCGGTTACACTGACGACTTCGTTGTTAGTTCAGACTTCACCAGTGATTCCAGGTCATCCATTTTTGATGCCAAGGCGGGAGTTGAGCTCAACCAGAACTTCTTCAAGTTGCTTGCATGGTATGATAACGAGTACGGTTACTCTGCTAGAGTGGTTGATTTGCTGCAACATGTGGCTCACGTATCTGGTGACGCCTAATCAGATTCTGAAAGCTTATACAGTGTGATTATATTCATAGTCCATATCCATATTCAGTGATGAAATGAGCTGTTGTATACAGCTGGACAGTAGACCTGCACAAATTGAGCAAGTGCGCTACCCCTTAATGCTTCCCTTGAAATTGGTCTCCAAGCCGGTGTTTTGTTTTCAAGCATCTGATGGAGAATTATAGAGTTGGCCGTAGATTATGGCCCATGGGTATGGTTTGCATAGTCAAGCTTATTCACCAGAACTCATAAGAATTTTAACTGGTCGAGATGCTGACTCCAACAGCTTGTTCAGGAGAAGGATCAGTCGAGGAGATCCATATCGGTCATGAAGCCCTGAAAAACAGAGGAGAAGAAAAAAAAAAAACGCCCGTAATCTAAGACGGTGTCGACGACGAAAAAATTTTCTCCCACCTTTCCCTTCCTCCTTCATCCACCACCCTAATTGAGAACCTCATCCACCACAACAGGTACAAACCACACTCCTTCACATCCCATAGCAATGAAGTACATCAGAACCGACCAGATCCTCGACATCCCAGAAGGCGTTAAGGTCCAGATCAAGGCCAGAAACGTTACCGTCACAGGTCCAAGAGGTACTTTGACCAAGAACCTCAGACACATTGATGTTACCTTCGCCAAGGTCTCTGAAAAGGCCATTAAGATCACTGTCCACAACGGTGACAGAAAGCACGTTGCCGCTTTGAGAACTGTCAAGTCTTTGATTGCCAACTTGATCACCGGTGTCACCAAGGGTTACAAGTACAAGATGAGATATGTCTACGCGCATTTCCCAATCAACGTCAACACCATTGAGAAGGACGGCCAGAAGTACATCGAGATTAGAAACTTCTTGGGTGACAAGCAGGTCAGACTTGTTAAGGTCAGAGAAGGTGTCACCGTTGAGTTTTCCACCAACGTGAAGGATGAGATTGTTCTCTCTGGTAACTCCGTCGAGGATGTTTCCCAGACCTGTGCTGATGTTCAGCAGATCTGCAGAGTCAGAAACAAGGATATCAGAAAGTTCTTGGATGGTATCTATGTCTCTGAGAAGGGTACCATTGTCCAGGACGAGTGAATTGCTTCTACTCTTCTTTGATTGATGACTCCTTTTCATCGCTGTTACGACCCTGCTTATGACCTTTCTCCCACACTCCCACAAAAGTTGCTTTGTTTGATTTATAATGCTATCTGACTTTGATCTTTGATCATTTTTCGGTTGGATCATTATCGTGCTCACTGAAATACAGAGCCACAATGATCCAGCCACGTAGCTCTTTCCCACGTAGCGTCTGGGAGAGTTGACACCATTACTTGATTTGTTGGCATTTCTTTCTAGAATTTGTCTTCCATGTCTTGGTTTTACTCTCTTTTGATTGTTGATTTGTTTGGACTGAAATCCGAATTGAACAGTTGTTCGATTAGTTTTTCAGTCCTTCCCGGCTTGTGATGTGCTGTTCTCACTCGTTCCATGGTTGATTCGCCCTGTCATCAGCTATCGTCACCCTACAGCCACAAAGTTTTGAGACATTAAGAACTGTTCAGCTATATACAAGTATGGGTTGGATCTACAGTTCAATTTCATAATGTTTTTTTTTCAAAGTTTCTCATTAATACGTGGCAATGTCAATGGTATAAAGCAAGATAGTCAATACGCTCACTTCTTACCCTGAGCAGCAACAGCAGCAGCACCGGCAGCAGCAGCTTCTGGGTCCAAGTAGTAGGATGGCTTGGTTGGCTTCAACTGAGCGTCCAACTCGTAGACCAATGGGATACCAGTTGGGATGTTGAGGTTGGCAATGTCGGCGTCGGAGATGTTGTCCAAGTACTTCACAAGGGCTCTCAAAGAGTTACCGTGGGCAGCAATCATAACGGTCTTACCAGCGAGCAACTCCTTGGCAATGGTGTCCTGCCAGTATGGCAACATTCTGTCAATGACGAGCTTGAGGGACTCGGTCTTTGGCAAGACAGCTGGGTCAACGTCCTTGTAACGGATGTCACCGAACTGGGAGAACTCGGAGTCGTCCTCAATGACTGGAGGTGGGACGTCGAAGGATCTTCTCCAGGTCTTGAACTGCTCCTCACCGTAAGTGGCCAAGGTCTCAGCCTTGTCCTTACCTTGGAGAGCACCGTAGTGACGCTCGTTCAATCTCCAGGATCTGTGAACGTCAATGTAGGCGAAACCGGCGGTCTCGAGGGCCAAGTTGGCAGTCTGGATGGCACGGGTCAACTTGGAGGTGAAGAGAACATCTGGGACGATACCAGACTCCTTAAGCAAGACACCAGCCTTCTTGGCCTCCTTGATACCGACCTCAGAGAGGGAAACATCGACCCAACCGGTGAAGAGGTTCTTCTCGTTCCACTCGGACTGACCGTGACGCACAAGGATAAGTTTTGGCATTGTGATGTGTATGTGTTTCTTAAGTATGGTGACTTACCAGGCAATTGATCCACTTCCTGGTAGTAGTAAATAGTATAAAAGGCAGGTGGGTGAGCCTTTATATCACGCCGCGAACCATCAGGAGGTTCCCCGGCGGCAGCTGCTGATGCAGTTGATCACGTTCATCTCAGGCCCGCGATGAATTTTGGTGGTGAGGGTATCTGGTTGGGGCAGCATCGTCCGGAGCGTCTCCGTCACGAGCCTTCATGTGGGGAGTCTGTTGATGGTGTATGGGCATTCCAGACTTGGGGGTTTGAAGGGTATGGTGTCAATCCCAGAATTGGAGGTCTACACAAGAGATCCTGTTGTATTTATATGGTTCTCCCCACGCCTCTGATCGCCACCTCGTAGTTATTCCCCGGCGCTCGGATCATGGAAACCCTCAGCATCGGTTGCAGAAGGTGTACTGGTGTTGAGCCTTGATACGAGCAGACTTCTGGTACCGCACAATCAAAAGTCTCGATGACATCAAGCTACTTGATCTTGAAGTATATGTGTACTTTCTGGTCAATTATTAACTTGTTCACCTCTTGCATAACTTGAGCACCTCTCCCCATACTTGTGAATCTCTCTCGCCCACTACAACTCCAACCATGAACTCTACAAACACACTCATTCTCGCTGGAATCAGTCTCGAGAATTTGGACAGCGAGAAGTACATCGGATCTCTTCAACAGGTGCTGCTGGACTCTCTTACGACTGCCGAGACTGCCCAGTTCATCATTCTGAGGTCTTTCAGACGTGTTGTCCTGGTATTTGACTCCCCTTCGTCCGCTGAGAAGATGGCCCCAATATACAGGGAGTACTCGAAGCGACACAACGCTGGCTTCACTGTCGGGTTTTCCCTACACGACTACGATCATGACATCAACAGCTATCTCCAGCTACCAGACAACTCACGGATGTTCCTTATCTCGCCCCCTGCCTCGCCTCCAGTGGACTTTGACTATGATCAAGAAGAGGAAGAACCCAACAAACATCAGATCTACACCCATGAAGAGATCCAGCAGATCTTTTTGAAGAATAACAAGGAGCTACAAGACCTTTTGGAATTGAACCATAACGCCACATAGTACTCGGGGAAGAAGCTCAGGAAGATAATGGACTTCAACAAGGAAATTGTGCTCAATGACAGTGATTCTCCAGATAAGCCAAAGATCATACTACACCCCGTTGATGGAGAGAACGACCATCTTATAGGACGGGCCATCCAGTCTTTCAAAACAAGCCTGCCTCCTTCCTCGGCGTTTGATGGCCTTAGTGATGACGAGCTCATAGACGATGAGGAAGACGAAGAATATCAGGCGTACTTAGCCCGTGTGGCTGCTTCCAGAGTTTGAACTGTGATTGGTGGTAATGATTTGGGGTGTATACAGTGGTGTAATTTGTTGCTATACCTCGTGCTCGTGGGAGAAACGACTGTTCGTAATTGGACCCAAATTTCACCCAGAGCAAGACATGTCTCGTATGTCTCAGTTTTGACCCAAGCCGAAAGGAGTAAGAACTTACGAAGTTGTCACTGCAAAAAAATGGCTCACGGGAGATCTACAACTATCATGTAAGAGATGCTATTATATGTGTAATATGTGTAATGTAATATGTAACAAGTCGAGGATGAATCCCTTTTCATCTCTCAATATCCTCCCATGTTGTAAGTATTCCCATTTGGCCCATTCTCGTGGCCACCAGTGGAATGACTCAATCCTTGGCCGGCGCCAGCACCTGCCTAATTAACAGCGGAAGTAGTAGTAGTGGCAGTAGGTGAAGTGTTCAGATCCCTATCGATCTAATCAAATGTGAGGTTGATGAGTCTCGTCGCCTCTTGGGTATTCCCCTCCGCCAAATCTTTGAGCAATCGCTGCCGTATGGTGTTGTACTGGAACCGGCCATTCTGAAAAAACTGCATCGGTTCGCTGCTGTATTCAGAAGAGGCAGGAAGAGTCCCCGTAGTGTGTGACGTGGAGTGTGTTCTCATGTTCTCCTGGTATGAAGAAGAACGGGACCCAGTTGAGTGGTCCTGAGTGGATATCTGTGGAGGTTGTAACTGTGGCGGAACCATCTACCCATAGGAAGGCCCCTGTTGCGGTAATCCGGCTGGTTGGATGGAGTAAGATGCAAGTTGTGGGTTGTACTAGCTTGGCTGATGAACTGAAGATGCAGTAGAAGCTGAACGCTCTTGCTGTTGTTGAGGTGTGCCAGCGTAGCCATTGCCCACTTTCACAGGTTGCGAAGGCGGCAGACCTTGCAAAGGCTGGTAGATCTGATGTGGCAAAGGTTGTGACTGCTGTTGGGCATAGTATGGCTGTTGCTGTTGCTGTTGTAGTTGCTGCTGCTGGGGTTGTTGTTGTTGTTGTTGTTGTTGTTGGTATCCCTGTGACTGTGGCTGCTGCTGGGACTGTTGTTGCTGTTGTTGCCAGTCAGGAATCTGCTGTGGGTTCGGCATTGGAACGTACTGTTGACTCTGAGGCTGAGGAACTCCAAAGGTATTGATATTAGTGTGATCTTGATAGACATAGGTCTCGCCCTGAGTAGGTTGGTACGGCAGTCTCTGCTGCGAAGGGTCGGCACTATCCATTGGTGGCGGATAAGTAGCTGCCATTGGATAATTTGCAATAGCTGGAGGCATACCATGAGTGGATGCAGACGAAGTAGATGTCTGCGGAGTAGGTTGGATGTGATGTGGATGCTCCTCGGAAGGAGTCATTGAACCAACAGAAGACGTACCATACCCTCTTTCACTTCTCAGTTTCTTCTTCTCGAGAAATTCGTTCTTGTAGTACTCAGCCAATGTCACATCTCTCTCAATCATGAGCTCAGAGTTGTGTCTCTCGAGGAAACGGTCAATCCAGTTCTTACCAACTTTGAGGTGGGCCGGATCCAGATCTGGCTCCCCACTATGCTTCTCCTTCAACATATTCTCACAAATTGTCAAAATCTCCTTCTTCTGTGGGATATGATGCTGGTCTCTCAGCATAGACTGGATTTTTCTCACGATTGTTATCTCTTCGTCATTGGTGAATTTCTGCTGCTTCTCGTGCGAATTACGAGTGTTCTTGAAGCCATTGATACGTCTGGACAGTGTCGTTCTGCTGATCTTGTACTTGTTGGCAATGGAGTTGATCGAAGCAGATCTGTTGGTGGACGCCTCTTCCATAGCAAGACGGAAACGCTCCTCACGCTCGTTGTACTCCTTCAGCTTCTTGTCTGTGTACATGGCTGGCGGGAGAGGACGGGTCAAAGGTGGTGGAAGCTGTGGGGCAACGTAGTAGGCGCGATTTGCGGGAGTGGTAGAAGCAGTAGAGGTGGAAGGGGTGGTGGTGGTGGTGAAAGGGGATGGTACCGTGTAGTGGTTGATGAGGGAATTGGGCACCAGAGTAGACGTCTGGGCCATTAGAACAGGTTGAGAGAACGTCGTAGGAGAAGGTGGGCGGCAGCCACCTTTTTGTTGTTGATGAAGGTCTGATTTGTCCGATGGTGCACTGGCGCTTTGTGAGACACCGGCACTGTGGGAAGTGGACAATTGTCCCGGACAAGGGTCAATCAACTCGTAGAGTTTTTCTAGCTGCGGCGTATGTGTGTTGGGCGTTGGCTCCCTAGATATGACCAACGCGAACTTGTGTTTGTCAAGTGTTTGTAAGAGTACTGTGCGTTGCAGCCAGAAGGAGGTATCCTCTTTGAGCGGTGGTGGTTACAAGCCCGTTGAATTCTTAAGCTCAGGAGAGAAAAAACGTAGTTCGAACTTAAGCGATGTAAGAGAGGTTAAATTTCAAAGAGAAGCAGGTCCCTCTAGATATATATATTCATGTATGTTCGACGACAACTTGACGTAGTTGGTACCGAATTCTTACCTGATCATGGAAAAAGTGGTGTTATCTTCTAGAAGCTTTTTACAGAAAAACGCTTCAAATTGCACCAGAAATCAGCAGTCTCGACGCACCAGAAAAGATTAGAGTTGATTTGGGACTGTGGACCCTTAACGGTTTGCTAATTTCACTCCCGTCATTGCATGCCACGCCTCTCCCGAGCCGGTTGGTTGTGAACTGTTTCGCCAGTCATATGCGTTGAAATCAGTTGGTCTTGAAAAAGTTGCATCTAAAAATGGGCAGATCCACCAACGAGGTGCCGAACATGTTGCATGAGACTGCGGTACTAAGCATAAAAATGGCAGTGGCTACGGCAGAATTAGTCTCGCCCGCACCGTAATTTACCTGACTCTAATGCAGATGTTTGAGAAGTGGGCTGTTCATCTGCGTTACCATACGTTCATCTAACGCGCCATGGCCCATGTCCCCAAGATTAACGAGCTGGGTCAACACGGGACATGAGGATCAGCGGGGAAGTTCCACAAATGATCAAGCCTGACAGAGAAAGATTGCAAGCATTGAATCATAACGATTTGCGCTTTACGAGGAAGTTGGAACGATCTAATCTTGAATATCACTGTAGTTGAAAGAGAATCGAGATGTGCGAGGTGATGACTTGTGAAGTGTCATCTTGGAGTCGGAATCAAGCGCACGTTAAATCTCAACTGATGTCATAATTAAGTGATCACCGACACTGCGCCTTTGCATAGGTGTTGTGAGGAATTTTACACATCGGGGAAGGAGTCCGTGCCCCCTTTGGATCATATACCAATACGTGAGCAGTATATGAATAAGTGACTAGATTTTCATGTATAGCCCAGGATCATGGTAAATGAGATATAATCATAGCCCGATTGGTATTCCCAAACCGCGTCTTCATCTCACCTAAACGTAGCAGGGAATAGAATAGGCTGATGCAAGGCTGATCATGGAAAGTACAGAATCATCAGTTATTTAACCACTAAAGCTAGTGGCAGCTGTCGGTTCTAAGCGGTTTCCATTTTGATATAAAAGGTATTTCGAATATCATCTCCGTTCATGAACTCCCTCCCTATCTGTCTACTGCTCGGCAGTATTAGAAACCACCTATATAAAACCTAATTAACTCCGCTTATACTTCAGTATAAAATGACTGAACGTAGTACTCAAAGAAGAACTGCTCACGATACGTACGTCGTACAAAAACCTCAAATGGCGTTCAGTACTAGGCTTGGGTTCAAGGCAGATGTCGGGTACATTTATAGCCAATGTACTTGAGAGGATCACATGGGTCAAAACTGAGTGTTCAAGGCAGGGGAAAGGGGAAAGGGGAAAGGGACCCATTATGCTCGGATAGATACCTACATCTTCTGCAATCTGTAGTCATGGGATTGGCCACTTCTACGCACTTACTAGGAGATTAGAAGTTAGTTGTATTATCAGGAACCTCCCTGCGCGTGACATGAATCTTAGTTGAAAGTGCCGAGACTTGACTGTTGTGGTAGCCAACAATCCACAGTATGGAGAAACACACTGACTCAGGACTCTTCATAGAAGTTGAAGTTTGCTCTCTGTGTCCTTATGGTGATAAGTCACTGTTTAAGCTCACAAATTGATCCAGATTCCCCAGACGAATGGTACGATGGAAGTCGTATGACTTCATCGTTTTCACGTTGACGCAGTGTGCTGTTGTTTAACAATGTCACACCTGTTTGATAGACACGCTACCCACCATCAACAGCACGTGCAGACAAACAGTTTACCTCTTTACCTAGGTGAAAGTCCAGTAAGGTGCAGCGGACGTGAACGATTTTAAAGACAATAAGAGCCGATTACTTTCTGTGAAATCTATCAAACGCCGACTATTGCCTACATAGTACAGGCTCTAAGTTGGAAGTAGAAGACAACAAGTTACTACCAGTTAACCAAATATTTCAACTGTCCACTGTTCACAAGAGTTCAGTTATATACGGTATTCATTTCTTCCCTGGAGGCTGGCATTAGACAGCTTACTGGACGATCACAGCTTACCCAACAAGCTGACTAGCTCATAAGTGTGGCATTCTCAAATTCGGACATTTTCAGTCCATACAGTTCAAATTCCGTTATCTTTAAGCTTTGAGTTCAAATTTTATATCTCTGAAAATGCCTTGTTTGTACGGATACAGATTCAACCCAATCATCTCATTGACCTGGATAAATATTCTGTAACCAATATCTAAATCAAGCTACTAGTGCAATTTACTGGGACAAACGGAACACAAGGGCACTACATTTGTCCTGGGTGCTAGGCGCTGTTAGGAGGAATATCATGAGGTCACTACTAGTATAAACAGTTGTGATACGGTCTACTGGAAACTGGTAAATATTAGCATAAGCCATCCAAATACATCTGTCAAGGTTCATGATATGTAGATCATAGATGATAGAAGCACAAATTCACAAGCGAGAGAAGCTGAAGGTATGCACTAAAGCAATTGCCTAAAATCCAAAATGTTCGACCATCGCTGAGGACAAGAGACACTGGGCGGTGATACAGCTAGTTAATATCAGTGGACAAGGAACGTGAAGCGTATTTGACAGAATTCAGTATTTGATACCATGCTTGAAGGTTATTGACCGAGGCATAGAGAAGGGCTCAAACACCAATACGCGTGGAAAAGGCGTAGGTTGACGTTATTTAAAGGATCTACGCCGGTTTAGACGTCTGGTGGTATCAGAATTAGGGCGCGCTCGCTTCAGAATCTGCAAGAAAGTTAGAACTTGACGCATGGGTGCATATTATCAGGAATGTACGGGTGTCTTAGCGCGTTTGGGAAGAACACGATACAAATTAAACTTTGAGCTTTTCAGTTGCACTTTCAAGACATATGGCTTGTAGTTTGAAGTGTAAAGTATATGGACCTTGGCTTCATGGGCGGCATTGAATGTTGACAATTGATTCATCACTTTCCAGCTATGATTTGGTTCGGTGGGGCTGGAAGTTGTGCTACGAAGGCACGCGTAAACACATTGGCGGTCCCCTGGCCAGTACTGGTGCTACTGCAAAAAGATACCCAAACCTGGACAATATTGCGCCAACGGTTCTGACTCCGGGCTCCTTCGGTGTCCAGTCATGTCCACTCATGGTTGGACTTGGTGTCACTTGGTGATGAAATCTAGATATAAGAACAACACCATGGATGAGGTCGGGCATCATCAAAGAGTCACCATATTGGCTGTGGGCTACACGTTGATTGTTCCTGATCCCTGATCCCAGTTTGTCGAGTAGCTTATAGTGTGATTAATGCATAAAGATCTTGATTCTTCACAATCTTTTCATGCTTCACATATTAGCCTGAGGGTGAAGAGAACTTCGGCAATATTTAGTTATCACTTTGTACCCGGCAGTACTTACGCACCCCCGCCTGAGAAGTATCATGATTCAAGTCGCATGTGACATGTAGCTCGTTGACTCTCGAGATATATGACGTCTCTAACTACTTGATATGGCACTATATATATCACGGCGTCCTGGAGATAACTCTATCCAGTCGCCCCTAGCTCCGTCAGTTGAGAGACATATAACCTCCATCGTGTATCGTGACCAACGCCATGTCGACTCATGATACCGATGGATGTGTTAGATCATGGCGGGCCAATCGGATCTGGTCACTGGTGGCTGAGATTAAGATCATAGTTCCCGTTCAATCATTCAGTCATCTGTGCGGAACTGGGAATTGTAGTTTGGCTGCATAAGATACGAGCTGAACATTGTCAAATGACGGTTAATACTGGACACTGCCATAAACCCTTACCCCGTACACAATTCACAGGGGTGCGTAGCACTTTAGGCATGGCCCTCAGGCTGTAGCACCCAGCATTCATGATTCTGGCCTCTCAGTTCCCTTTGAAGTCTTTTGCTGGTTTGCAGCTGCTGATTTCTCATGCAATTTACAGTGAAGTTGGTTTAAACTTGGTACGTCGCCGCTGCGTACGTGCAGTCTAGTAGTAGCGTTAGCCATGAAGTGCTTGAATGATAGACTACACATACATCATGACGTAACATAGCAGCTACTCGTGCTGGAAAGCATAAACTACTGGAAACATTGATTGGTAAACGAGAATGAATTCTTAATATTGTACATTATGCAAAGTAGAGCTGAGATATCTTGCCGCTCCAGGTTCACTTCTTAGCCTTTCTAGTTGTCTTCTTCGTCACCTTGTTTTTGGCATCAACCTTAGCAGCTGGCTTCTTTTCTGACTCCTTCTTCTGCTTCTTAGCTTCAACCTTGGCCTTCTGTTGCGACTTCTTGATCTTGGAAGCCAACAGCTGTGGGATCTCATCATCCTGGGCCAACTCGATCAAACCTCTCTCGAACTGGGACAACTTGATGTTCTCTGGGAGACCCTCGATAGCAGTAGTGGTAGTGGTTGTGACAGCGGACTCAGCCTTCTTCTCTGTTGTGGTGACATCCTCTTCTGTGTATGGGTCCTCCTTCTCGTACAATGGCAAAGCTGGTGAGTTGTTGCTCTTGATGAAGATAGCCTTCAAATCATCCTTCTCAAAGTGCTTGATCACCTGCTCGATCAAAGATTCGTTCACTTGTTCGATGTTACCCAAGTTGATCACCAAGTTGTTACTTCTTGGCAAGTGGTAAACGACAGAGTTGAGAACTTTGTTGACGCTGTTGATGACAGACTGGATACCAAATTTGTCGCCGATCTTGATGGCAATTGGAATCTTGTTGTTGGAATCGTAGAAGGTCTTACCCAAAAGCTTTGGCAAAGAGGTGATCAAGTGGTCATCAGCAAGAAAGAGGTCATACTTGGAATAGAGTTGTCTTCTCTTCTCGAACTGCTTATATGTGGTCTTCAACTCAGCGCCGGCAATGATCTCACCGAGAAGGTTGTTCAATTCGGATTCTTCAATCTTATCCAAGAGCTCCTTGTCGATCAAGTTGTCTCTAACAAACAAAGCCACCGTAGGCTTCTCCTCTGGCTGTGGTTTGCTGTTGATCTTGATCAATTTTGGCTTAAAGTTCTTCTTTGATGAGAAGAGATCCTTCTTGGTGAATGAAATCTGGATGTTACCTATGAGTTCATCCTCGAACAACTGATTGGATGTATCCTGATCCTCTTGCTTCTTTGTGATGAACTGTTTGAGGGCGTCGAGGGCTTTTGTAATGGTAGCCGAATCAACAAGGGATGAGGTCTCTTCAGCAGAGGTGTTGATCTTAGAAGCATCAACGTCCTCGACCTGGGATGCCTTCACAACTTTCCCTCTTGGTTTTGTTGCAGCCTTCTTGGTCTGTGTCTTCTTGGCAACCTTCTTGACCATTTTGGAGTAGTTATTAGTGATTGGTGGATGATCAAGAAAGAGATGAGATAACGCTCATCGCCCTTAACAAGAAAACTTTTTGGCACTGCAGGTTAAATTTTCCCAGTGTGTGGCCCCATACCAAAAATTCCCGCACGTGATCTGCCATTTTCGACGCGGGCCTGAAAATCACGTCTCCCGTCATATATCTAGGGAGCGAAGTTTTAGGAGATCGAGCACTTTCATGACCAGAATGATATATCAAAACTTCACGTAATCATCTGTCTTATTCTCAGACATATATCACACACAATGGTAAGTGCTCCATCAATGTCCCCCTGATCGATGAAGTGAACACAATTCAACTGACACATATCTCAATAGGGTAGAAAAAAGTCGTCCAGAAAACCAGTAAAGAAAGTTGTTCAGAAACTCGATACCGCTTTCAATTGTCTCTTCTGCAATCATGAGAAATCTATCATATGTACGATGGATAAGAAGAACAACTTGGGCACTCTATACTGCAAGATCTGTGGTCAGAATTTCCAAACAACGATAAATGCGTTGTCCAGACCTGTTGATATCTACACGGATTGGTTTGACGCCACAGAGGACGTGAATAATCAGGCCAACGACAAGGATGAGTACAGTGATGACGAAGGTGTTGAGGCTGTGGAGAGAAACAAGGATGACGGATTCATCGAAGACGATGAGGAGGAAGAAGATGGTGATTACTCGGACTGAGTTGTTTGGTGATCATTCATCGCATATGTTTAGGAATGTTCAGTAAGATGAACAATAAACGCTGTAATATATCATGAAGTCAAGGTTCTATATACCCAGAGGTAATCAAGAAATGCTGTGTATATAATAGTGGGTAAAAGTAAACCTCCAGAGAAAACAGAAGAGAACTTGAGAGAGAATCCATCGCATAAATATAAGTTTGGTGGGGTAGTCAATTTTGATGATGCAATTTAGAAATCAGGATTTCTCCATGGTCTCTCTTGAATAAAACAAAGATAAAAAGGCAAGATGGCCAAGAAGTGCGGCATGTCCCCTTCAAGGCATTGATGTGGTGGAACTTGAATGGACTGCCCACGTCACATCTGATGGCAGATAGACAGTATTGTGCGTGTCAAAGTATGATGTAGTGTGTAAGGGGGTGTATAAGGTTGAATGTAGAAGTAGTTGTAGTCATGGGAATATTAGAAGGTTCTGATAGGGGAATCAGTTGTGGTGTGGCTTGTTGGCCAACTCTGGGAACAAGTCCTCCTTGAGTGTGATTCCGAGCTCCTCTCTGACAGCCTTCAACTCCTCGAGGTAAGCGTTGTACTGCTCAACGTTCTCAACCTTGTACTTCAAACCCTCGAAGACTCTGACGGCGGTGGCGTAGTCGTTGACTCTTCTGGCAGCCTGAAGGGCCTTCTCGATGACAGTTGGGGATGGGACCAAGTCGTAAGAGAAAGCGTTGTTAAGGATACGCTGAACCTCGAAAAGGTCGTAAGCCTCATCGAACTCCTTCTCGAATCTGTAATGGAATGTTAGTAAATGATCCATGTGAAATGATGTCAGATGAGATATATGAAATCGAGTGGGGTTCCTTCGTGTTCGATGAAGACACGACAGGTATTCAACGACACCCTCTAAATCACTCCAATGAATCATACATCTGGAAAACACCGGCTCTTCATGATCCAGGCGTCTGTGAACATTAATGTCCCGTCCCACTCGTTAACTATCTCTCTTCAATGACATATCTTCTTCCTTTAACGTACCTAGCTGTGAACTCCTCGAAGGTCTCCTCATGGTGGGCAGAGAAGTTTCTAATGAGAGATGGGGCCAATCTGACGGATGGGGCAGCGATGGATCTTCTGGCGACTGGAGCCAACTGGGATCTCAAAACGGTTCTGGCAAACATTGTAAGATATGGATGTGTGTAGTATATGGGAAGTGTGTGGGAAGTGTGGTATTTAAGAAAGTTTGTTGAACAGGGGTAGTGTTAAACTGGCTTTGATATCAGATGGCTGATGTAATACGACCGTTTAAACAGAATCAGTAAAATATGCTCAGGTCGTCTTCTATATGCTCTTTTTCCTCCCCATCCAAAGTGTGATGATTTTTTTCCATCGACCTCGAGGGCTCTGAGCTGACTGAAGCGCGGGCTCTTCTCTGGCACCAGTGTAGGATTTTGTGTGTGTGCTTATTGGTGGAAAGCCGGTGCTGCGATTGGCTAAAACACCGGTATGCGCCACACTTTTCTCCGCATCTGGAAGTAAATTACGCCAAAATAATCGTACCAGTTGGCGCAACCAGTGGACTGGCGAAAAGTTTGGCGCTATGTGTTACCTTCTCTCCCTATGGTCCCATGGTCATATACCAACAGCACTACGGTATATATGACATTAGTGAGTAACAGTAATTGTCACATCGATCGTACTATATATGACTCTTTTCTGTCATGATTATACTTCGATGTTCCCATTGTGAGATCATATGTCGCCGGTTATATATCCATACCACATGCAGGATCAAGGAACAAGGAGGTGTTTGGTACTAAACTTTTTATCATTCATCGATGTTATATGACAGTTTATTGATCAATTGGGCTCGCTCCAAGCATACGGACTCTTTGCTCTCAATCTCTCGCCATACCTGTAGAAGTAGAACGGCGCTGGTATCAAAGCAACTGCTAAGAAAGCCAATAGCGAAACCCCCCAGTGGACGCCTAACTTCACCATCATCTAGTATCCAAATAGAGGAAATATTCCACCCATTGTGCTTCTCACCAAGGAGTTACAAGCCATAGCACTCGCAGCATATAGGCAGTACCCATCCCCCGTGTATGAGAATACACCTTGGAAGATCAATGCCACTCCACAACCAAACACACCACTCCCCACAATGGCTCCCATCCAGTTCAGATATGGGTAACTTGTCCAGGCAAGTATGAAAAGTCCAGTGGGCATCACAAATGAGCCAACCATGAATGGATAAAATCTGAACTCTGGTTTCCCCTTCCCGTTGTTGGCTCGTGTTTTCTCGTTGTAGAGCCTTTGGAAGTAAGGGGATGTACATCCACCAATAATCATACCAGCCAACATACCCAAAAACGACAACCCTTGTGCCCAGATCGAAAAGTTAAACACCGTCTTGAAGATGTATGGAAATGCAATGAAGAACAGGTAGACAATGCCAAGGCCCAACCCAGTGTAAAAGCACAAGATGAACATCATTGGATCTCGTGCCAGTAGTAAGAGCGGTCTCTTGGGCGACACGAGACATGTCTTCAACACCGACTGTTCCTTTTGTAGCTTTTCCAGTGGTGCATAGTATCTCTCATCTTGTCTCTCTTTCCGTAGTCTTTTTGCTTTGGCGATGAGCAACACAGGTCTGTAAGTTTCTGGAACAAAGAGAGCCACAAGAACAGTCATCACACCAGAGAATATAATTAGTACATGAAAAGTCCATCTCCAATGTATATGAGCATTGATGAAACCTGCAACCAATGGTCCCAATGATGGTCCACAGAAGGGTGCCAAAGAGTATATGCACATTGGAACACCGATCTCGTGTTTCTTGAAGATATCCGTCATGGTACCACCTGCAATACTGAGAAAACAGCTGCCAAAGAACCCAGAGACAAACCTTCCAAATAGTAAGGCACCAAAATTATTTGTGAATGCTGTGAGGAACTAGAATGCTGTGCACACTGAGAGACCAAGAATAAAAGTGTACTTTCTCCCATAGAACTCTGAGATGGGACTCAAAAACAATGGACCAGTTCCAAGTCCCCAAATGTATAAGGAGATCCCCAAGACAGAAACCTCCCTGGATATGTGGAAATGTTCTTGTATGTGTTCTGAGGCCAACGACCAAATGGAGGATATCATCGTCACACAGATCGATGCCACTGCCAGTATCAGAGCGATGATCCATTTCCTCGTAAGACTCATTGACTCATTGATATTCTCCTGGTCGTCGATTCCGTCGAATACAACTTCAAACGGGTCCTTCTCATCGTGTGAATGTCCAGATGCTGTGCCATCCTCTGGGTCATTGTCGAAGTCGGCTTCCATTGTGTCTTCAAGTGTCTGTGAAGAGTCCTTGGGTGATTTTATTTGCATGATGTGTGTCTAGTCGTGTGTTTGAGAGGAAGTCATGTTCATTACACATGGAGAACAGTTCACTGGAAGTCCCAAGGTTGATTGAAGATATATGAGCCCCAATCGGGATGAGGATCCCGTCTTTTGCTGGATACTGGATGACCCTTTGAACGTCCTTCAACAGTAGTTGTAGTTCGGTCGAATCATATGGCAACATGGGTACACATGAGTTTGCCAATCGGGGAATTATCTCCGCACCAGCTGACTAATGGAAAGGTTACGTACAAGAGATTACGCCATTGCGAAAACTTCGATAATTTAGGTAGAAGGGTCATAAAATGGATGAATAAACGAAGATGAATCATACTGGACCGTAATTGGGGCCCTAAAATGCACAACACAACTTGAAGTAGAGAGTTAAAATATTAGCCTTTTCTGAAAAGGTCACCTCAAACTCATAAAATTAAAATCTGAAAACGTAACTAATGGATTACTACAAAATTTTTTAGTCACTAAAGCCGTAGAAATTAATATAGATGTATTATCCAGTGTCTTAATACCTTTATTTTCAACACTCAATTAGTAAACTAGCATATTTTGACTTGAGTTTTGCCTCATAAGTCACCTACGGTACTGGTTGATTCGTCTAGTTGGTGTAATGATGGACAATGATGTTCAGGTGTATGATATGATGGTGTTCAGGTGTTCCAAAAGCCTAAGAAAGTATGATAACGGGGTGAAGAGGAGGTGGAAAGACCAGACCGAGTACACTAGCAAGCTATTCTCGTATATATGAGGTGTTTAAGGTAAATGGTATTACTGATTATGTTAAAGTTATCTTTGAACGCCATCAAGGTCTCGGTAGAGTCGGTGCATTGTGGTGCCCTAAGTGTGGTTGTTCCGGTTACCGCTGCAGAGTTCCTCGCTATCAAAACAACGCGAAAACATCGCCGCTTCTAGTTTTACGAGATGGGAGTTTTGTCCGGTCTTTCGAAACCTCTCGAGTCATCCAGCTGGTAGTGATCAACGTGTCGACTTTGCAGATCATCATATTTGATTTCACTGAACGTTCTTCAATCCCCTCTTTGCCCCGAGAAGATAGGTCGAGATGGCGTTTATGATTCCCAGCCCTGATGAGAAACGGGCCAAACCTCGTACTTTAAGCAAGAAGAGTCTTCCATTCAAAGCTCCTTCTCCGCTGATAAAGAGAGACGTTCAAAAACCTCTATCGTTCTTTGCCAAACGTACCAAAAGTGAACAGGAAGAAAAGAAACAACCGCTTCAGTTCAAATCCAGCTCAGACAGCAATCGCACAGCTAACGTTCCCATCATCTCCTTATCAAGGTCCAAGAGTACACTGGCAATGATGACAGACACAACGTCTTTCAATGCAGATGACGAGGTCATCGACTTGACAGATGAAGCATACAGCAAACCTGAACCAAAGAACTTAAAACAGTCCGCAGCTATCGGGTCCCTCATCACAAAACCGGTAAGAGAACCTCTTGTGAAGACTTTGCACACTCAGTCATTCTCCGGCTCTTCCTCACAGACCAAGTCGTCCTCTACTGGATCTAAGATTGCCATGAACGGTGGGAAGTTGAGTTTTGGGTCCCAAGAGATCAGACAGTCACAAAAGAGAACGAACCCATGGACTCAACAACAGTCTTCATTGGGGAAGAAGAATCCAAGACTGAAACCATCCACTTCGTCATTGTCTTCCAAGTCGTCGATGTTCAACTCCACTACTTCGGACAAGATCACACTCAGTGATGAGCAGAAACACGTACTCAAGATTGTGGAGAGTGGGAAGAACGTCTTCTACACCGGTTCAGCTGGTACAGGTAAGTCTGTGCTGTTGAGAGAGATTGTGACGAGGTTGAAGACGAAATACGGTGCAAAGGCCGTTGCAGTTACGGCTTCTACGGGGTTGGCGGCGGTGAATGTTGGAGGGTAGACGATCAACAGATTTGCATGTATGGGGATTGGTGACCAATTAGCCAATACGTACATCAACAAGATCAAGAGAATTCCAGATGTCAGGGAGAACTGGAAGAGAACTAAGGTACTGATTATCGATGAGATCTCTATGTTGGATGGTAAGTTCCTTGACAAGTTAGACCAGGTTGCCAGAGGTGTACGTGCAGCACCTCATTTACCGTTTGGAGGACTCCAAGTGATCCTCACTGGTGATTTCTTCCAGCTTCCACCTGTTCCTGATAAGAAGTATGGTTCACAGTTCTGCTTCGAGTCGCAAGCTTGGAAGCACATCAATCACACCATCCTGTTACATAAGGTCTTCAGACAAGCAGACACTCAGTTTGTTGATATCCTCAATGCCATCAGAGTGGCACAGTTTACGGACGAACAGGCCAAGTTCTTACAATCGTTGAGCAGAGAGGTCCACTACGATGACGGGATCATGCCTACGGAGCTGTATGCTACAAGACAAGAAGTGGAGTCATCTAACAGAAGACGTCTTGCCCAACTCAGTGGTAAAACTGTGGTCTTCCACGCTCAGGACGTCAACTGCAACAATGATGTGAACAAAAGACTTATTGAAAACACCATGGCAGTGGCACAGTTGACGTTGAAAGAGGAGGCGCAGGTGATGATGTTGAAGAACAAAGACGAGACACTTGTCAACGGATCTCTCGGCATTGTGTTGGCATTCCTGAGCCCGAGCGTGTACGTGCAACTGAGATCGGAGTACCCTACCAGTGACATCTACTCTCAACAGGCTATCAACGAGATGAGATTGATTTCGAGATGCCATCGTAAAGTAGAGATCCCAGGGGAGATCCAAATGGCAATCCAGAGATTACCACAGGAGAGAAGGGAACGTGTGAGGGAACTGTGTGAGTTCTCACTCAAGGAGACCGACGATGAGATGCCTGTCATCAAGTTCACCGTGGCCAACGGACAGGAACCTCGGGTGGTATTGATGGACAGAGAGGAGTTCGTTGTGGGCGACAAGACAGACGAGAACTCACCACCTACTAGACTTCAACTCCCACTTTTGCTCTCATGGGCACTCTCGATCCACAAGTCTCAGGGCCAGACATTGCAGCGTGTCAGGGTGGATCTGGACAAGGTGTTCGAGGCCGGTCAGGTGTACGTTGCCTTGTCGAGAGCCGTATCGAAGGACTCGCTTCAGGTACTCAACTTCGACAAGAGAAAGATCCGGGGGGGGGGGGGGGGGGGGGGGTTTAAAAATAGAAGTTGATTGTTTATTTGGTCTGTGCGTTATGCAGCACCTATGGTACGAAAACTTGAAAGCCACCTCCACGCCGACGAGCCACCAACCGGAAAGGAGGCTATATATAAACGAGCAGCTGTGCCCCGTACCGCCAGCGGCACTGATGCTGAGTTCACTCCTCAAACTTTATTTTGTCCGGGAGATAACTTTCCACCCTTTCTTGTGTGTTATAAGAGAGAACCCTGGACTGGTAGTACACAAACGAGAGAGATCCGACTGGTCTGCTCATTCTCAACTTTCCCGTACAACCCCACAGAGAGTTACTACAACACGACGCAATGGACGAGCCCGAACGCCACACATTCAACGTGTTCCACCAGGAATTCACCATCGACAGACGCTTCGAGATCATCAAGGAGCTGGGTCATGGTGCTTATGGTATCGTGTGTTCTGCCAAGTACACAGAGGCGCCTGATATGAACTGCGCCATTAAGAAAGTCACCAACATCTTCAGCAAGAAGATCCTGTGCAAACGTGCTTTGAGGGAGCTGAAGCTGTTAAGGCACTTCAGAGGGCATAAGAACATCACATGTCTGTACGATCTGGACATTGTGAATAAGGATAACTTCAACGAGGTGTATCTGTACGAGGAGCTCATGGAGTGTGATATGCACCAGATCATCCGCTCGGGTCAACCTCTCACGGATGCACACTACCAAAGTTTTATCTATCAGATCTTGTGTGGATTGAAATACATCCATTCTGCCGATGTGTTACACAGAGATTTGAAACCTGGTAACTTATTGGTCAATGCCGATTGTGAGCTGAAAATTTGTGATTTCGGTTTGGCTAGAGGATACTCCTCAATTCCAGAGAAGAATGCTGGGTTTTTGACGGAGTACGTTGCCACCAGATGGTACAGAGCACCGGAGATCATGTTAAGTTACCAGTCCTACACCAAGGCTATTGACATATGGTCCGTTGGATGTATCCTTGCAGAACTCTTGGGAGGTAAACCGCTCTTCAAAGGCAAAGACTACGTGGATCAGTTGAAGCAGATCCTGAACATAGTAGGGACACCAGCAGAGGAGACACTCACGAGGATCGGATCACAAAGAGCCCAGGATTACGTTAGGTCATTGGGATTCATGCCGAAAGTGCCCTTCCAACAACTTTTCCCACAGGCCAACCCATTAGCTATCGATTTGCTCGAGAGAATGCTGTGCTTGGACCCTGGTAAGAGAATCACAGTGGAGGAGGCATTGAACCACGAATATCTAAGTGTATGGCACGACCCTGCCGATGAACCGATCTGTCCTACGAAGTTTGATTTCGCATTTGAGGAAGTTGATGATCTTCAAACGATGAGACAGATGATCTTGGATGAAGTTGCCAGTTTCAGAGAGTTTGTGAGAAGACCCGCTGAAGAACAACAGTTGGAGCTCCAGCAGTAGCAGGCATACGAAGAGGAACAGATATAGAGACAACAACAACAACAGCAGCAGCAGCAAGAGTATGAGATACAGCAACAACATCACCAGAACTATGGAGTTACACATCAGCTGATGTACGACCAAGGAAACTTACAAGGTCAACAACCAGCTCAACCGATGTTGGGAAGTCCAGTGGGTCAACTTGGTATAGTACAAGGACAAGATTTCACACAGGATTTACCACCAAGACCTTAGGAGAATGTCTATTATCAAGAGCTTGCCGGATTAGAGCAAGAATTGGAGTTTGGGTTGGATGGTATGCGCAGTGTCTGATGGTACTACACGAGGGTAAGTAAAGTAGATTATAACACAGTATTTGGTGGTAACAACAGTAGATAAGACAACAGGGAAAGGTGAAAGAAATAGAAAGGAATGGAAAAGAAAAAAGGAGTCCTGGAGGAAACGAGAAAGATAAGAAAAGAGAAACCAAGTGAAGTTTGATGAAACTTTTGAAACTAAATGGAAGAAGAGAAGACAAGAAGGAAAGATACGACACATAACCAAACAAGGAGGAACAAACGAACAGATAGAATGACGATAAACGAAGCGAGGAACCCTGGAAGATAGACAAAAAGAGCAAAAGAACCGATATCAGATGGAGTTTTGTTGCTTGACAAGCGTGATGTCGATGTTGCTCATGGCATCGTCCTTGGAAGGACTCTCCTGAGCGTTGACAATGGCTTGGTTGACGACGTTGTTACCCATCTGCTGGTACAACTGCTGTGTGAAATTCTGCTGTGACTGAGAGTGCTGTGGAGTAGTAGGGATCGTGGCAAACTGTGGCAAACTCATTGGAAGCCCCTGTTGTAACAAAGATGGGATGCTCTGATCCAACGAGCTATCCTGGTCGTACGTGATGGCCTTTATCTCGCCATTGGAAGCAGCAGCGGCGGCGGCAGCGGCGGCAGCAGCAGCTTGTTCGTGCTGTTCAGTGACGGAAGGACCACCGATTTTACCCTTCTCCTCTCTCTTCATCTTTCTTGTCTCGTTGTAGATATCTTCTCTGTTGATCAAAATGCCCTAGAACATCTCTTTCAACATCTTCTCAATCTGCAACGGTTTCTTACCCTTGAGGTACAACTCACGGATCTGACGGTTGATCTCGGGGTTTCTTCTTCTCAGCATAGGGAAACTTTCGTTGAGGTTCAGCTTATCGTGGTTGTGATCAGGGTTTGTGATTCTGAGCACCCACTTGACAATCTCATCGTGCTCGTTCTTCTTACAGTTTGCAACCATGGAGAACGGACAGTTGATCTTTCTTGTTGTGAGTTTACGTTTTCTCTCCTTGTCGTTGATGTTTCTCTTGTTTCTGTAAGTACCACCAAGTTCACAAGTGAAGTAGATGGCCTTTTCGTTGGAGTGCGAGATGACAATACCGAAACCATTGTCCTTAGCATAACGGTGGATGTACTTCACTAAACCTTCTCTAGTCTCAAACTCATTCTGTGGCAAGCGCATCTGTTGTAGTGAGTTGGCGGTGCCTGGTGGTGCAAGTCCTGAGGCCACAAGCTGTTGAGTTGCCTGGACAAAGGCATTGTTGTGGGTGTATGCATTGATCTGTTGAGCTTGCTGGTGGTCAGTGGTAAATTGGGCACCGCTCAATTGACGAACCTGTTCTTGTAACTGCTGTTGTTGTTGACGAAGAACCTGGGCCTGTACTTGGGCCTGGACCTGAGCCTGAGCCTGTTGCAACTGCTGTTGCTGTTGGTTCTTCACAGCCTGGACTTGCTGCTAGTAGTACTCATTGGCATGCTGTTGGACAAGATCCTGCTACTACTGCTGCTGCTGTTGTTGTTGTTGCTGTTGTTGTTGCTGTTGTTGTTGTTGTTGCTGCTGCTGCTGTTGCTGCTGCTAATAACTCTGCTGTGCCATCCCGACACTCTGGAGAGCAGCTGTGCTGTTGACGGCATTCACAGTAGGATCCATACTCATGGTAATTGTAGTATTGTAATAGTAGTATGTGTAGTAGTTGCGTGGATAGACCGAAGACTGGTTGGTACAGCGATAGATCAAATAGCCAAGATACTAGCGTCGTCAAGTCTTCTGCTGTCACCTGGGGAGGGGCTGTTTATCTACTCTGCTGATATTGTCTCAAAACACAGTGATCAATAGCGCAGAAACAAAGCGGTGTAGTTGATGTTCCAGTTGGTACTGATCGTGTGCGTAGTGGAAGGGGCAACTTGTAGGGGGGTTTAGCAGCTGTGTTGGCCCGTTGGTGGGGGTAATTAAGGGTCAAAGAGCTCGAATGTGTCAAGTGTGTGGCCCGGTGATGTTTTGTGGGTTGCGCACTCTGATTCGGGTGGCGCACGCCCTCTTTTGTATGTGGAGACGTGAGGGAAAAATTTGCACGGGCCACACGGCTTGCGGTTCGCGAAAGGGGGCCTGCCTGGCCGGGTAAGATCAACAGACCCGATTGGGAAGGTCGGTATATTCGCGAAAACGTTTGAGCCTCCAAAATAGCGTGGCTCAGCCAGCACAAGTTGGAACCGGCGTTATAGAAAAGTCCGACTTGCAAATCTCATATCTCCAACCTCCATTCCGCCCTATTTATAACCAACTTCTAATCAACAACTACGACGACAACAACAACAACGAACTGCTACTGAGGAAGACTCGATAACATTCAGAAACTACACCCGAAGTTCTGCTGAATTTTCAATCTAAGCTTTTATTGCTATCCCGTCACTCGCTACCCAAGATAACTCCCTATCAGCCAGCCGCCACAAACGTCTACTACTACACCTAAACCCAGTACACACCCTCATTCCATCATGTCTGGAGGCGTTAGTAAGGAAGAAAAGGAGGAGGAGTTCCATCTTCGGAACAACCGCCGAGAATCCTCTCCCAGAATTTTTGCATTCGGAGTGCTTATTGTCGCCCTTGTGTGGGGGTCGGCATTCCTCGTCTCCGCAGTGAACAACCTCCAACTTTCACTCAATCGTAACTTACTGGATCCGCTCTCTCGCAAGAATGAGTACCTGGAAGAGTCTGAAGACACTCAATTCTCTGGATTGGTATCATCGCACAAGAAGAAGTTGATCAGCTTCGAGGAAACAAGAAACTCCTCTTTCTCTCCAAAGTACAAGACCATCCAATGGATCTCCGAGCTGGACTCCTACACCAACGACAAGGGCACTTACGTCACAGAGGATGACCACGTCTACATCATCAAGTCAATTGAAGACGAGTCTTTCCAGAATGTGCTTTACAACGGCTCCCACATCACAGATGCCAATGGCGCTGAGTATGAGATCACAAAGTTCGTTGCTAGTCCAAACCTCAACTACGCCTTGATACAGACAAACTGGACCCAACACTTCAGACACTCCTCCTTTGGCCTTTACTGGATCCTAGATGTTGAGACTCAATCCATCACCCCATTGCATTCACAGAAGCTCTCCATTGCTGTTTGGTCTCCATCGTCTGATCACATCGCATACGTCTTGGATAACAATGTCTACATTCACGACCTCAAGAACTCAAAGGCAGAACAAGCCTCCTTTGACGGAAGTGAAAGCATCTTCAATGGCATTCCTGATTGGGTCTATGAAGAAGAAGTCTTGGAAGGCGATTCTGCTCTTTGGTGGTCTCCAAGAGGTGATTACGTTGCCTTCTTGAGAACCAACGATTCCCTGGTTCCTGAGTTCCCGATCACATATTTCGCTCAGGACGACACTGCATACCCTGAATTGAGAAACATCAAGTATCCAAAGCCTGGTTATGAGAATCCAAACGTCCAATTGGCTTTGTTCGACTTGCGCTCTGGAGAGACTCACTATCTCGACTACACCTACGACATCTTCACCGAGGTTATGTGGGTGGGCAACGAACAGATCTTGCTCAAGTCGATCAACAGAGAAGCAGATTTCTTGAAAGTTGTGTTGATCAATGCTACTGATATGTCCTTCCAAATCACAAGAGACGAAGTCACCGACAGTTGGTTTGAAATCACCCACGACACGATGTTCATTCCAAAGTCGGACACACGTGAAAACGACGGATACATCGACACAATCTCAGTTGATGGTTTCAACCACTTGGCTTACTTCAGTCCTCCAGAGACATCAGAGCCTGTGTTGTTGACTAAAGGAAACTGGGAGGTCGTCGCTGCTCCAAGTGCATTCGACCGTTCAAGAGACCTCATCTACTACTTCTCCACAGAGGTCTCTTCCATTGAGAGACACTTGTATTCTTTGCACTTGCACACTGGACACAAGACTAAACTAACACACGACGAGGGTTGGTACTCAGCTTCTTTCTCCACTGGTGCAAGATACGTTTCCTTGAGTTACAGAGGACCTAGTGTCCCATCCCAGACCATGATTGACTTGTACACCATGGAATCTAAGACCTTGGAGACAAACACCAAACTCCACGCTTTACTCAAGGAGTACGATCTTCCTCAGCTGCAATACGGAGAAGTCGACATTGGCACTGCTGTTGTCAACTACGTGGAGAGACTGCCACCCCACTTCGACGAAAAGAAGAATTACCCAGTTCTATTCTTTGTCTACGGTGGACCAGGATCACAACTGGTCACTAAGGCATACGAGTTCACCTTCCCAGAAGTTGTTGCATCCCAGCTTGACGCAATTGTTGTGACAGTGGATGGTCGTGGAACAGGTTTCAAAGGACGTGAGTTCAGATCAGTGGTGAGAGACCAGTTGGGTCACTACGAGGTGATTGACCAGATTGCAGCAGCTAAACAATGGGCACAGAAACCATACGTTGATGAATCCAAGATTGCCATCTTTGGTTGGAGTTATGGTGGTTACATGACTTTGAAGACACTCGAGGCAGATGCCGGTGAGACTTTCAGCTATGGTATGTCCGTTGCACCAGTGACTGATTGGAGATTGTACGACTCTGTCTACACAGAGAGATACATGCACACACCACAGAACAACGCTAATGGATACTTCAACTCATCGGTCCACAACGTTACCAAGATTGGCCAATGTAAGAGATTTTTACTCTGTCATGGAAGTGGTGATGATAACGTCCATTTCCAGCACTCAGCTAAATTGTTGGACAAGTTTGACTTGGAACAGGTGGAGAACTACGATGTCCATGTCTTCCCCGATTCAGACCACGCTATCAGATATCACAACGCCAACACAATCATCTACAACAAGATGCTTAGATGGTTGGGCCATGCATTCCAGGGACACTTCGACAACTTTTGAGGTTTCTACATCTATGAACTATTAATGTACTGTATATTGCACTTAGAATCACTTCTCTTCTGGAACGTAGTCTGGGTTCTTCTTCAAGATCACAACTCCATCAAGGAAGGACGAGAGGGCAACGTACTCGCTGTTCTCTTCAAGTTCAGCCTTCTCGCCGTAACCAAGCAGCACCGGTGTAGTCTGTGTAACCCAACCAGTAATAGTCTTTGGGTTACCAGCCTGACCAACAACGTCAACGGCCTTACCAACTCTAACGGTGACTGGCAACTCGTTCAGGTCCTCATCGACAGTGACGAGCACACGTGGGCGGGCAGCTGCATTAAGGAAGAAGAGCAAGTAGTGGTGCTCCATGATGAATTTCGGATCGAGGAAGCACACAGCCACAGTGAGCAAAGAAGCCAATGTGACCTTAGAGAGCACTCTGCCTTCGGTGTTGAATGGGTTGAGTGTCAATGTACCCTTACCGAGATGTGTCAAACCCTGTGCGATTCTGGTTGTGAAGAGAGCATCAGGG
Organism: Petasospora meyerae; assembly: GCA_030462915.1. Classification (NCBI taxonomy): domain Eukaryota; kingdom Fungi; phylum Ascomycota; class Saccharomycetes; order Phaffomycetales; family Wickerhamomycetaceae; genus Petasospora; species Petasospora meyerae. The sequence continues at coordinate 150,934 of JAKVQR010000158.1, read as the reverse complement.
TTGTTGTGATATCCGGCAAGTTGTCTGAAAAGCTGGGCAAGACGGGCGTTGTTGGTACCAGTACCAATAAGACCCATAGCGAAGATGGCGTTGATGGCAACATCAATGTCTTGATCGTGGGACATACGTGACAATGACTCGATGATGTTCACCTGTGGGTTAGAAGTGGAGAGAAGACCGATACCGAGAGGAACTGCACGACGGATAGCTTCGGAACCGTAATCGAGCAAGTGTCCGTAGTGTCTGAGGGACATGGCCTTACCGATGTCCTCTCCAAGTGCAATGATGGCGATACCCAACACAGCGTATCTCAAGGAGTCATCAACCTTCTCTTCAGGTTTCTCCTCTTCTTCGTCTTCTTCATCAGAGTTTTCATCAGCGTTATCAACAGCTGTCTTAGCAGCAGCTTCCTCGAGACTGGCCGGCATATCTTCACCCATAGCCTCATCTCCATCTGCATCCTTCTTGGTGTTCTGATCGGCTTCTTCACCCTCTTCCTCTTCATCTTCGTTCTCCTTCTTGGCAGGTGTAGGAGAAGTTGGGGTCAAGATTTCAAAAAGTCCCTGAATCTCCAAAACGTTACCTGTTCCAGCGTAGGCACAGATTCTTGTTAACACTTCCAAACTCTTGGAGATTGGGTGTTCCACAGCAGTAATGGTCTCCAAAACATCATCGACTTGGTCAGCCTTACCCATGTATAGGAGACCCAAACCAAGAGCAAAGAACTTGATCCATTTGTTGTCCAACTGCTCGAAGCTTCTTTCGAGTAATGTTTGCAAGATTGTGTCTGTGATGTCACCGTTACAGGTACCAACGAATGCATGACCAAGGGCCAAAGCAGAAAGAGTAGAGACTTCAATTGGGACCTCCAAGTTGGAAACTAATGGGAGCAAGAGCTCCAAGAGATCTTGGTTTTGAGATCCAGAGAAGGCCAGGGCAAGACCAAGGATGGATGACATGGCAAGCTTCTTGTTAGGGTTTGTCACGTAGTCCTGAAGAAGCAAGAGAACGGAGTCAACTTCGTCGTGGGCACCAGATCCTGTAAGGCCCATACCGAGGAGAGCACCGGCCTTGATCTCTTCATCGGAAGAGTAAAGATATTTGTCAAGAATCTGGATGGATTCGGTGTCCCATTGGTGGATGGAACCTATACTGGCAGTGGTGGAGAGCATACCGTCGCCCTTTGTCTTGTAGATCCATTTGTCATCTGTTGTAAGGAGTTTATCTGTGCCGTAACCCATGTTCAAGAAGGCATTGACAAAAGAAGCAGCCAAGTTCTGCTTAGCGGAATCAACTTTACCCAAGTCCTGGCGTGAGTTCTCCAAATGGGATTTGTAGATGTCTTCTGGCTCCTTAGGGTCCAACAAGTTCAACTCCTTGACAACATAACGGAACTTCTCGGAGAGGAATCTGTTGTCGATGAGATCTTGCACTTCGTCGTTCTTGTATGCAGAGTTCTGCTTTGAGAGCAAGAGACCCAACTGCTTCTTCACGGACAAGTCATCTGTGGCGCTGAAGACCGACTCAATGAGGTCTTCACTGTCAATTCTGATAGCAAGAGCCAAAGCCTGTGTGAGTTCGCCGTGCTCCAAGTAGATGGCATATGCTGTTTGCAAGAAGGCCAAGTCGTCTGGAGGAGGCAGGAGAGGCACACAGCTCACGAGATAAAGACACACTCTCTTGAAGATGTCTTTGTCAACAAACTGTGGAAGCTCAGAGATGTTATCTGTCTCAAGCAAAAGATCGATGGCATCTGCTTCCTGGTTGTGTTTGAGGAAGTATGGTGTGATTTTCAAAACGATCTTCTTCACTTCTGCCATGTCGAACTGAGCAGCAAGGCTTTCTTCATTGTTTGTGTCCTCTTCCACTTCTTCTTCAATCATGTCAGCGGAAGCCTCACCAATCTCCAGAGCCAAGTGACGAATGTATTCGTGTCCCCAGTTGGTGTAGTCGTCCTCAGAGGAGATGAGTCTGAACTTGAGGGCGTCGTACTTGCCTTCATCGGAGTGGGTCATACTGAGAACGGAGAGGATGTCAGCAAACTTGGACTTCAAAGAGGCATCTGTCCAGGACTCGAAAGCCTTGACGAGGGCAGTGTAGTGTGGATGCAGGAACTTCAATGGCTTAGGAACAGCGGTCATTGAGGAAGTGGAGGAAGAGATGGACACTTTGAGTTGATCGAGCGCCTGGGCGTAAAGAGAGGCATCTGATTCAGTGAGACGCTCGACAAGCATCTCGAGATCGGACTTCAGCTTAGCGTCTTCCTCTGAGAGTTCCTCTTCGGCGTCCTTCTTGTCCTTCTTGGTGTCATTGAGCGGTTTCTGCTTCGATTGTTCTTGCTTGGTGGCGTTGTCGCCTGTTTCCTTGAGCGCCATTGTGGGTTAAAGGCGAGAGGTGCGGGTAATTGAGTTGTGAGGGGAGACGTAACGTGCAAAGAGAGAAAATGAGAATTGAATTGTTCCCAAATTTCAACACTGCTGAGGCCGCCGTTGTTGGATCTCAAATGAAGCGACACACCGTTGAATTGTTGATGATTTCCAGTGGCGAACTCCTCTACGATTTCGGGTTCGAGGGAGCCCATATTCCGAGGGCGAATTCTAGCCCGGAAGTGGCAGACAGCTATACCAAATCTACCACAAATAATGGTCAATTAATTGAGATATTAGGTGATATCATAGGATACATGTATCCAAGTTTTGGTATATAGTGTACGAATAACACCCAGTTGTCCATTTTAGCGCATCATCATCACAGAGCGAGGCATGAGAGAGTCATGCTGGTGCACTAGCTGGTCTCTCTCTGTGTAGTAGAAGTAGGCATCTGTGGGGCTTATCTCCACATTTGAGAAGAGGATAGCCGTTGAGTGTTCAGCCCAATGAGGTCCACATAATCTCTCGGTACCCAGTGGTCTTACTTCACGAGTTGCACAATGCCATAGCCAGTACTGTCCACATCCTTTAGTCTCTCCTTCACCGGTGAGTATCAAGACGTACTCCAGGTTGGGACTTATTGTGATGGCATCGATAGGGATTTCATTGCCTTCATAATAGAGCGTATTACCTTCAAACAGCGTCTCTTCAAATGTTTCATCTTCGGTGTTTCTGCGGACATATCTGTCTCCGATTCTCATAGCGTAGAAACCAGCTCTACCTTGATCATTGAGGCCCTCCTAGAAATGGATGAACATCGTTTCATCGTCCCAGTTTGTCACGTCATGGGACTTCTCAATGTGATCTATAACACTCCCCGGTTTGATTTCGTACTTCTTTGAAGCAATGAAGTCTCCATCGAGCCGCGTGATTCTTCTTCCTTCATCATCCCTCTCCTGTTTGGTCTTTGTAAGAGACATGGTATTACGTCCCACACTCTCCGGTCTGAAGCAGTAGAGTGCGACTTTGAGACATAGCAACCCGACAATTGTTGTGACTGCCCAGTTTGTTTGTTTATCGGAGTATCGTTTGCCCATCGATGACATGCTTTTTTGTGGTTTAGTGTCAAGTTTCAGTGTGGTGGTTGGTATCAGGGAGTGTGTGATGTGTCAACTACTTGAGATATATCCGGTGAGACAAGAAAATAAAAAAAAAGCGATGACACGTAAACAAGAAGCCCGCGGCTTCGGCTTCGGCTTCGGGTTACAAGTTTGGAGCGAAAAACTACAAATTTCCACAGTATGGTGTGTACCCTACAAAACTATACCATAAGATACGGGGTACACACGATAGAGCCAGGTAGACTCTACATTGGGTTACAGTCACTTCTCTAGGAACTCCTGAGTCCTGAGTCGATACTGTGTCTTTTGCCAAGTTGAAGAGGCCTGCGATAAACCCTGTCTCTACCCCGTACCCCTTGTACCTTTTCGCGGGTAACTTTGGGGCGTAGCACCGGTAACGCTATACGACAGCCAGAGTATCAGAGTACCTATTCATAATATAAATGGAAAGACAACAGGTTTCATACGACGAAGCCACAAAGGCTAGACTCCATACCCTCAAGATCTTAAAGAGTCTCGATCGATCTCTATTTTGACCAAATCTCGTCAAGTCTCACAACGCGTTCCATAACTAGGAGACTCTTCCCGCGAATTATTCCCTATTGGGACATTCGTAAACAAAGTGCCAGCAGCGCGATTCCAGGCCTTTGTTTGTTTACTACCGTCACTGATCTGAAGATCTGATGAAATAGGACGTTTCTTGAACTGAACGAACCAACCAGCCTCAAACTACTCATTAGACACTATTCATACACCAATTGCACCATATTACCATGACTCACAGTGGGAGTGTGGAAGCAAATGCCCGGAACTGGGTCTGGATTCCCCACAAGACACATGTCTTCAGGAAAGGTTATATCGTGGAACCTGTTGACGACAAGAGAGTCAAAGTGAAGTTTGAAGATGCTTCTGTGAGTTGAGCTGGAGATGAAACATGTCTGTGAAACCATACTAACGATCACTATAACAGGAGGAAATTGTCGAATCATCAAACATTGAGGAAGTTAATCCAAGCAAGTTTGACAAGGCCGATGACATTGCAGAGCTCACATATCTCAACGAGCCATCTGTCCTATACAACCTGGAGAAAAGGTACAAAGACAACTTGATCTACACATACTCCGGTCTGTTTCTTGTTGCCATCAACCCATACAACAAGCTGCCCATCTACAGCGATGACTACGTCAACATGTATCACAACGTCCCGAAAGGCGATACGAAACCACACATCTTCGCAGAGACCGAGGAGGCGTACCAGAGCATGCTCCAGCACAAGCAGGACTAGTCTATCCTGGTCACTGGTGAGTCCGGTGCAGGTAAGACTGAGAACACAAAGAAGATCATCCAATACCTTGCGGCCATCACCAACGGTCATTCACAGGACAAGCATTCTTTTGAGCAACAGATCATCCAGGCAAACCCAATCTTGGAGGCCTTTGGTAACTCACAGACTGTGCGGAACAACAACTCTTCCAGATTCGGTAAGTTCATCAGGATCGAGTTCAGCGAACAAGGGAAGATCACAGGTGCTAAGATCGATTGGTATCTTCTCGAGAAGTCCAGAGTGATACAACAGTCCAAGTAGGAGAGAAACTACCATATCTTCTTCCAACTTCTAGCAGGGCTTACAGACAAGGAACTGGAATTACTGGGTATCTCAAGACAGCCGTCCACCTACAACTACTTGAAAGAGGGAAATGCCACTATTCCTGGAGTGGATGACAAGAAGGAGTTCCAGCTATTGAAACATGCCTTGGACATCATGGGCATCGAGAAGGCTCAGTACTACGAGGTATTCAAAGTCATCGCAATTATCCTCCACATCGGTAACATTGAGTTCACATCCATGAGGGCCGAACAGGCAAATTTCAAAACTTCCATCGACACTCTGTGTAAGTTGCTTGGTGTCACCACATCTGCCTTCAGCGATTCCATACTGAGGCCGAGAGTGAAAGCTGGACGTGAGTTTGTGAAACAGTCAAGGAAGCCAGCAGAGGCAAAGTTTGCATTGGACGCCCTCTCCAAATCGTTGTATGAGAAGATCTTCCAGTTTTTGGTGAATGCTATCAACAAGAACCTGGATCAAGGCGAGATTGGCGCTAACTTCATCGGTGTTCTCGATATTGCTGGATTCGAGATCTTCAAGCAGAACTCCTTTGAACAGCTCTGTATCAACTACACCAACGAGAAGCTGCAACAGTTCTTCAACCACCACATGTTTGTGTTAGAGCAAGACGAGTATATGAAGGAGGACATCGATTGGAAGTTTATTGATTTCGGCCAGGACTTGCAACAGACCATTGACTTGATTGAAAAGCAGAAACCTATCGGAATTTTCTCTGTGTTGGAGGAAGAGTGCATTGTTCCAAAGGCTACTGATACTTCGTTCTTTGAGAAGCTCAACCAGTGCTGTAAAGGTCAGAATGAGAAGTTTCAACCTTCCAGATTCACGAACAAGTTCACCATCAAGCACTACGCTGGAGATGTGGAGTACACCATTGACAACTGGATTGACAAGAATCGTGATCCACTGTCAGACAATGTTGTGGAGATGCTTGCCGGTTCTGACGTGAAGTTCATTTCTGATCTGTACTCTGAGGAAATTGAGCAACGCGGATCCAATTTCAAGACAGTTTCTCAGAGACACAAGGAGGAATTGGACGAGCTGTTGACTCTACTGTCATCGACACACCCGCACTTCATCAGATGCATCCTTCCTAACCATAAGAAGAAACCATAGATCTTTGACAAGAGCCTCGTTCTTGAACAGTTGAGTTGTAACGGTGTCTTGGAAGGTATCAGAATTGTGCGTTCTGGTTTCCCTAACAGAATCTTCTTCAAGGAGTTCTTTGACAGATACAAAGTCCTTGCAGCTGACGCGGACTTCACAAACAGTATGAAGGAGAACTGCAAATTGGTGTTGAGAAGCCTGAAGTTGGACACAGAGTCATACAAAGTGGGGTCTACCAAAGTGTTCTTCAAAGCTGGTGTCCTTGCTGACTTGGAGTTGAGAAGGGATCAATGCATCAAGACCACTATGACAGAATTCAAGGCTATCTGTAAAGGTGTTTTGAAGAGAAGAGTCATCAAGCACAACCTCGATAAGTTACAGGCTTCACAAGTGTTGGCAAAGGCCTTCAGAACGTATAACACGTTGAATCAGAACCCATGGTTTGCCCTATACAACGATCTCAAACCTATGTTGAACTCCTCACAGCAGGTGTTCAAAGTCAAGAAGTTCAGTGAGCAGATCAAGTCACTGGAGAAGAAGCTCTGTGAGATCGAAGACGAGAAATCACAGATCCAGACTAAGCATATGACTACTGCCGAAGAACTTGAGCAGCTTAGATCTGTACTGGAGACTGAGAAGAAGTTGCTTCAAGAGAAAGAGAGTCATCTAACACTCTCAAAGTCAAGAGAAGAAGAGCTGGAGACCAAGTTGAAGTAGACTCTCGCTAAGGTAGATGAGCTGGCCAATGAGAAGCAACTGTTTGAGAAGTCCAGAGTTGAGTTCGATGCCAAGTTGAAGACTTACGAGGAAGATCTAGAGTCAGGCAGAGCTTTGATCAAAGTGTTGGAGAAAGAGAAGTCAGATCTCTCAGCCAGAATTGAAGAGCTTGAACAGTCATTACAGAAGACTCAGGAGTCTCATAAGGGTATCAAGGAAACCTCGAAAGTTGTCTTGGAGGAAATCAGAATGCTAAAGAAACTTCTCAAGAACAAGGACACTGAAATCACTACTCTACAGGAGAAGCTGAAGAACTCTGACGCAGAGTTGGAGCAGAAACTCTCTACCTTGAACTCAAGTTACACCAGTGCCAACCAGAAGATCAAGGAGCTTGTCGAGGAGAACAGACAGATGAACCTGTAGATGAGAGCTCTTCAAGACACTTCCACTCAGTACAACTCCATCGTGTCTCGCAAGGAGTCTGAGTTGCAAACCCTTCGTGAACAGGTTTCCAAGCAGGCTCTTTTGATCAAGTCACTCTAGGAAGAGAGAGACGCTCTGAAACGTGACCAACGCAGTGTATCTGCAGAGCTTGAGGCTGCCAAGAAGGAACTAGTCGAACTCAGGGAGAAGCACAAGAAGCTCGAACGTGACGCTAAGGAAGCCAAAGAGCTTCTTCACAGAAAGATTGAGGATGATGTTGCTTTTAACCGTGGTAAGCAGAGATATGACAACGAGCTCATGGGTTACAAAGCTGAGATCGAGTCCCTAAAGGCTGAAATCAGGGAAGAACAGAGCAAATCGTTTGGTCTATTTGAAAAGGTACGAGAGTTGCAGACTGCCAACGATTTGTTCCACAAGACCAAGAGAGAAGCAGACATCAAGGCAGCTCAGGGTGCTCTACGTTCTCGTTCATTGAACTCACACTTTGATGTGTCACGCTTGAAGAACAGTGAAGGTGACTTGGACAAGGAGTTCATGGAGATGAAGAGACAACTGGAAGAACAAAGTGTATTGCTTGAGAAGGTGATGGAGGAGAAGAGTGAGCTTGAAACGAAGAAGAGGTTTTTCGAGGCCAGACTTTCATCAGAGGCGTTTGACAAGCGTAAATTGGAGATCCAACTGAAGAGATTGAGCACCAGAGTCGGAAGTACACAGACTCACTCAGTTAATGAGGACGATGATGATCTGCGGGAGTCTAATGAAGATTTGAAGAGACAAGTCCAACAACTAACTACGGAGCTTGAACTTGAGCGTAAGGCTAACAAGAGAGCAAGCAGAGCTGAGGATGGTCCAAGACAAGCACTGAGAGAGTTGAATGTTGCCGAACCTTCTGTTTCTAAGCAAGCGTTCAACGAGGCTAAGAGCAGATTCCTTGATGGTGTATCTCTCAAGAACAGAAGTGCCCCACCTGAACCTCCAAAGCACGATCCTGAGCTTTTGAAGACGTACAAGAAGACCAGCAGTGCCAGTCAGGAACAACTTGAGGAATACGAGTCGATGATTAAGAAGCTGAAACAGGAGCTTGACGAGGCACAAAAGCTGAGTACCGAGCAGAAGACTATGACTACACAGACTCACGATGTTGCACGTGAAGAACTTGTCAAGATTCGTTTGAAGCTGCAGAGTGTTGAGTCTTCAAATGTGTCATTGTCGAAGCAAGTTACTATCTACAAAGAACAGGCTGAAGAGTACTACAACAAACTCCAAGAGGCCGAGGGAACTGCCAGAAATGCCTTGTTCAGAGAGAAACATGCTAAGGAGGAGCTTGTCGACGCCAATGCCAAGCTTGAGTCTTTGAAGGAGGATATTGCCAACATGGAGAGTGACAGCGAAAAGCTTGTAACCACCATTACTCAGCTCAAGGAACAACTCGCAGAGAAGAACACCGAGTTGTCCAAGAGGGAGTCCTCGAACAGATTGCTCAGAGATGAGATTCAACGTTACCATGACCGTTTGACGCGTGGTACACAAGAGGAGAAGACGAGGTATGATGCTCAAGTGGCCAAGATGGATGAGAAACTGGCCAGATCGTTGCGTACTGAGACAGAGTTGAGAAAGACTGTTGGATCTCTACAGTTGGATATCGAGAAGCTCACTGCTCAGAAGAAAGAGGAAGTGACACGCTTGACGAGAGAGAAGGCACATCTCATGCGTACTGTGAACGATCTGGAAGAGGAGAATGAGAAGTCCAAGGAGGCACAAAGGGCACTTGAAGTCAAGCTGCGTGATCTGAAAAAGAGAATCGATACCTTGGACGAGTCTGTGAATGCTCTAATCAGGGAACGGGACAGCTTATAGCAAGACAAGAAGAGACTGGAGAAGACTGTCCAGGAGATGAGCGGAGAGTACAATCGCTTTGAGAGAGATATCGAGATGAGCTCATCCACTCAGAAGTCTCTGCAGTCCACAATTGATTAGTACAAGGAGGACATTCAGTCATTGCAGTTCCAGTGCAGAAGACACCAACAGCTTCAGGACGAACTCAACTCGGTGATCGATGAGGAGAGACAGAAGAATGTGGTCTTATCTGAAGAGAACCAGAGTCTGGGTAAGTTTGCTGAGAGTCTAAAGAGCCGTATCGAGGAGTTGGAGGAGAAGCTGAGGGTTGATCACGAGTCTGAATGGGTTGAACGGGTACAACAACTGGAGCGTTCTCTTGAGCTTGAAGCTAATAAGAGAGTTGAAGCCAATCAGAAAGCATCTGCGCTCGAGGAGAGGATCGAAGAGCTGAGAAAGAGACTTCAGGATCGGTTTGAGGAAATCACCAAGCTTGATAGAGAGAAGACAAAGTATGAGGAGAAAGCCCAGGAAATGCTCTTAGCTATTCAGAAATGGCAGGCTGCCGACTCCAAGACAAAGATCAACTTGAAGCATGCTCAACGAGAGATTCAGCACTTACAAGATAGAGAAGCGGATCTGAAGAGCGAATTGAGTGACTGGAAGATGAAGTTTGAGACTCTGGCATTGAAGAAGAAGAATCTTCCTACAGGTGAGGTGTTTATCTGATTGTTTTGTATCCATGAATCTAATGTATTATTGATGTTACATTTGACCGTTTTTACACTATGTACATGATGTTGATGAGACGTTCAAAACCATCTTCTGCTCTGCTTTGGCTACTGCTTCTCCTCTTGTTGTTGTGGGAGCTCACTCTAATCGTATTTCCCCAAACCGTAGGCCTTGATTGTGGCCTCGATGTCACCGAAGTGCTCTCTCTCACCCATCACCACCACTGTAGGCTTACCGGACCCTGTTGTAGAGGCGTTACCGGTGAGGACTCTCTCAGCGACTCTCTTGATGTCCTTCACTGTGAGCTTGTTGATCTTCTCCACCATGTCATCCACTGGCACACGGGTTCCACGCACCTGCATCTGTCTTCCCAAGTCCTCCAACTCCACCATCTTAGACTCCAAGTTCATCATCAGTGAAGAGCGCAACTGGTTCTTGGCTCTGTTGACCTCGTTCTCGTTAAGTGCACCGATGGTCTCGTGGAAAGTCTGTGCCAACTGACGACAGATGACATCTGCCATGTATGGTGCAGCCTGAGGTATACACGAGGCAGCGATACCAAAGACACCAGAGTCTGTGTACGAGTAGTTGAATGCGATACAACTCTCAATGTAGTAGAACTGGTTCAACACCTGAGTGTAGAGACGGGAGTACATTCCCTTACCTGGACCACCAGCGGAGAAAGAGCCACCACCACCGAGTAAAGTCTGCAAAGTGGCAAGTGCGTATGTGTCAGGGTCGTCGAATGGGAGACCTTCAAAACCGATGTGGATGTTCACAAGCTCCGGAAGACCTCCAAACGGTGGTGGAGATGCCAAGGAGGTCTCACCACCTGTGTAGATTGCCTGTTGAGGTTGTGCCTTGGCGGAATGTTGCTTCATGTCACCCATGTACTTCTCAGCGAGTTCGAGAGCCCTTTCATGTTGCACACCGACAAAGGCAGCGACAATGCCCTCTGGCTGGTACAATTTTGAATGGTAATCCATCAAGAGATCACGAGTGATGTAGGGCAGTCTCTCCTTGGGACAAAGATGAGGGGATCCCAAAGTTTCTCCAGAGAATGCGGTGGCATGGAACACTTCGGGTAGGATAAGATCCGGTTTGAGCCAAATCTCATCGATTTCGTACTCTGCGGTGAGTTTCTGCTCCAAGAGTTCCTGTTCTGTCATCTGTGGACATTTCACAGTTTCGGACATGAGTTTGAACATCTTCTCGACGTCGTTGTTGAAGACAGAAGCCTGGTACATGAGTGATTCTCTTGAGGAGGCACACTGGTAGTTTCCTCCCAGGAGCTCCAATGTCTCGAGCATTTGTGTGCCTGTGGTGTGTTTGGTAGACTTGAAGGCCATTCTGTCAATCAAATGAGATACACCTTTCCACTGGGCAGTTTCGTAACGAGAACCAGCATCGACATAGAGACCCAGAGCGGAGAAGTGACCTGGGGTATCAATCGTGGCGACACGCAGTCCGTTGGAAAGAGATGAGCTTTTGAAGCCACCGTTTGAGGCTGTTGAGAGCGCTCTTTTGGCTGCAATCTGTGTGAGTCTCCTGCTGAGCATACTGGGTGTTTCAAGTGGTACTAGCTCAGATAATACAGAAATATGTCTAGTTCAGCGAGCTTTCGTCACCATCTCCAAATGTTGAGTGAAGTTTGAAGTCCCAGGATCTTTCGCGGTCGGAAGTCCGCACCGAGTTCCGGCCTGTCTCGGAGGCAGTCGGGAGATGTGATGATTCACCATCGAGCACTTCAACACCCCCCACTCTGTAGAGCCATAGGGAACTTTAGGAGGACCACCAACTCTACACTCATCAAAATGGTCAGACACTTCCAGATCAAAGTGCCAGCTTCCTCCGCCAATATCGGCCCAGGGTTCGACGTCCTCGGTATCGGTCTCAACTTGTACCTCGAATTGGACGTACACATCGACTCCAACGACTCTGACAAGACCAGCCAGGACCCAAACAACTGTCTCTTGAGTTACTCCGAGGACAGTGAAGGTGCCGATGGTGTTCCGCTCAAGTCCGATGAGAACTTGATCACAAGAACGGCACTCTACGTGTTGCGTTGTAACGACATCCGTGAATTCCCAGTGGGCACCAAAGTCCACGTCAAGAACCCAATCCCATTGGGCAGAGGTCTTGGTTCCTCAGGTGCCGCTGTTGTTGCCGGTGTGATCCTTGGTAATGAGGTCGGTAAGCTTGGCTTTGACAAGCAGCGTATGTTGGACTACTGTTTGATGATTGAACGTCACCCAGACAACATCACCGCTGCCATGATGGGTGGATTCGTTGGTTCATACTTGAGAGATCTTACCGCCTCGGAGATGGAGCGTAAGGAGATCCCATTGTCAGAAGTGCTACCTGAGCCTGCTGGTGGTTACAACACCGGATTGACACCACCAATTCCACCACATGACATTGGTAGACACATCAAGTACCAATGGTGTCCAGAGGTGAAGTGTGTTGCAATCATTCCAAACTTCGAAGTCTCCACTGCCAAGTCCCGTGGCGTGTTGCCAACTGCATACACCGCTAAGGACATGATCTTCAACTTGCAAAGACTCGCAGTGCTCACCACAGCTCTTACTAGATCTCCACCAGATCCTGAGCTCATCTACCCGGCAATGCAGGACCGTGTGCACCAGCCATACCGTAAGACATTGATTCCAGGATTGACTGAGATCTTGTCCTCAATGACACCAAAATCCCAGCCTGGTCTTCTTGGTATCTGTCTCTCTGGTGCTGGTCCAACCATTTTGGCCCTTGCAACTGAGAACTTCGATGACATTGCCAACGAGATTGTGTCCCGTTTCAAGCGTGAGAACATCGAGTGTCGCTGGTTGTTGCTCGAACCAGCCAACGAAGGTGCCACTGTGACCCAGCTCTGAGTCGTTTGTATAGTCTAGAGATCCAACAGATCAGCATCAATGAGTAATTTGAAGTACCATAATAATCGAGTAGTTGGCCCAACCCGTGGTCACGTGCAGTATTCGCGAACCCGTTCTGTGCCCACTATCATTCGCGGCCCACAGTTAACGATTGCCCGCGTTCTTTGGCGAAATGCGTACTGAATTTGAGCAGCCACTGAGCTGTATTCGATAGTCTTGAATAATTACTACAAATCCATCATCACACACTACAAACATGAGCAGCAGTACAATGGGAATTGAGCTCCCTTCGGCGAAGTCCGTCACCACCGGGCTCGTTGCGTTCGTCGCCGTCTGTTACGGTCTATGTATGTTGTCGTGTCCGCTATCTCAGAGCGTAACCTGTCAGTAATAACTAACACATCTCAAACTTAGATATCCTCCTCACAGGCCAGGGCTCCACATTCGACATTGGATACTTCCTCTCACATACATCACCTTACATGTGGGCTAACCTCGGTATCGCCTCCTGTATTGGGTTCAGTGTTGTCGGTGCCGCCTGGGGTATCTTCATCACCGGTTCCTCCATCATCGGTGCCGGTGTCAAGGCCCCAAGAATCACCACAAAGAACTTGATTTCGATTATTTTCTGTGAGGTCGTTGCCATTTACGGACTCATCACGGCCATCGTGTTCTCATCCAAGTTGACCAATGCCACACAGGAGTCTCTGTACTCCAGCTCCAACCTCTACACAGGTTACTCATTGTTCTGGGCCGGTCTCACGGTGGGTATCAGCAACTTGATCTGTGGTATTGCCGTGGGTATCACCGGTGCCACTGCTGCTGTTTCCGATGCCGCAGACTCCTCTCTCTTTGTGAAGATTCTCGTTGTGGAGATTTTCGGCTCCGTGTTGGGTCTCTTTGGATTGATTGTTGGTCTTTTGATGGCTACAAAGGCTGAGGAGTTCAAGTGAGTCGTGGAAATATGAACTAGAGGCAGTTGAGAGAAGAGTACGATGATTGCCCAAAAGAAAAACGGGATGTGAAGAACCAGGGAGTAGAAAGTTACTACCCAGCATCGGTTTGTACATTAACATAAGAACAAAGATATCTGCATGATCGATAGTAGCAGTAGTATGAGGTACATATCTATGTATATGAGATTAGACACTTTCGAATCAAGAGTTTTAGTCACTTTATCGTATTCCACACTTCGCATCTGATGTCCTTCTTCACTTTAGTATGAGGTCGTGCCCGATAAGAATTCCAGTGCATCCTTATCTCCCGCTGTGACACACAACTGATCAAGAGACACGACAGAACACCCATAACAGATTCAGACCACCCGCAACACAGACTACAAACCACATTGGTACGCTGAACTGACTAGTGACCAGACCGAGACACTGACACAATATGTTGCCATCTCAACACCTCGTCAACGGTTCCCACCGAATCAACATCATCAGCCGTCGAGACCAACTCAGGTAGCAACAACTGCACCAACAGCAGCAACAACAACTACCAGATCTCACCAGAGTCTAGTCACTGCTCCCCTTCGTATCACCGGAAAGAAGAATAGAGGGCTTCAACAGCCTGAGCCAGTACACGTATTCTTCACACAAAGAAGACGTTCTGAGCACAAGTCCTACTCTAGCAGTTACCCCACTCAACAGACCTGACAACAGCATCGATAAGCTTCCCTTTGAGATCCGACTCCGTATCGCCAACTTACTATCTCAGTACGACGCTCTCAGTCTTCTATGTGTCAACAAAGCATTTCACCGCTCGACATTGGTGAGATTGTTCCATACCGTGGTGGTGGACCCCTCGTTCTCCCATTTCAACGAGGACATCGTCAAGGAGCAGAAGGGGTTCTCTCAAACCTCCGCCACCTTCATCAAGACTAAGTACAGTTTGAAGAATTTCATGAAGTCTTTCGTTGAACAGGCACAGCTGATCCATTCTTTGGTGTTTGTGGAGCTGCCTGATGGGTTCAACACACCATTTGATATGAACTTCTTCACACTCATGTCCGTGAAGCAACTCCAACAGTTGAGAAGTTTCCATTGGTGTTCTAACCTGGAACTCCCACTGGAGACCATCTCGAGGCTTCCAAACAAACAGATATTGATGTCGCTGCATCTGAATGTGGAGTTGAAGAGATCAACAAGCTCACCAGGGGACTACGAAGCATTCAAGGGATTTGGCAATCTGAGATCCCTACACATAGAGCCTTTCCTTTCATCTGAGAACTTGGCATTGATCCTGACCAACCTACTACACGCACCACACTCATTATCACAACTCCAATCCTTACAATTGAAGAAACTAAACTCTAATAACGCGTTCATGAGAAACTTGGCAACCTCTCTACTGATTCTCACCGATTGGATAGCCCAGCACGAGAATCTCAGCATCTCCGACTATGACACCAACACAGTCACTGTACTACACAATGCCCTTTTATCCAAGAACACCAAGATCCCCCAGTTGAGATGTTTGACTCTTGACAGTATCACTGTTCAAACTGCAGATGTCTCAAAGCTGGAGCAAACCATGGGCTTCAACAAGCTCGAGTTCCTGGCACTCAACAACATCACGGAGTTACAAACACCATAGGGGATCGACTACCCGATGACGATGAACGAACTGTACACAAGACTGGACGGTGGATTCCTCAGATCTCTAAGTGGTCATTTGACATCAATCAAACGTCTTTCGATAGACTTCAGGGAGAGTTTGAGAGATAGTGTTCCACAGTTCATCTCTTCACTCACTGGGCTAGAAGAGCTGGATGTCACTATAAGATGGAACGTCACGAAGTTGTGTTCAGTAGCATCATGGAGACATCTCTGTTATCAATACATCAACGCCATCCTGTCACATTCCCAGACCCTCAAGAAGTTGTCACTGGAGACCAAAGAGGACTCTGTGTTTGCCGACTTCCACAAACTGATAGTGACGGAGTGTTTGCTAGAGTTGAAAAGCTTACACAGATTGGAATCTCTGAGATTACACGGATACTCTTTACAGCCATGCGCACCAATGCTAGCTGCTTCACTACCAAGATTGAAATATTTCGAGCTCTTTGGGACAGGTGCCGGTGGTGCTCCTCACATGGGACTTCAAGTGGTACACGATGGTGTGTTGGACGATTGGTTGAGGGTGCAGCACGTGGCAGTGGCTATTGCCCAGAGAAGCTCAGGTGTTGAGTTCATCAAGATCGATAAGTGTGTTTTCAAAGTGCTCCAGGAAAACAAGACCGTGGTACCTAAAGATGGGTTGGATAGATGGTTTGACGAGAAAGTGAGAGTGAAGTGGGTTGAGTGACGCTGTTACATGGGTGTTTAATTGACGTCAAATTTTCATTAAATGGGCTACTATATACACATTCGTAATGCTGAGCGAAGAACTGAAACAACAAAAGTGGGTAGATCAAAACATGATATCTTGTTTACATGACAATGCAACAGCCACCGTTGGATGACTCAGGTTTGACCTTGTGGACGGATCTCGAACTGGACCTTGAGCTCTTCACGTCTTCGTTCTGTGTTCCTCTCTGCTGCTTCTTTGCCTTCTCCTTTTGCTTCTTCTCAAGTTGTCTCAAATCGACATTCTTCAATGGATTAGGCTTGACTTCGGGTTCCTTCTCTACTTCGACGACTTCCTGTGCACGCTCGAGCGAAGCACCCAACGTGAACATTCTTTGTGGTCCTGAGTGTTCGGAGTCAGCCGGTGATGCAGCACGAGGTGGGTTCTGTGATGTTGTTGTTGTTGTGTCTGCCTTAGCTTTGCGCTTGTCGATGATCATCTTGGCAAGTAATGTGAATGCCTCTGTGATGTTGACGTTATTCTTAGCACTTGTCTCGATGTAGTGCTCAATCTCGAAATCCTTAGCGAGTCCCTCAGCTTCAGACACAGCGATTTGTCTCTCATGCTGAATATCACTCTTGTTTCCCACCAAAATGGTTGGTGGCAATGAGCCTTGCACTCTGAGAACATGGCTATAGCAGTCGCTGATGGCAGTGAAAGAGTCGGCACTGTCGATGTTGTAGACGAACATGAATCCGTCAGCTTCTTTCAATTGCACGTCTTTCAGAGGCGAGTAGTCATCCTGTTCAGCTGTATCGAGGATGAATAGGTGGTGTCTCTCACCGTCAATGTCAACGTTCTGCTCGTAGACGTCTTCGACGGTAGCGTCAAAGTTTGATGGGAAGTAACCCTGGGTGAATTGAAGAGACAAACTGGATTTACCAGAGCCTTCTTGGCCAAGAACACAGATCTTGATTTGTTGTGACATTGGTTACTCTTACCTGGATATGGAGACTGGAGTAGAGGTATGATTGTCGTGTGTGGTCGGGTGGTGTGGTACCTGAAATGGGTGGGAACGGATTAACTTCAGAGCCTGAATATGTGGTAGATGGACACAACTCCTTCTTCTGCTTGCACTTCGAGTTCTGCCGGGCACAACACCTCATATATAACTTTCCGAAAGAGCAGCAGAGCAGGAGAGCAAAAAAAAATAGCACCTCGTAACGTGTGATAGCTTCACTTCACAATCCTGCTTCGGTGGTAGAAGACGTTTGTTCTTTTGTGTGGCGCTCGGAGGAAAAAGAAATATGGTACCGCCAGCCACATGGAGACGCACAACTCTGCGTCACAGCGCATCGAGAAAGAAGCGTTCGTACCCGTTCTCCTGACAAAGAGTTGGTGCCTTTCGCCGTTTCTACCTGTCACTGGTATCTTGACAGGTTCTGGGAAGATGTTGGCCTTTAGGGGGCTAAAAGATAGCTTTGACTACAGCTCAACAGCAACACACACTAGCCGTTGTTCTAGCACAACGTGCTATCTTTAGCGTTGAAGCGGAGATACTGCCAGTGTTTCTCCGATCTACCATGTTGAACATTCCCGAGTCCCGACCCCAGAATCCAGATATCTAGATTCCAGATTCCAGGCAGGATTGAAACATACCAGTGACCACTCTTATCTGGCAAATCAGAGATGTGGCTCCCTGACTCTGAGTTGAAGATAACAATCCATAGACAGCATGTCTAGACGACCAACATCGATAGTACGTAGTTTGTAGAAGAAGAAAACAAAAACATCATGAGTAGACTGGAGTGACCGTTTTGTGAGACACCAATGTCGTATCTTGGGGACGTACTCCGGTCCAGACTCCAATTACTAGCCGGCAGAGTTCATTTCTTTAAAACAGTACCCCTTTAACCTTAATTAAAACCAGGCAGCCATATTGTAACCCGTAATTGTGGTGATCTGAATTGACTTTAATGGTCATGATCAGTCTTTAAGTCTTGGTGTACGATGTAGCGTGTGCGCATCTATTCGACTGGAAATCTGAGTGCTACACTACGGTCCTGGTACGTCCTTACTATTCTCCAGATAATGTCATATATGATACAGCGCTTTCGTAAATACATGATAGTACTGGTTGCCCTAAAGCACCAGTTAAAACGTCAGAACCAGTATTGTGCTGTGTACTGTTTACTATTTTAGCATTGTGCACTTGACGCTCCTGAGTCCTGCATCTCAACCAGCTCGCCGGTACCGGACATGAAAATCCAATTGAAGTTTACCATACTCTTCAGACTTCCACCCGAATTTTGTACAACGCCATCTTTGGAAACTTATGGAAGGTGGATGTAGATGTTCCCGACTTTTGGTAGAATTATACTTTAACTCAATGTCGTAAGTGTAACGTAGCTAGCGTTGGAGCTGGTAGGTTGCATAGTTATTGGCACCGTTTTTCATAGACACTATGCAGTTCGTGAAATGAGCAACTGTAGTCTGTCTCTGGAAGCGGGTGTATGGCGTATGCTTTAAAGCCTGCCTTTCTTTTTATTGGATGTTACCTTAGTGTATGGTCAGAGCTTATAGTCTATCAAAAGATTATACCATCTGAGTCTCTAGTACCCGAATCTTCTAGAATCTGATCTTTGAATTTTTCTCGATGGAGCCGTGCAGTCTCCACTATTCTAACACCCGCATCAACCTGCAGCTGACGCACAGCAGCCGTTGCAAAAGTTTTCTCTGGTGTAAAACAACTTACCTAAGACCTTCCTCCAGGCTCCTGCTTTCCTCTAGCTGTCACTTTCTCGCGCATCTAGGCTGAGCTAACTCTTTGGTGTTGTAACTTCTAGAATCCCCATAACCAACAGTACTGGACGGGTGTAAGCGTCAGCTTCTTAGACACACTATACGTATCGGTGTGTAAGCTAAGGCTGTTCGATGTAGACTAATGCCATTGTATAACTACTGTTTGATCGCTTCAAGTGACCGATACCATGTAGATTACCTAACATGGCATTCCAAATGACAGAAGAAGAAACGAAGATCTTCTAGCTGTATGCGAAGTAGTTGGAAAGGCTCTAGAAGTGTTCACGCCACAAATCATCCAGCTTAAACGGCTTTTCATGTATCCGGTATGACTCATGTATTACAACTTACAACGTCTCCTCCATTGTTTACTAGTGTTACTCATGCCGGGAAAATTATTGGAGAGAAGTAGTATTGAAAAGAACAGCCCTAGTGTAATATTACAGTAGCAGTTATTTTACCGGTGCAGTTATATACCCTGAATCTGGTCAATAAAGATCCATTGTTCGCTTGAGCGTTGTAAGCTCGGAAAGCCTAAGTTATAGGCTACCAACGTACAATGCATACTCAAAATTTCCAACAGATGAGACCCCGTCTACAGATATTAACAGGAAAGGATCTAGATATGTACGGTGAAGCAATACACTACCAGGTATAACTGTAGGATGCTACTTAATGTACATGTAATGATATAAAAAGAAAGAATGAAGAACAATCAACTTCATAGCGAATCCATTTCGTTGTATCTCCGTGTCTCAGATTCGAGAATAAATTCTAGGGCACCAACAAGTTTCTTGAATAATTTCCTCGAGCCCTTCACCTTCTGTATCATGATTGTGTGTGATTCATCATCGAAATTGATGGCAAACTTCAAAGGTCTACCAAAGGCAAACGAAGGCGGCACAACAGCCTTGAACGAAGTGGCAGTCTCGGTCAATGATGTGAGGGTTCCTTCCTTACGTTTCAACTCAAGGATTGTTCTGATTGCCCTCTTCAATACTGGGAGCGGAATGGTGTAACTGAACTCCTTTGTGTTCTTTTTCTTCGGTGTCTTCTTTTCAGACTTCTTGGATGTATCACTAGGGGACAAAAGACTTGAGAAGAAGTGAGTGAACCAGTTGCTCTTCCTTGGTGGCGTAGACGAAGCATCACTGTTCACTCTCTTTGGTGCTGAAGGAGCATCTCTTTGAGGCTTCATGTTGTCTTTCTTTATCATCGTTCCACTCGGACTTGACTTGAACTCACTCTCTTGAATGACCTTCAAGGGTGTCTGGACAATATCATCATCAGCAGCGTGTGTCTTCTGTGATCCTGGCACCACTGTATCATTGGACTGATCTAAACTATCAAAAGTAGACTCGGCAGGCTCAGCTTCGCTGCCTGGCTTGGTGTCCCAATCACGGTATCCATCGAAGATCATAGTAACCCTCTTAGCACCACCGTACTCTGTGTCATCATCCGTGTTGTCCACAAATATTGAAGTGTCCATAATGGTACTCTTGGTATCGTTGTGATCATCAAGCTGGGAGAAGGTAGGCCTGGAGAGAGTAGAGAAGCGTGGCATTGGAATATCATCCTTCAAGTCACTTGGATTGTTGAAAAGACTGCTTCTGATGTTACCTGGAGATGGTAGTACCTGTTCCAAGTTTGAAGGTGCTCTCCTGTGATGCTTGATGACAGACTGGCTCGAGCGAGAAGATCTCAGGAAGTCAAGGTTGGAAGCGTTGGCATCCATGAACATGCTGTTCTCTCTAGGAGATGTACTTCTCTGAACAGTGATGTTGGAGCCGTTGGCAACAGAGACAGCAGTGGCAGTGGCAATCTCAGCCTTGGTTGGCATTTCAAACTCGAATGAAGACTCACTCGAATGCTGTGCTGTATTCATAGATGAGGCAAAGTCGTTCTCATCGTCACCAGCAGAGCCATTAAATGATCCATACTTGGAGGATGAGATTCTCAGCTGTGTGCTCTTCGGTAGAGGAGGAACATCACTGGCAATTCTCAGTTCGGACTTATTGTCATTCTTGAGAATTGCTGCAAGATTAACGGAGGTTGATGACTTTGAGTAGAAGATTTTCGAGCGTGTCTTCTTGTCGGACTTCAACGATACTCCAAATCTCTGTAATACCTGTGCACCGTCGTTACTGATTGATCTCGATTCATACTTAGGATCAAGAGTAGCTGGCTTTGAGCGAGGCAGTGGGGTGGAAGCACCACGCTTTGACACAACTGGTCTCTCCAGAGGTGCAGCTTGAAGTGTCTCTTTAGGTTCAGGTTTTGGAGCGGCCTTTGGCAATGGGGAAGAAGTAACAAGGTAATCATATGGGGCAAGAACATTGCTCTTCACCGGTGAGACTGGTTTGTGAGTTGCAGGTGGTTGCTTCTTTGGTGAAGTGCGGGGTGTCGGTTGTGGTGATGACACGTTGAAGATTTCCTTGTATACAGCCCAGAGCTCAGCAGATGGCGCACTATCAGGTTTGATATCAAGCCAGTCAATTCCAAGGTCTGGAAGTGGCGGCAGGAGACTCTGGCGTTTCTTGGCCTTGATGCTTGCCTGTGTGGTGCTGGCTAATGACCGTCTACTGGATGATCTTGAGAGACCCTCAACGTGTGCCTTGTTGTTGAAGGAAACACCACGCTTGTAGGAACTTGATGCAGCAATTTGGATCTGACCAGCAGAACTCTTCACCACACGCTTCTTTGGAACAGCAGGTAGAGGTAGTGCCTCCACTGGTTCCGTCTTGACAATTGTTGTGCCATCCTCATTGGTGATTGTAGTTTTAGCCATACTTCTGGACTTCTTGAGTAGACCATCTCCGTTGATCCCAGTCTTGTTTGGTTTCTGTGAACCCTCTTCTTGCTGTTTCTGTTGATGCTTCTTCTTGTACTTGCTGAGTAAGAAATAGAATATCTTCTCCGGGTTGGAAGACGATCCAAGGAGTTTTGAGACCAGAGCTGATTCAGTGGCACCATGGAAAAGAATAGAAAGACTCTTGACAATATCACGGTCAATCATCTCCTTTGTGAGCACGAACTGGTCAACTTCACTGTAGTAATCCTCAAGCTTTTCCTTCTCGGTGGCATTTGACTTCGTAGTAGATGAGGTTTCGTACTTCTTCAATAGTGGGTGAGAGAGAATATCACGAACTGAGATTCTTTCAGATGGTTCAACTTTGAGCATCTTCCAGATCAAGTCCTTTGCCTCGGTACTTAAGAAGTTTGGCATGACAAACTTACCTTCACGGACCTTCATCAAAAGAGTTCTTATGCTTTCATCATCAAACGGCAAGTGCCCGGTGAGTAAAGCAAAAAGGATGATACCACAGGACCACACGTCACTCGGCGAGCCATGGTAGTGCTTTCCTGTGACGATCTCAGGAGACGCGTAATGTGGGGATCCGCAACTCGTCTCGAGCAATTTGTGGTTAACTTCCAAAGCAGCCATACCAAAATCGGCAATCTTGATGTTCATATGTTTGTCCAGCAAGAGGTTCTCTGGTTTCAAATCTCTGTGGCAGATGTTAAACTGGTGGCAGTAACAAACGCCACTGATGATCTGTCTGAAGTAGTGCACAGCTTCATCCTCCGGCAGTCTCCCATTTTTGATCAAATAATCGAACAGTTCACCACCTTCGACGTACTCCAAGACGAGATAGAGCTCCTTCTTGTTTTCCCACACGTCGTATAGACCCATAACATTAGGATGTTGGATGAGTTTCATGATGATGATCTCCCTCTCAATACCGTAAGGAGATGAGTCTTTGGTGTCCTCTTTGTCACCCTTCTGGGTCTTCGCTTTGGACACAATCTTCACTGCAGCGAGCTGACCAGTCTCGGAGTGTTTTGCGAGTCTGACTCTTCCTGTGGAACCACGTCCCAATGTTCTTCCCAGTCTCCAAGGTCCGACGTGGTTCTTTGATTTCCTCTTGGAGGAATTTGTGTTTGTTGATGTTTGAGAGAGTCTCTTCGTAGCATTCTCCACTGATCTAGCGATGTTGTCGATCTCTGCCAGCTTTGAACTCTGTACAGGAGCCAAACCCTGACCTTTGTTTGTCTTTGTCGATGGGCGGATGTTGTTCTGGCTATCGGTGATGGGCTGAAGGGCTGCCCTGGCGGCAATCTTAGCAAACATTGTGCCTGAAGTGGATTGGGTACTCATGATGGGGTGACAGTGCTGAGAATATAATGCTGATTGGTAGATATGTCAAGGACGAGATGGTAGTAGTAAAAGCAGTGATGTAGCTGGGACACGTGAAGGTGATGGACAGGGCTTTAAATGAGTGTATAGAGTCGGTAACCGCCCTGATGATGGTTCAGTCAGTCCCTCAATTGTGGGAAAGAGTGGTGGAGGTGATGGGTGAGAGGATAGCGAGTGAAGAGCTAAAGTGTGATAAGGAGAGGTTTAGATACTGAACGGTGAAAGTGTACTCTTCCCTGTGCTGTTTTCCCTACACAAGCCCACCGGCCAGTTTTCCTGATCCCACCAAGCGCCGCCCTGCAAGAAAGATACCGCGACGCCTCGAAGGGGGGAAGGGGGAAGGGGGACCACATTCCGCGAAACCAAAACAAATAACGCGTAGATCTGTGTTTCTAGGGAAACATTTCGCGTTCCCGGCCGAAAAAACTTTGCACGTGAAATACACGTGATCTTCAATTCGCGGAATTTTGGATAGGTCGGTGATTTTTTCGAACATCAAGCTAGGAAATGGGCATGAAGAGGATAATCAAGCAGGTGATAGAGCATCTATTCGAGCCATTTCTTTCATTCTAACACCCGTAATGTTCGCTAGATCTGGATTCCCAGTGCGAATTCAAGTGGTAAGTCTTTCCGTACGCCAGTGTCCCTCGTACTGCGCAGTTATGGCCTGATTTCGATCCTCCGATATCATTGTACTAACATCATCGTCTCTAGAAGCAGCAGATTGCTAAACTCGCCACTGAAGCTACCTCCTCAGTCTCACAGCATGCTCAAGGTACGTTCCTCTCACTCTTTTATTGTTCTATTCGTTCGCATGCGTCAGTTACTAACCCTGATTTGATTTACAGAACCACCGAAATATGTCCTTACATCATTGCGTCATTTCCCATCACTTAAACCACACACATTCCAGCCAGTTGCCACTAGCATCTTGAACGAGCCACTTCGTCGTGATATTCTATGGAAGGCAGTTGTCTTCGATGCCGACAACAACCGTGTTGGTGCCTCGAATCCAAAGGGTAGATCCGAGATGGGCTACTCCAGAAAGAAACTCCTACCTCAAAAGGGTTCTGGTAAAGCCAGAAGTGGTGACCGTGGATCCCCAATCAGACACGACGGTGGAAGAGCATTGGCTAGAAGTGCACCAAATGACCATACATCAGAATTGCCAAAGAAAGTGTACGGTTTAGCCGTGAGAGTTGCCCTCAGTGACAAGTACAGAACCGGAAACCTCTTTGTTGTCGATAGCGACATGGAACTCCCAACAGATGACAGTTTAGCCACCAAGATGTTCCTGAAGAAGTTCGGTCTTAGCAATGAGAAGCTGTTGTTCATTACTGACGAGCATGCACCAAACCTCCTCAAGGCCACCGAGCCATTCGAAGATAAGATCGATGTGATCCAGAAAGAAGGCATCGAAGTGAGAGACATCCTCCATGCTCACAAGGTCTTTGTTGACTTGAAGTCACTTCAGTGGCTCGCAAAGATGTACGACATTTGAATGCAGTTATGAAATTATGTATATAGAGAGGTAATCTTATGTCGTTGTTCTGTAATAAGAATAGACTTTACCCCACATGATCGTTTTTAGCTAGTCCACAATCCGCGGTGGTTACGTACTTTATGGTGCTTTCATAAGACCTATGTCCTAACACGTGACTGTATAGGGCAACACAATTTCGCGCCAACATGCTTTGAAAGTTAGCGCTACAGTCACTCCCCTACGTTTTCAACGCAACGAAATTCAAACATGTCTGGATGTTCTGCGGCGCGATCTTTTTGCCAATTTCCTTATCGGGGTGATTATTCGTCTTTTCGCGGAAAACTGCGAACGGTTTTTTCGCAGCGGGGCGACCAGAGGCTGAGGGGCGGGAAACTGTACGGGCGGGCCTTCCCTCCTCCCCTCTCTCCTCTCTCTCGCGGCCCACTCGCTGGGACAGGTTTTTTTTCACCACTCAAAACTAGTCAACAGACCACCATCAACGGGTCATACAGAAGGAGAAGAGGACTCGATACACACAGCAAAAATGTCTTTGGTTGTTCAGGAACAGGGTTCTTTCCAGCACATCTTGCGGTATGTTTCCAGTACACCGTGGAAAGAGATAGAGGAGCACCAGGGAGGAACACACAACTGAGTGAAGAATGCCATATTAGAGGGGACTTCAAGAACTATACGCAACGAGAAGAATGAAGGACACACAGAGCATTAGAGATACCAGCGATGAGAGATATCGTCTATTCGGCATTTCTGGAGTATATTGGAGTCAAGGTCACCTCAAACATCGATATCCATAATGACGTGCCAGAGCATCACACAATGATAAAAGTCTTCTCAAGCAAACACCACTGTGTTGACGAAGAAAGTGCCCCCAAGAAACTATGAGCTTTTCCCATGTCACGACTATACTGCATGTTTTTCTACCCATATCACCGTTCTCTCTCCCTCTATCTCAAGGCATCAAACAGATGTATTCCACCAAGCTCCCTATGACCTGCACAGAATACTAACTCACATTCTCCATAGTTTGCTCAACACTAACGTTGACGGTAAGATCAAGATTATGTACGCCTTGACCACCATCCGTGGTGTCGGTCGTCGTTACGCCAACTTGGTCTGCAAGAAGGCCGATGTTGACCTCAACAAGCGTGCTGGTGAGTTGACCCAGGAAGAGCTTGAGAGAGTTGTCACCATTTTGCAGAACCCACTCCAGTACAAGATCCCAGAGTGGTTCTTGAACAGACAGAAGGACATTGTTGACGGTAAGCACTACCACGTCCTTGCCAACAACTTGGAGTCCAAGCTCAGAGACGACTTGGAGAGATTGAAAAAGATCAGATCTCACCGTGGTATCAGACACTTCTGGGGTCTCCGTGTCAGAGGTCAGCACACCAAGACCACTGGTCGTCGTGGTAAGTCCGCTTAAATACATTAAAGGATTTCTCATAATGTGTTTTTTGTGTTGTCTAATATAAACCCCCCTATCTGTATACTGGAAGCTTTTGGTAAGAAAAGTACTTGTTTGAAAGATGAGTCCATGGTATTGTAGAGTGTCGTAGTATGTCCTTATCTATTCATGCTATCGCCAAGGTGTTCTGTACCAACATAGGTCCAACCTCCAAACTGCTTCTGTACACTTTCACTGAGATACTCATTCACCACACTGTCTACTGGTTGTTCGTTGGTGAACTCCTTCTCGAAGTTTGAAGTGTCAGCACCGTCCTTGACAGGTGGCTTGAAAGGAGGAAGGTATCCCTTGCTGTTCAACTTGTGCCAGTCAATCATTCTGAAGAACGGATGATCTTTGATCTCCTTAGCACCTCTGGTACCCAATCTCTGCTTTGGATCACGAGATAACAACCCAATCAAGAGGTCCTTAGCATCCTTATCAAAGTTCTCAGGGAACTTCAATGGACTTGTGAGAATCTTTTGGTACATCGTTGGCACGTCCTCGTCGTAGTATGGTGGTAAACCAGTCAACATCTCGTAAAGCAAGATACCCAATGTCCACCAATCCACTGCCTTGGTGTAACCGTGTCCCAGAAGCAATTCCGGAGCCAAATACTCTGGTGTACCACAAAATGTAGAGGTCTTGTCCTGGTTTTTCATGTTCAACTTACAGAGACCGAAATCACAAAGTGCAATGTGACCTTTGTAGTCCAAGAGGATGTTCTCCGGTTTCAAGTCTCTGTAGATGACATCGTACGAGTGAAGACATTCCAAGGCACTGAGCAACTCACATGTGTAGAAACGTGATCTGGACAGGTCAAATTTACCTTCCCTCTGTAAGTGGAAGAACAACTCACCACCGTTGATGAAGGAAAGCACCAAGTACAACTTCTCCGGCGATTGAAACGAGAACTTTAAGGGCACGATGAATGGGTTATCAACACGAGCCAGCACAGTTCTCTCAGCTAGTGTATGTGTAACTTCTGAACGTGAGACGATGTGTGCCTTTCTGATAGCCTTGAGAGCATAGATCTTCCCGGAGTCCTTCTTGCGCACTTGCATCACTTTACCGAATGATCCCTTACCGATTACTTTTAAAAGATCAAAGTCGTCAATGGTGAGGTGCTTGTTCTCGTTTGGCTTGAAGTCAATGGTGATGATGACTTGTCCGTTGATGGAAGAGTCGTATCCTGGGTACTCGTTGTCTAACACGATAGGGTCATGGTTTCTGAGTCTGATTGGGTTGTTGATGTTTTCAAAGGAGAGAGGAATAGTCTTGGAGGAGATAAGGATATCCTGTGACGATGTGATAGAGTTGTCCATGAGCACAGATGGAAGACGGAGGAACATCTGGATTCTCAGTTCATTGTGCACTTTGGTGACATCGAATTGTGAGATCTTGTTGAAAAGCGGGGAAGCGATGGTACCTGAGTCTGGCTCGATTGAGATAATCGTCTTGTCAAACTCCATTGTAAAATAGATCAATGTGTGTTTCATGATGGAAGGTGGGATAGTCACACAGGCAGGAATCATAGCGCTTGACTCCTTTGGTGTCACTTTCTCATCGTTGATGTTGAGACTGTTGAGTTTGTTCACTAGTGAATCCTAGCTTCTGTCGTTGCCACTACCACTGCTGATCAAACGAGACAAGATGGCACGGTCGTTGTTGATGTCAAAGGGTATCTTCAACCCAGAGCCGTTGTACACTTTCACTGTCAAGAGTCCCGGTTTGAAAGGGTTGATGTTATCCGTAGGAGGCGAAGTTGATGTGGAGGTGGTTGTGGACTTGGACGTTGTGGATGCCTGTGCAGAGGACTGTGATGTCGGGCGTTCATTTGTCTGCTGGGGTTTCAGACTTGAGTCTGATACTGTCACAGTGTCTCTTCTTGTGGAGAGCGAGTCGTGGCTCTTGGACGATAGAGAGGTCTGTGAGGCGGTTGATGGAATGTCGTCCTCTTTGTGCGGGGACTTGGCTCTTCCGAAATCCTTGAGCTTCTTCGTCAGCTTCCATGAGCCCATCATTTTGTTGCAGACTATGGATAGATGGGGATAGTAATACTTTGAACCTTTAATCTGACTTCAACACAGTTACCGTTCTGTCTTCAAGCATGTATGGAATTGCCGCCCAGGACTTGTCTGAAATCCAAACATGCTCCGACTTCGCGGGCTGTGTTCAATGTTGATCGGTAAAGAGCGCGGGAGATCTGCACCTTCATAACCCCTATTTTCTTCTCTAGCCAGTTAAGGGGTATTTACATGCTCACACATTATAAACTGTATCACTATTAAAAATCATCACTATGTAATACTTATTACTGAGACTCGAGAGTGAACTGTACCTTTTTATCATTCATTTATCATTCAGCTCACATTCTCACATTGAGACATCCCTCTCCGGCTCAAAAGATCCCATCAGAAAGTCATGAGCACTGAATGGAACGTAGTTCCCAACATGTCCATTAACTGCGTTGAAAGCCGGTCCTGGAGCTGGCATGCTACCTGGACACCATATGTCTGCTCTTCCAGCATCTGCAGAAGGTGAAAGAGGCCCATCTGAAAACACGCTCCCCTGTCTATTCCTTGGACATGGTGGGAATTGGACAATGTTACCTGATTCCTGTTGGACGATGTAGTTGTCAAAGTGACTCAACTCAAGCTTCGTCTCAGACTCAGCCATTTCATTCTGATGAGCAACTGCACACATCCAGATACGTGTTTTGTAGATTCTGAACAACTCCCTCACGAGCTCTCTGAAGTCAATTCTGTGGGTGGCGCTGTAGTAGAAAGTAAGCTTGCGACGATCCCATTGGTATTCTGCATCCACCACACGCATAGATGAAGATGTGAGGTTGGAGTTGTTGATCTTCAATAGGCATATCTTCTTTGCCTTCTCTTCGTCTAGAAGCTTGTTGTGTATCTGGTATACTTCTTGAGGCATTGCAAATCTCAAAATTGGTTTGGGGAAGTGCAGCGAGGGAACCGAGGAACTTGAATTGGCAGATGTGTTTGAAACAGTGTTTGCTGAAGTACTGTTATGGTCCAACGACGCAAGTGCCTGTTGTTGCTCCTGGTGCTGTAGATACTTCATCAATCTTGCCTCATCAATGGTTACATCCAGTTTCAGTACTTTCCCCAAATCACGTCCACGGTCAGCCTCCACAATGACAATGTCATCCACTTGGACCACCAATGGTGAGTTCTCAGGAAGATGGAACACGTCAACACGCCCGCATTTGAAAGCCACCAGGATAAGTTGTGTGGAAGGGAGCTGGGTAGATGAGAACTTTGGTAATTGAACACCTTTGGCAACCATCTCCTCAAACAACGTGGACAAATGTTCCATTGACTGTGAATTGATGTTGACTCTTTTGTATGGGTCCTTGCTAAAGTAGAAATCAATGGTCTTGTAGCATTCTTTGAGTGCCTTGTTTGTCTATGTTATGTCTGTGTTGGTGTTGTTGTGGGTTGTAGGGGTAGTAGTGGCAGGCTTCAGCTCGTATGACGTCATAGGCTGTAGGTGGGTAGTGGTGTCATTGAAGACCATCTCGTTGAACTTTGGTGCCATTCCGGTATCATCGTAGACGTTTTCTGGATGGGACTGTAGTCTTGGGTACATTGGAGAACCACCTTGATAGAACTCTGGGGCTGAGTTCCTTCCCTACCAATGTTGTCTTGCGCTCATACTGTGATCCGCACCTGCACCGCTGGGGTTCATGAATCCCGGATATCCCGTAAAGGCGCCATCAAGGGAAGACCAAGTTGGGACAAATGAGGACATTCTTCTGGCATTTGAATATTGTGGGCCTCCACTCAGTGTATAGTCTCCTTGATGTTCACCACGTAGGATCTGGTCAGCTGTAGGCGAAGTATTGGAATCCAAAAGGGTTGACATGGAGTGGCGTTCGTTCCAACCGTTGTTGAAGTTTGCACTCTGGATACTGTTGGCACCCCAGAAGCGAGGAACACTTTCATTGTCGTCGATTCCATTGCCTGTTGCAGTGGTAGAGTTATGTGTAGGTAGACTAGATGACCAGATGGACTAGTTCAGTTCAAAGGGATCAATAGCGGAGTCGGTCTTTGAGGAGGCTGAGGAGCGTGGACTGGAGCTGTTGAGTCTGAAGTCGTTGAAAGTTGATGTAGCACTCATGGTGTGGTCCAAGACAGGCCCAGTGGCTTGGTTATCAGTGTAGGTCATTGTGGCGTAAAGGCGAGTTGTTTACTAGTCAAAAGCGTGTGTGTGCCTGTGGGGGTGAATGTGTACTTTCTTCTCTAGCTCTGTGAGTAATATGGGACAAACGGGGTGCAGTTTAGTTAGCGATGTCTATAGCAAGCTGATAGCAAGATTCTTTGGATAGTTGAAGAAGAAAAATACTTGGAAGACAGGAGATGTGGGTGTTTACTTTTGCTTATATAGGAGATGGGTCATTTTTATCACACACAGGACCCCCATTGTTGGGTGCACCCCGCGGCTGTACAGATTGACACCACTGTGGATGTTCGGGTCTGGGCACACAGCCGGGGGCAGACAGAACGTTATGGAGTACTGCTGAGATCGTCAGTGGGCACGTAGGCGTTCTATTTACCCCGTCCGGGCCCAGGTACTCCTACTCAATAAAGAGATGCGGGGTGTGGGGACAGTGGACAGTGAGTACCTACTATGCTGTCGGAGACTGTCAAGGTTTACTGATAGCGACATCATGGTGCTTCCAAGTTCCAATTGTTGCAGGGAGACAAGAACGTTTGGCACATCCGGTTGGAGGCGCTCGTACAAGATGACACATTCCAGGCGCGTATAATTGGAGTGTGGGGTGGTAGAGTAATAGACCGGTACTAGTGATCACAAGAGATGTGTACGAACAGCACAGATGTACCCTCACCAGTCTGTTCTTTCACGAATCACCAGCTATAGGTAATTGGAGAACATGACTGCAGCTACGTGATCTGTGGTGACTCCGCAGGCCAGTGGGAAGTGGGAAGTTGTGCCCTATTTCTCCAACACTTTGTCCTCTCTGTTCTCCACACTAGAAAACACACCAGTATTAAACTTTCCAACTTCCTCCCCGATTTCCATGATCTCTTCCACTGGCATAGAATATCTGGCTTTTTTGCTCTGGATCACCTGCTGATCAATTGTGTACCTTGTACGAACTTTTTGTAAGGGCCACCGTTCTCGACTCGAAAGTGGCACCACGGGGCATAACCGAAGATTGCTGTCGCTCGACTTATCTGAAAAGTTAGAGTACTCGTACCTGTAAACTTCCATCACACAGCTAAAGTATGTCATCACACGTTTAGATGAGATGCTTTTGGTGTAAAATAGTCTGGGGTTCTCCCCTCGGGCTTTGACTTGAAGCTTAGTAGACCAGTTGTCCACGGATAGGAACGCTCTAGACTCTAGACTCATATAATTTGAAAGGATTAAGATCTGTTTTTCCTTAGCTTGATCACAAATACACCAATAACAGCTTATGTCGATTATTAATCAACAGAAATGAATGGTCAAACTCAGTTAAGGCCAAGATTCCCTTATCGACAGTGCTGCCTAACCCTTTCGCTTACATAGTATCACCAAACTTTATTACGTAACGCGCGATGAGGTGCGAAAAAAATTCTAACCATGCTTGATCGCATAACTTTTAGAAGGGACTATCAACTTCATGGAAACAACAATAAGTCAACCACTGATTCATTACTACATCAGACAATGTCGGCTAAAGTCAGATACTACTTGGAACAGACCGTTCCTGAACTTGAGGATCTTCAGAAGAAAGGCCTCTTCGACAAGCATGAGATCAATCTTATCATGAGAAGAAGAACAGATTTTGAGCACCGTTTGGCTTCTCGTGGATCCAAAGGTCGTGACTACTTGAAATACGTCGACTACGAGACAAACTTGGAGAAATTGAGAAAGAAGAGATATAACAGATTGTCCTCCGTCGGGTTGGTCAACACAAAGCCATCCATCTCTGACTGGGCCTCTGAAAGAAGAATCCTCTTCATTTACGATCGTGCTGTCCAGAAATTCCCAAACGACTTCCAGATTTGGGAAGCGTATCTCCAGTTTGCTAAGAAGCAGAAACTCTTCAAGAAGATCTACAAGATCTATACACAGTTGCTCCAATTGCACCCAACATCTGTGCCATCGTGGATCAGCGCTGCTAACTTTGAATACGAATACGTGGGATCCGCTAAGAACGCAAGAACACTTTTCCAAAGAGCACTCAGATTCAACAAAGACTCCAAAAAGCTATGGATTGCATACACTATCTTCGAGCTGTCCTACATCACAAAACTTCTCTCCAGACGTAAGGTGCTTGGTCTCATAACGGAGAAACAACAGAGAGACCACGAAGCCTCCGAGTCTAAGAACGACGAAGAACTCGGTGAAGAGCACGACGATTTGATTCAACTCCCAACAGTTACACATGAGGAGTTGAAGGGTCACCTCAACACTCTTCCAGATGCCGATATGAACATGCTGGGTAACCCAGAGACTAACCCTGCCTTGAGAGGTGACGTTGCCCTCACAGTTGCAGAGATTGCCATCGAGACATTGTTCTCGTTAAAGACAAATACCACAGTTTCTGAGTCTGACTTCAAGTATTCCCTTGCCTTGGAGTTCCTTGCTGTATTTGACAAGTTTGAGGAATTGGACAGATTGTACTTGGGCCAGTATATGGTTAACTACCTCATGAGACAGTTCGCTGTACCAAGAGTCATCGTGTTGGACATCACACTTCCTTTGAGATACGTCACTGTTAGCGATGCTTCCTTCATCGACACACTACAAACATCCACAAAGAAGTATCTTGCATATAAGTCCAAGACCACATCTGATAACGACAAGGCAGAGTTGAAGTCGCTTTTCTCATCGGTACTAAGTGAGAGATTCTTGAATGATGATGACGTTGACGAGAAGACAAAGCAGATTCTTCACTCCATCATTAAGAAGCTGTGAGGATAATAAACCCGTCTATCTAGAATATCCAAAATAAATGTTGTATATTTTACATGTTGATATCAAATCTTCACATGCTTAACATCCTCGATGTGTTCAGGACGTCTCAACTTGCGGTCTTCCAGAGCAGTGCTATCTTTCTTACACCACCCAAGAGCGTTAGCCCGACGCTGTAACTCACAAATTTCAACCTCAGCTTCCTTCAGTTTTTTCATGTCCTTCCCAATCTGGTCCAGGATCTCATCTTCCCTTTCGTAGTCATACTCACAGTTCTCATCACCTTCACAGGTAGTCTTGACAGAGTTCAACAACTCCATGATTCTCAAGTAGCTCTTCACGTACTTCAGTTCAGACTGCATCAAGCCTTCAGCGGATTTTCGTCTTGCCAGCTGATCATCTGAGTTCCCATCTGATGATGTAGAAATCGAATCATCTCGGTAGAGCTCTGGAAACTCTTTGATCTGTCTCTCTAGTGCCTTCTTACGCTGTTGCAAGGCTGGTATCGTGACTTTATCGACCCTAGTCAGTTTCTGGTTTGGTGTGATCATGTAGATGAAGTCGTCATCGCCGTTCATTGTGTCTAGGTGATTTGAAGTATCTTTGTATTACTGAAGATTTTGACTACGTAGGTAAGTACTGCAAAACACGAGGGGGATTAAAAGCACGTTATATAAAAATCAGGTGAGGAAATAAACGAACCCTCTTGTGCAGAACTGGGTCAACGTATAAGGCTATTAACTCGATATGCAGCTGAGCTGCGCCTCTGGAATACAATCGAAAAGGTTTGCTGGTTTGGGCAGAATGTTCTGAGAACTCTCGAGAGTCTAGAGGTCAAAGTCGGATGCGGGGTATAATATTGGGGTGTGCTCCGGCCACCGTCGATCAGGTGTTTTCGTATAACACAGCGAGGATGTAACAGTTGAGCCGTTATCATGATTTACCCCCGATCAGACCGTACGAGTTATAGTGAGTTATGACATCTTCAGACATCCTTATTATTGTTCACCATACCAACAATACAATCATATGCATGATTGTGGCACTTTAGTAGTAGCTAAATCAATTCAACCTGTCTGCTTGTTTGCTATCTGTCATGCAACCTCTGCATACGTCATAGACACCTCAGGGCCTCACCCGAGATCAGGATTCATGATCGAGCTTGGGTACTTGGGAGGGCACGGCACCATCAAATCAGAGGTTTTGAGACTAAATTCTAAACTTAACTGAGCAGTGAGGTGCAACACTCCAAGCTATAAATCACGCATCTTTCTACTACGTTTCACTCACACGTAACTCATGGGTGTCAAGCTCAAAAAGCAGACAGATGCCACGATGCCACTATCAGATGTCTTCGTGCTCCGCGAAAGTTTGACACAAAAAAAAATTAGAGGCGCCATACATACAGAAAAAAGCATTAGAGCCGTTCTGGAGATTCCGAATTTCGTAGGTTGCAAAATTGGTATGGGCAGCATTTTTCCAAAAATACGACCGACGAAATTTTTTGTATGGGGATCTGAAAAAGGCTGAGATGGTTATGTAGCACATTTGAGTTCAGATTTTGACTATGTAGTATGGTGGAAGCGCGGTGAAAACTGCATAGAAATCCCAACATCCGCACACCACTGACCGACGAAATTTTCGTCGGTCGATCGAGAGAACGACTTGAATCAAGCCAAAACACCCAAGCACCACGCATTTCGTCGCGCATATGCTCGCATCACGAATTTCGTCATCGACGAAATTTTTTGTTAGCGCTTAACTATGGGGCCCATACAAAATGACCTACGAAATTCGCGATCTCCAGAACGCCTCTATTATGAGCCCTGTTGATGGTTACATCTGAATTAGTCTACTGCTCAAGTAGACACACCAAAAGCACTTAGCAAAAAAACTGGTATAAACGGCTTAGCAATTGATGAAAGTCTTGATCTCTTGTCCCAAAGATTGAAGCTTACGTAGCTTCTCGTTGAGTTGTGCATCTTGTGCCTCCAAACTATCACCATACTGGTTCACAGCCTAAAAGATCACTCTGAACTTTGCATTCAACTTCACTCTAGCAATAGCCACTTTCTTGATCAACTGATGCTGTCTATCAACCAATGACACGCCTTCAGCTAACCAGTTACCGAAATCTTGAGAGGCAAAATAAGTGTACTGTTCTCTAAGCTGTTGATCCTCGATCATCTTGAATGCATCTTCGAATATTGATCTGGAGGATTGAGCCCCGTCTAAGAGATTGATTGCAAGGTGTTCAAATGGTTGTGGTGGATCTATAAGTGGCTTGATATTGATAGTAGCAACAGGCTCGATGTGTTTCGGTTGGACTGGTTTGGCCTTTGCAGATTGTTTAATCTTGGTGGTTCTCTAAGGGGTTGATGTGGAGTGAGGGTGAGCATGAGCTGGGTCCTTGATGCCATGGGTAGATCTCAATTTCTTTTTGGCTTTTGGATCTATACCAGCTCGTTTTTGTCCTGTTGGTCTCTTCTTCGTTGGTGTGTCTATATCGTCACTTTCATCAGCTTGTGGGAGGAAGTATTTGGCAGAGATGTCCACGTTGTTTGATCTCTCAAGAGGTTTCTCAACGGGTTTGGTCAGCTTCTCCAATGGGGTAACTGGTGTCTGTTTCTTTGAGCTTTCAGATTGTTTCTTAGCGTTCATAACCTCCTTTTTCCCTTTAATGGTCTTCTGATTCTATGAAACTGGAATAGTTGCTTCGAGTAATTCCATCTTCACTTTGATGACGTCGCTCTGTGGAGTGGCAAGGACAGGGGGTGCCGTGGTGGCATCATGAGGAGTTGACCTTGGTGTAAAGTTAGCTCAAACAGTACTGATGACGGGCGCTTCTCTCACAAAAACATTGACCAGGTATTCAGTCACAAACATTTCCAGATCAACAATCAATTCTATCGAGGTAGTTGGCTTTATGCGTTGTGCAGTCGATGCGAGTTGGGTGACTAGTGGTGTTGAGGGAGATCGCAAAGGAGGTGGGGCCTTCACGCGATTTATACCTCTCAGCGCAACACACAGCCTACAGTATATGCTACCACAATAAAAGGTACTAAAAGATGGTCATAAATTCGTTACAAAGCTACAAACACACAGTTCAAAAGCAAATAGTGGAAATTATTTTGTACACAACAGCATCAAATAATTTACTTTCTGTTTCTGAAACGTCTCTCTGGGGCTCTCTGGGAAGAGATAGCAAAGACGGCGGTTGGCAACTTGAAGCCGAGAGACTTGATCATCTCATCGGTCTGCTGGTCAACCTCCAACTGGTCCTTGGTGTGGGACAAGTCCAAAGCGGAGACCTCTGGGACGTACTGGTCCTTTCTCTCACGCTCCTCCTCCTGAAGCTTGAAGGAGATACCTCTGACTGGACCCTTCTGAATTCTCTTCATCAAGTGGGTGGTGTAACCAGCAATTTTGTTTCTCAAACGCTTGGATGGGATCTCAGCGATCTCGGAAGTCAAACGCTTGTTGGTCTCGAAGTCGAGAGTGAGCTTTGGGTAGTAACGCTCGATCAAAACCTTGGCGGCTCTCTTGACGGTTTTAGTTCTAACTCTACCCTGTACAGATGGATAGTTAGTATGTGATGAGAGCGCCGTGTGGCGTCATCTGAAGAGCAGAAAAGATCCCGTACTCCCATTACACCAAGAACCAGATTGAAGATGATTGCAAACTCGATACCCGAAACGTTGAAAGTCTGTCTCCCAATCTGACCAGCGTCAGTTGGTTCCCAGGAAACTTTGTTGACACAGTAACAAAGACTGGTCAGCTGTGAACAAGGTCCCTCAAATATGTAGCTTGTCGAAACAAGCATGAAGATTTGGAGGAACCTGTAACCACAGAGTGTGCAAAACATCTGATTCAAGGTGATCGCCTCAAAGTCGCCCAAAGGTGAACATTGTGTAGACGAGGAGCTAAAACAGCATCCGGAATCATACCTCGTGAGAAAATTCACTTCAATTCGGTATGATTCTCCCTTTCAGATAACCCTCTGTGTGATGATAGAACGTACCATTTTGTCTTAGTGTTTGTGGTTAACGACCTCTTGAACGTCTCTAGTGTGATTGAACAGTTGGGATGCTTTTGAAGTTTTTCAGTTTTTCAGTGGGGAGCTCGAGGCTCACGCCGAAGGTGTTGTGCTGCCTGAACCGGGGCTCTCCCGTCTGGTGTACTGGTGTAAGTTTTCCGCGAAATTATCTCATCCGAAAAGTGAGCTTTCATGCTGTCACGTGTTAATATGGTTGCCCTAAGGTGGCTCGGGGAAAGTTCGCGCCTTCGGAGCGCTTCCACGATGTAAGATCAACTACGGTACTTGACTTATAAACAACTAAACAGCCGATAATCAGCCATATTAACGCACTATCAAGGACAATAGCATCATATCTAATCGAGTACTCGAAGGTTTCATCTACATCAACATCACAACTGTCACTTGATTGCTGTCACAGAGCGTACTGCATCCAGGCATCCCCTCATCAACATCAACACACACCTCACCTTCCCCATCCTATACGCGATAAACACAAACAATGTCGGCCTTGAACAAATTCCACTGTGACGTATGTTCTGCGGATTGTACCAACAGAGTACGGATCACGTGTGCTGTCTGTCCAGAGTATGACTTGTGTGTCCCCTGTTTCTCCCAGGGAAGTTGCACCGGGAACCACAAACCTTATCACGATTATAAAGTCATCGAGACACACGCTTACCCTATCTTTGATGCCGATTGGGGCGCAGATGAAGAACTCGCGTTGATTACTGGTGCACAGACTCTTGGATTGGGTAATTGGCAAGACGTTGCAGATCACATTGGCGGTCGATCCAAGGAGGAAGTTGGGAAACACTATGAAGAGATCTACTTGAACAGTGCAGATTACCCACTTCCAGAGATGGGTAAAGACTTCAGTAATATTCCACCTGGTGAGTTGGGTAAGAGTAGGAAAAGAAGAATTGATGAGAGAAGGAATGCACCATTACCGCCTCCTAGAAAGCCACAGGCTTCTGTTCCTCTGTGTCATGAAGTTCAGGGTTTCATGCCTGGTCGTTTGGAGTTTGAGCATGAGTTTGAGAACGAAGCTGAGATGACTGTGAAGGATATGATATTTGATCCAGATGACCAGAGTATTGACATTGAACTGAAACTGGCTATTCTCGATATCTACAACGCCAGATTGACCACAAGAGCGGAGAAGAAGAGACTATTGTTCGATAATCACATGATGGAGTACAGAAAGAACGCTGCAATTGACAAGAAGAGAACAAAGGACGAAAGAGATCTCTACAACAAGATGAAGGCTTATGCGCGAGTGATGACCCCTCAGGACTTCGAAGCCTTCACTAAGGACATGCTCACTGAGATGCGTGCAAGAGTGAGAATTTAGCAGTTGCAGGAGTGGAGAAGAAACGGTATCACAACGATTGAAGGAGGCCTCAAGTATGAGAAGGATAAGGTACAGAGAGCTGCAAACTTGCAGAGATACGGTCTCAGTACGCACAACAGTTCAAGACACACGGCGAACTCGTTACAACATCAGCCAGCAAGAAGACCAGCGACGGGCTCTACCGAAAAGAGAACCAAACCGCTAACAACAACTGAGATTCAGCAGTCTGCTGATTTCAACCTGCTCAGTGTGGATGAACAGGAGCTTTGTCTGAATCTAAGGATCTTGCCGAAGCCATACATTGCTATCAAGGAGGTGCTGTTCAGGGAGAGTCTGCGCACTGGTGGCGCATTGAAGAAGAAGACATGCAAAGAGCTTCTCAAGATCGATACCTCCAAGGCCAACAAGATTTACGATTTCTTCAGACAACAAAACTGGTTGTGAGATTGTATAATGAAAATAGTACAACACAAGTGTTCAATCTCTCTTACCATCCTGTAGTCCCAACTCTGCTGAGAACCCTGGCTTGTAACCGAGATCCTTGATGAACCTCTTGTTCAAACGACCATAAGTGTAGGCATATGAAAGAATGGCACCTGCGAAGAATCCAACAAGGGCCACCATCCACACAGAGGAGGAACTGAACCCTGTGGTCAGCTTGTAGTGCCAAGGCTCACTGGACTTGTGGAACTCTTCGACCCAGTTGACGCTGAACTGGATTGGCATCTTGTCTCCGATGATGTATCTTGCGGTCTGATCACCGCTGGAGTAACCAACTGTGGTGATGACTGTGCCGTCACTCTTCTTGTGTGCGATAACGTTCATTGTTGTATCGATATCGAGGTGACTCGACTCCAAGTGGCCTCTGAAGTTCAGTGTGAGTGGGATGTATGAATCCTTGAGTGTCTTGGAGTATGGTACTCTGCATGAGAATGGTGCGTCCTCGTGGATGTAGAGTTGGAACAAGTGGTACACTTCGTCTTCTAAGGAGATAGTGCAGTTGACATCCTCTGAAACGCCATACTTGAGGGCAAAGGGTTTCCCGGTCTCGATACACGTAGGGAAGGGACCATAGATGATGTTGTTATCGGCATCAAATTTGTGCTCACCGGTGTCGATCTGACGCTGGATACACTCCAACTCCATTTCGTCGCCCACCGAGTAGGGTGAAACGACAGGAGGCTTGAGCTTGGTGTTCAGTGGGAAAACCTCCGCGCTGGCAATTGCAAGAATGGATGACAACGCAATGGTGAGTTTCATATTGGGGTGATTTCTGTAGTCTGTCTGTACTAGTCAATCGATCAACAACTCCTTGAACAGTGAAGATGACGTCCATCTGTAAACAGGTACATCGAAGACGTCCCTGTCACCGTCTGTGGTGATCCTGTTCGCGATCGATCAACAATCTTCAACAAACGGGGGCGGATTACGAGTAGAGATTGATTGTCAGTCTCTACAGGGCGGTTCATACAATTGATACGGTAGGATTTTCATTCTTGATATCAGTGAATTCCTCATCTATTGAATAATACACAACCAAAGACCATGACTGGCGAAAACCCTTCAATTGCGCAACCGCCTGTTTCAAACAAGACACCGGCTAAAGGCGAAGTCGGTGATCAGCCAAAGAAGAAGAGAAAGTTCCACAACAAGAAACCGCAAGCTAAGTTCGAGCCGAAGACATTCAACAATGGAGTAGCTCCTCCAATTCAGCTGCAACCATTAAGCAAGTTCACTTTCAAGCCAATTGAGGTGCCGGAGCCAACACCTAAAGAAGGTCTCAAGAAGGAGAGGGAGAAGCCAACAGAGGACAATGAGAAGGCGAAGGAGGCACCTACCCAGACTACTCCGCCTGCTCCCAACACTACTGCTCCACCAGCCAACCCACCGGTATAGAACGCTCCAGATAACAAACCTGTGGAGGAGAAGCCAAAGAAGATCCAGGACCCACGTCTCCCAAAGACCAAGGCTTATCACAAGGAGCTCAAGGCATACACCGCACGCTATGGGTGTCGTCGTTATGTGCAGTTCATCGTTTGTGTTGGTCCTGCTACCCGTGTGCTCTTGTTCAAACCTTCAGAAGAGTTCATCCCTGGTGGATATCTCAATGCTGATGAAGAGGAGATGGAAGGAACGAAGAGAGTGTGGTGTGATATCTTCCACGCTGGGGAGAAGGACATCGATGTTGATTCCGAGGTGGAGTTCAGAGAAGTGGTGGCACAGTGGTACAGACCAGAGTTGGGAGACTACGCCTATCCTTACAAGTCGATGTACCTCACGAACAACAAGGAGCACATCAAGACGTACCTCGTTCAGTTGAAGAAACCTCTACACATCTGTTACCCATCGACTTTCAAGGAGTTGAACGCCACGGACTTGTATGACGTCTACGATATGAAGGACCCTATAGTGTCTTCGATCCCATATCTGATCTCACGCTTCAACTTGACACAAGCACTGGCTTCTACTTGAACTGTTGTCAATGTGTCATTATCAAATTGTTCGTCATGTCATTACTTGAGTCGTATCAATCAATACACAGATATACTTATATGCACACACATCATTAAACTTTTTTTGGTTGTGTGCTTCATTGCCTCACTCTTCCAAGGTTCAACAAAGTGGAAATCACGTCACTCTCCACTTTAGGCTTCCCACTCTCATGGAAGCTCAACTCACCCAGGGGCACTCTACCCTTTGTTGGCGTAACATGCTCTGTCTTGATCTTCTTGACTGGGGTGGAGTGTGGGGGAGGTGTGATGTTCTCCTTGTCTATTGGTGAGGATGCTGGCTGTTGGTTCACTCTCATTGTTGGTTTCTGTCTGGTGCGTGAGTTCGGCTTGATTGGTGTCATGGTCTTACCTGGTGTGGAAGGGTTGGAGGTGAGACGGAAAGTCATGGTGGTACCGTTGGCATTGTTGGTGATGGCAGTGGGTTTCTCCTCTTCAGTGGAGGAAGGACGTGGTGGGCGTGATGGGGTGTTCAACACAATGTTACCAGATGAGTTTGGAGAAGAAGGCTATGTGACGGATGCTCCTTGGGACTGAGCAACTGGTGGTTGTGTTTGTGACTGTGTGCTCACGGGGAACGGTTGAGCTGAAAAGACCAGAGGCACTTGTGGGAAAGGTGTTGTTGATGGGACCACCGGCACTGCTGTTGGTGTGAAAATTGGACCAATGTGGTGCACCTCTTTACCAGTGGATGATTGGCGTCTGAGAGCCTGTCTTCTGTTCTGGAACCAGATCTGGACGGCCTTCTCTGTCATGTTCACTTTGGCTGCGATCTCTTCACGCTTGGCTCTGTTCGGTGTTTGGCCCTTGGCGAACTCAGCTTGGAGAATTGCAAGCTCTGTAGGAGATGTTCTTCTTCTCTTGCGACGAGCAAGCTGTGCGTTGTCAATGGATGGTTCCTGTGCTGGGAAAGTGGATGGGGAATGGGAGATGAACGCGTAAGCTCTCTTCTCTCCTAATGGTGAGGTCTCGTTCGTGGAGACAGAGGCCTGCTCTGGCTTCTTAGACTTTGTGGACGTGGTTGTTGGCTTGATGTCAACCTTCACTGTGGCTTGTGACACTGGTGTTGGTAATGAAGGAAGAGGTAGCGGAGTGGAAAGCGAAGCCATGGCAGACTTTGTGTGAGAAAATCTAGGTCTGATACCGGTTTCCAATTGTAATGAGTCAAAAGATGGCAGTCTCACGGGTGTCTTGTGTGTTGATTTGGTGAGCGAATGCTATGATGGGTCACTGAGTGATGGTGGTGCAGCGACTGGCAGTGTAGGGGAAGAAGGCGATGAGTTCTCGGTGCCACCAACAGCAGGTTTCGTTGTGTATGCTAGCGACTCTGTGGCCTTGAGCAATGTCGAAAGCGGTGGTAGCGGGTTCTTGTCTGTGTCATTGGCCATCACTGTTGCTGAGAGGTCGGAGATGGATGGCAGTCTCTCTGTTGTGGCAGGAAGGGAAGATCTGGAGGACATAACTAGAGACATTGGGTAGCAATTAGGTATGTGGGTGGGTAGGAACGAGCAAATG
This sequence comes from Petasospora meyerae, assembly GCA_030462915.1. Lineage (NCBI taxonomy): Eukaryota > Fungi > Ascomycota > Saccharomycetes > Phaffomycetales > Wickerhamomycetaceae > Petasospora > Petasospora meyerae. The sequence goes on along the minus strand of JAKVQR010000158.1, from coordinate 108,485 downwards.
CTGATACTCTCGAAGTGTGTAAGTGCGTGGGTCTCTTGCCTCGCTGGATTTGCGGGTGCTGTCGTGTCTTCTATATATATATATATATATACATATATATCCCGCCTGAGTTTTGATGTTTCAATCTTGCAGGAGTTAAATGATGTACTTTGAAAGTGCGCGCGTCATCCGGCCCTGGTCGCGTTTGTTTACCTTTTCGCACTGGAAGGAACCATGGGATCTTCATCTGCCAATTGCCAATGTGGACCGGGTCAAAACTACAGTGTACACCCAAAGGATACGCGTTAGTGGTTGGTGATCACTGATGAGACAAAAGCCATTGCTTGTCATAATCACTTGATAGCACCGTGACCTATCTCCTATGATTCTGATAACACGTTTGTAGACTCTCTGGTTCTAGAAGGTTCACTAGTAACTACTCCCCCCCCCCTTCCTCAAGGCTTTGAGACACAGTTGTTTACGCGTACGCTTCTATGGGTCCTTCAGTCCAAAGGGACTCAACAAGCACCATGCCAACGGTTTTCTACAGAACTTCAGGAATCAGAAGGCTCGGATTCCCCAAAGATGTCAACAGATCGGAGTCTAGAGACCTCATTGCATTCAGGAATCAACAGTTCTTCGATTACGCGCATGACTAGTTTACCACTTTCGTTAAAAAGTGGGTAATAATCGCGTAAATGTGCAGACGCGTCCATGCAAAAAATTTAGGCACTGAAAATTGGACGCGTCTTGTTCAGATCACGATTCACAGATCAATCGAGAGATCGTCGCATCTTGATACTGGGAAAGACCTATGTTTTAGTGTTAACAATGTGCTATAAGAACAAAGGTCTGATATTCGATGGTAGTTTACAATTCTTTGTTCTCAACTGACTGAAGCAACAACCAACTCCGGCACAGCTCCAACTTTTAGAAGCTCCTTGCCCAATGCCAATTCCCGCGATTTCGCGTATGATTTACATAGACTCTGCGTCCCTAGATGTGGACATCTCGGATCTTCCCCTACGCGTTTTCATCGATTGTTGATGTTTATCGATGTTCTGAACCTCCCAAGTTCCAACACGCGTTCAGTATGTCGTACCTTACAACGCAGGATTTGCCACACCCCCTTGTGAGTTGTCTATTTACCTCTTTTGGGTTAGACTAACTTGGTGCATGTACGCTCAATTCATCATTCATTACTACTACTCATCATCATCGTCGTCGTCGATATCATTTGAACACTTCAATACTCAGCAACATCAACTGGCAAGTTAGTCTCCAGAGACTTGACAACCGCATCAATGGCCAGCATCGCTGCGATTCCGTCCTCTGGTGTACATCTTGGTTCCTCTTCACCTTTGATCACTCTGGCAAAATGTTCAACCTGTAGGGCAAATGGAATGCCTTCAACGTTATCCTCAATCATCTCCTTAACGATAGGCTGCCACCAACCTGGCTCTTCAATGTCATCCTGGTGGAACAGTCTCATGTCTGGAGCACTAAATGTGCCCTTAGTACCAAAGAAACGATAAAACACACCGTCGATTCCCTCGTTGGTCTTCGGAATCAATGGGTTCTCACCGGTACCCATCTCAAAGTTATACGGAGACACAACGTTGTCGCATACAATAAAGCTTCCTCTTGTACCGTTCTTAAATGTCATGGTCAACACGGCACCTTCAACAACAGCATCCTCACCGACGTTCCCCTCTCTGGTCTTCTCCACCTCGGTGGCATATACGCTCTGGATAGGTCCAAGTAAATACTGCAACAGATCCAAGTCGTGCACCAGGTTCAAGTTGATGACTCCACCTCCCAACTTCTTAGAATACCTCCATGGTGCTGTGGTAAAATACGCATCGGATTTCTTCAAACACCAAACCCCGTCAACGGCAACAATCTTACCACATCTGTGCAAATGCCTCTTAGTAGCCAACACATAGGGGTTGAATCTTCTGTGGTGTCCAACAATGAGCCTTATGCCTCTCATCTTGGCCACGGCTTTGATACGCTTAGCATCCTCCACCGTTGGACTGATTGGCTTCTCCACCAAGATGTGGATCCCGTACTTGGCAAGGGTCTCCGTGACTTGCAAATGAGTGTGGTTGGGAGTACAAACGATGGCACCGTCTGGCTTAATTCCCTTGGAGATCATGTCATCGATAGACTTGAAAACAGGAACAGTTGGGTATTCAATCCGGGCCCTTGCTCTTTTCTTAGAATCCTTGGAAGAGTCGATGATTGCGCACAACTCCGTGGATGGACATTGGTGAACCGCCTGAGCGTGACGAGGGCCAATCAAGCCATAGCCGATAACAATGATTTTGAGAGGAAGAGGGATAGTCATTTGTAGACCTTTAGTGGTTTCTAATTGGGAGTCTCTTAAAAGACGGAGGCACGTGCTGGACCCGGGGTGCCTCTCCCTATTTATACAGTGGCGAGTCTAGAGTTCATGACAAAATATGCTGATAAGGGGGGGCAATTTGCAAGGAGGGCTCAGGGCAGATTTCCTTGGCTCCAAGTGTGAGATTTCCCATACAAAACCGTGATGATGTCATTCCCGCGACTAGCCGATAACCTCAAAGCCAAAACACACGTTATCTTCCAGTGTAATTTTTCTCCTGGAACTCACAGCACGGGGCCAAGGAAATGCAGCAGAAGTAAACAGGTCAGCCAGTAGTCAGTGGTCACAAACGTACGATATTTTCGTGTGAGCATGTGTTTGCTACTGATGGACGAGGTGTATGGAAAAAACTTCACAGTATAACTTATCAGCTGGTACATGACTGCTGGATCGTGGACCGTGGACATTGACACGTGCCCAACACCAAGCGGAACTTCTACAAGCTCACGGCCCTTTCATCATCCACACATCGTCACTCTTCAGCCTTATCAGTCGAGCTTTTTGGCAGCTTTTCTGCAACTGATCCCGGAGTTTAATTCTATCCTCCGAACTCCGTGTGGATTTTGGCAGCAAATCTCCATGACAACTCCATGAGGCTGTGGAGATCGCGAACTTGCTCTACCCGTCTTATCTGTTATCTCTACACCGATATTTGCCGTTCCGATATCACACGTACAACTACAACACTTCATGTAAGCGAGGATGAATCAATCATCCATTGAATGCCAGTAGTAGCCACACTCAGTGTAGTTCTATCAGCTCGATGTAGATGGCGGAGGAGGCGATGAATCAGAGAATGTGCCGTCCACCGGGGAGTTCAGCCTACTGAGCGTCTTCAGTGCACTCTCGGTCTTGGAACTGCTCAGTCCTGGTCGGCTCATATAAGGCGAGTTGGCCTGGCTTGAGTTGACTTTCAAATGCATTGAGGACATCTCATCTGATGAATACGGCTTCCTTATACGTGGTTGCTTTTCTTCTGATGGTGTACCTCCTGAGGAAGGCGAGAATGCCTGGTTACCCTCTTTCTCCATGTGCTTGTTGTGTGGATTCATGCTTGACAATTCCTTCAACTTACTCACATGGTGGATCGTCTTTGCAATTGTCTGGATCAGCAAATTTGGCTTCAGTGGCTTGGAAATGTACTCATCCATCTGTGCCTGTAGACATCTTTCACGATCACCAAGCATGGCATGTGCTGTAAGGGCAATGATTGGCACCCTGACAGAATATGGGTCGATTGGATTGATCTCTTTCTCCCACTTACGAATCTCCTGTGTTGCCTCGAATCCACCCATGATAGGCATCTGCACATCCATTAAGACACAATCGTACCGTTTCTTCTTCACCTCGTCTAATGCCTCTTGTCCATTCTGTGCCACTGTGACTTCATGGCCGTACTTGTTCAAGATACGTACAGCAAGCTTCTGATTCACCAATGAATCTTCAGCCAGCAAGATGTTATAGGATGGTGAATCGTCATCTTCTCCAGGAACCACTCTTGACTCAAGTGCTGGCTTCAAGTAACCTGCGAGATCCATTACCGAGCAAGGCGTATTACCATACGATTGGATTCCGAGATCAAGACAGTCTCTCATGTTGAGATTTGGCATCTGTGGATGGAGAAGCACGAATGGGATGTATTTGATCTCTGGCAGTAACCTTAGTCTGTTTCCGATCTCCAATGAATCAATGATGATGACATCATACTTGGAGGGTTCGTGAATGTTGGCCTCCTCGATGCTTCTCACGACAGTCGGTCTCAAATTGAGATCCTTCAGATGTTGCTCGATCCTCTCAAGATCCTCGTCAGAATGCTCTGTGGATATCACCAAGATCTGGTGCAAGTTGAAAGTGAGCAATGCATCGGACTTGTTGGTGAATGCCTCCTGGACGGGTTTGACTGCAATGGTGAAATAGAATCTTGATCCCTATCCGTAAACAGAAGTGACCCAAATCTCACCACCCATGAGATGAATCAATCTTTTTGAAATAGACAGACCTAGTCCTGTGCCTCCAAACTTTCTTGTGGTAGAACCATCAGCCTGTGTGAAGTTCTCAAAGATCAAATCCAGTTTGTCCTTCTTGATTCCAATACCAGTATCAGAAACACAGAACTCTAAAACCAACATATCATCAGCTGGAACCTTACTGGACTCCACAATAGTAGATGAATCGTTACCTGTAACGTAGTCACCGTTGGCAATGGTGTCTTTGATCTGCTTCTCCAATGACCCTGTGGCTTTCTTCACACTCAGTTTCACGTGGCCCTTAGAAGTGAACTTGATGGCATTGCCTACCAAGTTGAGGATAACTTGTCTCAATCTGAAGGAGTCACCAATCAAGTAGTCAGGGAATGAGGCATCTGCTTGATAAATTAAGTCCAGTGGCTTCTCAATGGATTTCACAGCAAGTGATTTCAAAGCATCAAATACAGTGCCTCTTAGCGTGAACTCCACTTGTTCAATAGTCATTCTGTTGGCTTCAATCTTGGAGATATCGAGGATGTCATCGATGATGGTGAGTAACGAGTTGGCTAAGTTGTGCACCGTGGAGAGCATCTCTCTCTGATATTGCGTAAGCTCTGTGTCCAAAGTCAGTTGAGTGTAATTGAGGATACCATTAAAAGGCGTTCTCAACTCGTGTGAAAAGATACCAAGGAACTCTGACTTGGCTCTGTTGGCAAGCTCGGCAGCCTCTCTGGCAGCAGTGTTTCTCTTGATGGACTCTCTCAAATTGTACACCATCTAGTTGATCTTGGTCTTCAACGTGTCCATTTCACCAGAGGCCTCCACAGTAATGAACTTGGTGAAGTCTCCATCTGTCGCAGCTGCGGTGATTTGAGCAAAGGCACGCACTTGGGAAGTCAAGTTGGCAGCCATGACATTGACATTCGTGATAATCTCCTTCCACAATCCATCCACATCAGAAACTTGTGCTTGCACTCCAAGTTTACCTTCAACACCGACATCCTTCGCCACTCTCGTCACTTCAGATACAAAGACCTGCAAGGAGTCAACCATCTTGTTGATAGTGTTCTTCAACTCCAGAATCTCTCCTTGTGCCACAACGTCAATCTTCTGTGAAAGGTCACCATGTGCGACGGCTGTTGTGACATGAGCAATGGATCTGACCTGGTTCGTAAGGTTTGTAGCCATAGCGTTCACGTTGTCAGTGAGGTCTTTCCATGCACCTTCAACGCCATTCACCACAGCTTGACCTCCCAGGATACCTTTGATACCAACATCGGTCGCCAAACTGGTAACTTCGAGTGCGAAAGTCTGTAGAGAGTCCACCATTTGGTTGATTGTCACCTTGAGTTCGAGGATCTCACCCTTACAATCGGCTGTAACTTTCTTGGATAGGTCTCCTCGAGCGACCGCTGTTGTCACGTTCGCAATGTTTCTCACCTGGTTCGTGAGGTTTGTAGCCATAGCATTCACGTTATCTGTGAGTTCCTTCCATATACCCTCCACACCAATGACCACAGCCTGACCTCCCAAACGGCCCTCTACTCCTGTCTCCCTCGAGACTCGTGTGACTTCGAAAGCAAAGGTCTTTAACTGGCCAACCATGGTGTTGATGATGTTTTGCAGCTCCAGAATCTCTCCTTGAGCGTGGACATTGATTTTTAAGGAGAGGTCACCGTTAGCAACTCCTCTCACCACTTCCACAATCTCTCTGACTTGGTTGGTCAAGTTGAGTGCCATGACGTTGAGATTGTCACTAAGATCTTTCCAGCAACCTTGGGCATTGTGGATCTTTACCTGTCCACCTAGCTCTCCATGTGCCACTTCAGATGCAATCTGTGAGACTTCGTCCACAAACGTCTATATTTGACTAACAAGTGAATTGATGACAGTCTTCACCATGTTGATCTCTGGATCGTCGTTGGCCTCATCGATGGGCACCTTCTTTGAAATATCACCTTGCGATAGTGCCACAAGAACAGTACTGATTTCATTAAGAGCAATTTGAAAGGGCTTTTTCGAATCCTATAGCTGTTTTATCACGTCTTCTTGCTGTTGATTGTGCTCGTAAAGTGCGAGACGGATTTGTTCAGGATCGCTGGCCTTCCACAGGGCGGCAAACCTCGAAGGATCGTCCAGTGAGTCGAGTATGTCAGCTGCACTCATCCTTGGGTAATATAAAGATGATAGTTGAGTTGTGTGTGCCTCAGTGCTTTTGTAAATAGATTATGTGAGTTTCTGGTGGGTGGTTTGTCGTTGTCACAGGTTCACAGGTTGTGTACTGGATAGCTTGAGATGGTTCGGAATGCAGCGATGGACAACAGGAAAGATCACTTCAAGCGTTCTTAGTGAAGCTTTTTTTTTTTTGCTCAGTGCAGGGCTTGAATTTCTACTTGAACTGGCGCAACCTTGGAACAGATGGTGGGTTGTTCTGTTTTTCCTGGTTTTTTCTTGATGAAGATATTTTGACAGCAGCTGTGGACGAGCGAGAAAGGCTATGACGTCATGTATGAGAATGCCGTACCTGAGTTCGTAAAAACGTAGTTGAATCAAGAAAGAGACCAAATCTAGGTGGTCGTAAACTTGTTCGGACTCTACGATATAAAGCTATTCCATGGGCAAATCAAAGGTTGAAGTTGATTGATCAATTTCATCTGGTGGTAAGTGGTACTACTTCGGCACTCGCGTATCGCGTACGCAAAGGGTCCAACACGGAAAGAAGCGATCGTAGTCTACAAAAGCACGACTTGCGTGTGGTATTCTGTATGTCTTATTCACTAAAGTTCCATCTAGCTTGAAACTGTATAGATTTGTCGGACTTTCAACTATACAATTGGCCGAACTCTCATTTCACGTGCACCATCGTGAGCCTTACTCGGCTTTCGGCAGCGGTGGCTCCCATTTCCCGGCCTCGTGCGTGTCTTTGTGGGGGAAGATCTCTTCTTGGCCGGGTGAAAATCTGTCATCTCTTGAGTCATCGGCCTGAGTTTTTTCACTCTTCACATAGCGTTTTGTCTCTCGCTTTGGTTTTCGAAGAAATCATCTCTGTGATGGTCCACTTGGTCGCATAACAGTATCCACTTCAGCTACTCATAATCGCTTTCATCTTTGCATACTTCTCACACTCCACGTCCAATGTCATCGCTGCTAGACATCATTGTGGTTGGTTACGGAGGGATAGGGCCTCGGCATGCCCAAGCCGTGGATGAATGTCCTTTGACCAGTCTATATGCCATCATCGAGGCATCTCCCACGCCAGAACGTCGTCTTCAGGCAAAGCAATCATTCCCACACGCGTTGGTCTTCAAGTCGATAGAGGAGTGCATTAAGGCAAGACCACATAAACTGCCCGATGGCGCCATTGTGTGTACACCCAACCACACGCACTACAAGGTTTCCAAGTCGTTGTTGGAGCGTGGTATCAATGTATTGGTGGAGAAACCGATGTGTCCAAACATTCAGGATGCCAAGGACTTGAAACAAACAGCAGAGAGACGTGGTTTGAGGCTTCTCGTCGGTCACCATAGAAGGTTCAACCCTTACGTGCTAGCCACAAAGAAGAACATGCACCGTTTAGGTAAAGTGGTTGCATTTGATGCTACGTGGTGTATCAAAAAGTGTGATGAGTACTTTCAAGAAAATGAATGGAGAAACAAGGGCAGTTAGGGTGGTGGTGTCATCCAGATTAATGTGGTGCATGACTTGGATTTGCTTCAGTACTTTTTGGGCCCCTTGGAGGAAGTTTATGCTACCGAGTTGACAAAGACCAGAAACCCTACAAATGTGGAAGACAGTATTGAGGAAGGTATTGCTCTCACTTTAAGTTTCAGAAGTGGAGTCAAGGGAACCATGATTGCGTGTGACAATGTGATCTCACCTCAGAACTTCGAAATGGGTACTGGTGAGAATCCTCTCATTCCCAAAGTTCAACTCGACACGGATGGTGTATTTTACAGATTCTATGGCACCAAGGGTACACTATCTGTCCCAGACCTCAAGCTTCACCACTAGGATGGTGTTGAAAATCCTGGATGGTGGAAGGCCGTCGAGAAGGAAAAGTTGTCGGATGATGTTGAAGGTGTTCCATTTGCTCTCCAAATAAGGCACTTTGCTAGAGTCATTGTGGGTAAAGAGACCCCTTCTTGTACTGCTGATGATGGTATCCGTGTGATGCTGGCAATTGAAGCTATCAAGGAGTCTATGACGATTGGACTGCCAGTGAAGATTGGGTCTATGGAGCAGACCGAAGTCCTCGAGTCCCTTTCACCTCGTTCTTCTTCTCCCCGAGCCAGTAGAACAGCTCGTTTGTAACCATACATCTGGAGTATATCAAAACTCTCCACATATACACTGCACGATAAGATCAGTATAGACGAAACGTAGTCATGATTCATTTGTCCTCAACCTCTCTGCTCTTGTCGATCGATCCATCTGCTGATCGGCCCGGATCGTTCGAACTATAAAAGTTCCGAACACCAGAACACCAATTGTTAAACATCACAAAAACACCCTCTCATATGTAACATCCTGACACCAAAATCTAGGCAGAGCGCATCCCTTGTGCTCCACAGTTGGCCAGCTTTGAGGTGGTTGTTTTGATTTATTGAGGAAATAAACATCCTTGAATGTAGTAGTTTTCGAGTATTATATCAAGGTCTAATAGACCATATAATACATTGCACGTAATCACACATGCAGACGTCATGCGTTATATAAATAAAATTTTTTTTTTTTTCAACAATTCTTATATAAATTTGACTACGTGTGGAAGTGAGAGACCAGATCTGGATCATATCTTTTCAGAGTACGTGAGCTGGCTACCATTAAGCTCTCTGGAAGGCGTCCATGACGGTTCAGAACCAGAAAGAACCTTGGAAGCCACATGAACTTGTGACTCCTTCGAAAGATTTGCTGAAGAAGAGCATTTGGATCGATACAGTTCTAAGGATGTGGAAGTGGAGAACAGAAGGAGAACCACCACAAGAACTCCTCAGTGAAGCACAAGTCAGCAGAGTGGTCAGAAGAACAGTCATCTACATCAGAGAGAGATACAGAAGAGAATGAACTCACGTTGAATAGGTGGATGAAGGCTAAGGTCTGAGAGCAGAGGAAGATAACTAGTGGCAGTTACAGAGATTCCACTTATATGGTGGGATGACGTGCTAGAGCCCAGGATATCTAACAACACTCCCTGTGATCAAGCTGGTTCTGCCTGAACAGTGATGGTGAAGCCTGAGAGAAGAGATTGAGAGAACTGTTAAATTGTTGTAAAGACTCTTGTTCGTTTATTGTTTCATGTATACTTTATTTTGTCGAATAAGAGGTCATTTGAAGTTTTTTTTTTTAAAAAAAAGATGATATCTGATCTCCACGTCACAATATTTTTCGTCCAATATTTGCATGGGCCGGGGAAAATTTACGTGCACGTTAAAAAAAATCAGTAAAAGTAACGTATCTAAGGAGTTTGAGAAGACCTGATTTATTATAGAAGTGTTTCTACGTGATTTTTAAGTGTATAGTAGCGAATCAGTGTCAGAGCTGCAGACTCCAGAGTTGATCGGCTGTCACAATATGCACAGTTCTGCAGCCATGTTTGAATAATACAATGACTGCATAGTGTGGTTGTTCAGTACAGGCGTGCAGCGTGCCTAGGAAGTTGAGTGATATCACTTTCCAAACTTTGTGATAACCTAGTTGCTAAAGTTTCGCCACCTTCGTATAACAAAGCCTAAACACATCGTATCAGGATCCAGGAAGGATCACGATCAACTTTTCCCGAGTCACACACGTCACGGGAGTATAAAAAGTAGTTGGTCTTTGAGCATGAAAACACACTCCAAGCAACAACGGGTCAACCTGGTTAGAAAATAGACTTCTACTGGAATATCAAGACAGCTTTTTATGCACCTCGCCACGATCCACGGAGCATAAGTTTTGATAAGTTCGGACTTCGAAAGTTGAACCCCATACGTAGTAGCTGACTCCAGAGGAAGGCAGGCGGCCTAGCACGTACATTACCCGATCACCACGCCAACGGTATCTCAACTTCACTTGTGAACTTCTACAGCCATTGCCCGCCTTACTCCATGAAACAACTTCAGCTTCTATGTGAGACTGGTCAATCCTTATAAGGTTGCGGATTGCCGCCAGTTACCACAGAGACCACCCTTCAAGTTTGACAGGCGTCATCAACTCCACGGAGATCGAACAGTCTACATTGCATCAATCTCATAGCTACCGTCTCTACACCAGTCACTCATATCAAGATCACTTGTCGCTAGCATCAACAGCTGTGAACACTGTTTACTTCAAGGCCAATCCATCATGTCCAACATTCCACGTCCGTCCACACCTGAGGACCGTATCACCAGGGTACACATTAGCGACCCACCTCCTATTGTCAATATGCTTCACAACGTTGATTCCCCATCATACCCAAATGAGGAGAGCTCTGTAACATCTACATCACACCTCTAGGGATATGGTTTGAAGGATCTATCCCCATTGAGCTCACCTATTCAACCTCTATCAAAGCTCTGCAATGACGACGATAACTTCAACTACGCTATGTTCCAGAACCATCCAGATGACACGGAGTCCATGGTGCTGTGGTACATCAACGAACTGGACAACAATTCCAATATCATGAACATCCTGACACGGGAATCCTTGAGAAGTGTCTTTGTGAAGTGCCAAGTATCGTTGAGACACTACCGTTTCTAGACTGCTTTGATGAGGATGGAGAAGACTGAGACCGATAAGAGGAACGTTGTTGAGACAGACATCATCAGGAAGCAAGTTGACTTACTATTGCAAAGTCCAATCTCCATTACAAAGAAGTCTACTGATCGGTTGATGTCAAATGGGAACACTTTCAGGAAGAGCCATATGGTGTTCGAGCAGAGTAGAACCCCAAGATCATCTACAATCTCTACACCAAGAGCTGTCAGACGAGAACCTCATCATAACGAGGTATCTTCGCTTCCATCAAGACCCGTCAAGAAGGGTCCTTCACACTCACTACATCGCATCACTAAACGACAGACGTAATGTGTAGAAGTAGGCTTCCGTGTATTGTCATGTTTTGCTATGCCTTTCTATTGATATTCTTCCAATACTTGCTTTTGTAATCTGATATAATATCCAACTCTGCACCTTCATTACGATAGTATCCTCACTAATCTTTGATTTATAACGTACAGTACGAGAAGCTCATCTGTGTAACATCAAAACACGTTTTGATTTCAGATTGATTGGGGGAAAAGGGTGCCAAGATCAAAACCGTGGTAGATTTTATGAACTTTGGCTACATTAAACTTCCTTCACATCATCACGGATTTCCCCCTTTTTTTTTCGAAAAGAGAATGGCTCAACTACGGAATAATTCGCAAATGTCTGAAGATCTGCAACTAAGAAACAGCTCAAATCACGCCATAGTTCATATGGAAGGGGGCTTACGCTATGGGTAGATGAAAACAACCAATCATCTAAAGGTGTGTCTTTGTTTTTGTTGTTGGTGATCCCTGAACTTGAGTGAATTATGTAGCAAGTCGATAAGCCTCCCCATTGTCTTCAGTTCGGATATATGCATTGTCGTATTATAACGAGTCATAACTGGTGTAAAGAATTGAACTTTGTACACTCTCTGCGTTATGATGATCTGTTTTCTGACAAATTGACTGCATTCACCCCTGTGTGATAATGCGCACGTTTCACATTTTTAAAAGATGCCTGCATAAACTCGCGTTACGTTAACGAATCACAAATCACGATCTACGAATCATAATTCGCAGCCAAAGGAACGAGCTACGAAACTAGACTTCTGCTGTATACATCGGACCCAAATGACCAGCCGCCTCATGAAAACTGCTACCATGACAACAATCCATCACGCACAAGGTAGAGCATATCCACCATCATCGATACACTCTGGACTTGACTGGGTCGCTCTATACAGAATGGGAGTCGTAATCACTACATAATTGGGATAAACTACGTCTTTGAGACACTGAATAGTTAGAATCTTATAAACGATATCGCTTTGATGTTATATAATTTTATAGTTGGCTGAATTGAAGAGATGAGAGGCGTCCAGCGCCGACATAAAGCAGAAAAGCAAATGGATAGTCGATCACTGGAGTTTATCCATTTCCAAAATGAAAGATCGTTTATGACCAAAGTCCACCAATCTTTCCTCTATATCTTGCGGAACAAGCAAAAGCTTGAGAGCCAGTGCACTGGCAAAGTGAACCCTTGATGAATGACTGGAATGGGAGGTGAGATCTGTTTTTTGTTCCAAAAAGCTCTCATCCTCGGACTGAGTATCATCGGCGTCCAACTCAGCGTCCTTATCGTCTAGATTATTGATGATGAAGCTGGTAGAGTCTCTATGAGAGCGAGGCAATGCGTAGTGTGATCTCAAGCCACTGTAAATGTGACACGAGTTGTGTCTCTTGAGATACTGTGTAGAATGTGCCTCTGAGTCCATATCCAGCCAAGATCTTTTGAAGCAATGATCCGTGGGAACATCCATCATTCTTAAGGAGCTTAAAAGGTAGTCAGTTTTTTCCAGCTCTGGGGGATGGTTCAGCTCACTGGTCATAAACTGTGCTGCAGACATGAGGTAGTCGATGAATTGATCTTGTCCTAATGAAATGATGTTAGTGGTCAGCAGGAGAAATCATCAAAGTACCTCCTATAATGTCTCCATCGAAAGAAAGAAGTGAACTTGATATACTTTTTTCGGAGGGTAGATTCAAAAAGAGATTTGGTTAGGCCAACGAAGTGTCAGGTCCAACTCAGATTGAAGATACACTGAAGGCACCAACTTGAATCTGATAAGTAGAACAACAACCAAAACAGGGAGCCTTTATAATCATCATCACTATCAGGAAGAGGGTATCGTGCGAAGTTCGACCTTCGGTAAAGGGTATATCATTACCATACGATGTAGATTCAAATACTCACCACAAGCTGTAGTACTCACCCAATCTTGATACAAGGGCGAGAAAGGCGCGTCAATGGGTAATGGGTATCATGTCACATCATGTCGAGCTGATTTGTGATCTGGTATAGAGAGTGTGAAAGTGTAATACGTGCAACATTAGCACAAGGGGTATCATACAAGTTCGTGGTATGAAGTGTTTCGATAGTTCCATCACACGGATACAGGGAATTGAGAAGTATGATTCCTTACCTGTAGAGGTTCTTGGTGTGTATGGAGAATAACGGGTATTCTCTGGATTGATATGTGGGGCTGTAAGGGTATATGAAGAATCTGGGGTGTAGTGTTGTGAAATTCTGTTTGGGTTTGTATCTCTATTGTAAACAGGAAGAGAAGTGTCATCATCGGCTAGGGGAGATCCAATAGGATAGTAGTTATGGGTGAAACGACGCAAATCATCATCCACTGCGGCCAGAGTAGCGTCGCTCTAGATACACTCAGAAAGACCCTGGAATGAGTCTATCAACTCAAGGGACAACTCATCGATGTCGGAAACATCGTTAAAGGCTGAGGTAACAGTAGCCAAGGATGAAGGTGTAGAGTGGTAGTTGTTGACAAACTCAGCGGTTGGATGGATGAAATCTTCATTGAGCTCCAATGCAAGATATTCATCGGCATCAAATGGCAGTTTTGGTCCTTTGAATTAGTTAGTAAAGAAAAGCCAAATGATGAAAGAGACGATGAACGGGGCGAGACCTACTGTTGGCGGCTAGCATCATTGAATCATTCAGATCCTGCTCTGAAGTTCCATACGCTAGGGTGTCAGCAACGATCATAGTGAGGTGATGTGTGTAGCGCTTATATCTGATGATAAAGAGTCTGTTCAAAAGGGTGAAATCAGATCTGGGTGCAGGTTCAGCCCTTTAAATCTGACTGTACGTCGTATGTCTACAAAATTAGCCGCTCTATACACTCATTTTGCATCAGGAACAATGGAGTTTGTCTCATAAAAAGAAAGAGCTAACTGAAACAAGTGGGGTATTCCCAATGATGCGCATGGTTTATGCAGTCAATTTTGCTGGATGGAAATTTTGAGGGCATGGCTGTGGACATAAGGAAGATGCACTGGGCTTGGGGAAATCTATTGTATAAGTAGTGTACTTCTTGAATGGATACTCTGGATATCCCATTCTTTTACTGGCCATACACTACGTTCACAACGAGGGAATCTGATCACTCTGTGTTAGATATCATCTCATACGTCAATGCTGTCTGGATTGACAGGGAACGTCTTAGATCAGCGCTGTTTACTATAGTTGTCCAATAGAAGTATCAGAAATCACACCACGAGGGCGCAGAAAGTATATGTACCTGAAATTGACTCATTACATGCATTTTGTGCTTACAGAGGCTGCAATGTAAATAGTGTACAGTTAACATGGACACATACAAACAATATCAATGCCAACACCCCTGCAAGCTTGGTAAGGAATCCAATCGGCGAGAACTAGTGGTCAACTACATGAGTACCGAGTATGCAGGTGGATGTACTTCAAATACGGCTAATTAGGTACCGCAATTCATGCAAACACGACATGGAGCCCTCTTTTTCAGCTGATGGTATCTTTGATCAGATTGGTTAGATGCTGAAGAAATCTTCTTGAAAGGTATATGAGTTTCCATCTCCAAAACACTGAACGGACCAAGGTACATGTTTAATTTGAATAAATCGAAGGATCAACCTTGATAGTCGTTTACCAAGTGACAAGTCAAAATCAGCTGTGGAATACTGAAAATTTGCGAGAAAGGAGACAGCATGTCATCATGTATGTAGTAATGCATCATTGGTGATCTAATCACTAGACAGTTTGAGGGAGTGATTGACTTCCTTGGTGCATACCCTCAAGGAGCAGATCGACTGATTTATGATGTGAAACACCTATCTCCACCTCGATCAATGCATGCATTTACCAATTATGTGTCCCGGGTACCTAATATTTCATAATTGAGAGATTCAACGTTATGTTGCTGAAGGCTATTTGATGATCATAAAAGTTACCAAAGCTTGATGGGAGTGTTTACCCCGTGATCATAGGTAACTGCAAGTCTTACGCACTTTTGGTCCTTTACCATGCGAAATACATAACCATATACTGCAAGAATGCACACAAGCTCTCATTTGCGCTGCAACCAGAAGCCCCAGTATGCGAATCTTATGCAATGCTGCAGTCGACTTTGATTCTTTCCACAACCTGGATTTCAAGAATCTTTGACTCAACTAGAAGCAGAACACCTGCTACTATTCACTCATAAATTATAACTACAGACGACAGAATTACCCCTCAATTCAAAACCACAGAAACTACTGACAGCCTCACCTAAAGGCCAAGTCGGACTGAAGCGCTTAGCCGTAACTTCTTGGTGAATGTGTGTACATTTCCATCTCGAGAAAACCCTTTGGCCCCGTGTTGTGAGTTTAATTGACGCTAGTTCTTTCAGTTAGACATATCCTTCCGCCATAACGACGGTCCTGTGGGCCGTACAGCTACACGTTCTAGTTGATGCTATCGCTGAGTGCATCCTTATCAACTAGTTTGTGTATCTGAGGACCTGTTTCTTGATCTTCATTGACAAAGATCGCAAGTATGTGCATCATGATATGATCAAACTACGGATCAATTGAATCAAAGAGAAGCTGACATTCTTTTTATCTTTGCTCAAACCATGATATGGGTATATGTACTTCTGCCATGTTTATGATGGGGTGATCAGGCAAGCACAATTGTGTCAGCTCGGCTGCCGAGATTTCGGGAGTCTGCCATTTATTCACTAACCTATCTACGTCTCTCAACAATTACGTGATAAATCAGGAATATAGAGCCAAAACAATCAAAGAGGATACATCACTTGAAAATGGACTATCATGTAGAACAGTCCACGCTGTTTATCGGATCAAACTCAAGGAGGCAGAGGTTCGGTACACTTCCACAGATGTGAGCGAATTGGAACCCAGCAGAGTCCGACTGCCTCTCTATCATACTTTCTAAGTTTACAAAAGCATCAAAGATGTTATTACTTTAACAAAACCATGTTCATGAAACGCTTTTATACAAACCATAAACCCCAAGTTTAAGCCTCAGCCAACTCTCTCAAACGTCTGATGGTAGATCTGACGGTAGCAGCGGCAGCGGTGGAGACGGTGTAAGCACCACCGGCAACAGTCTTGCGGCAGGAGTGACAGTTCCAGATACCAGTGGCCTCTCTCTTAACAGACTTCTTACCACAGAAGGAGCAGTCGTAACGAGCGTGCTGCTGAATCTCCAACTTCTTTGTCTGACGACGCAAGGAGGAACCGTAACGGACACCGAACTTACCAGTGATACCAACCTTTTTAGTTCTCTTAGTCCTGTGAATATAAATGTTAGTAGCTGAGTTGTGATGTAATTTGGATAACAATGAGCCAGATATCTGAGAATGGGTGGGGATAAGACATGATGACACTAAGGGTGGGTACCTTGAGCACATAGCTTGTGATAATTCTGGTGTGATGAATGCTACCAGTCACATCAGATACGGTCTTGAAGTAAAGCGTATTTCGAGAAAATATTGTTGACTGGACTGTTGTGATCGATGCTTCAGACGTCCAATCACTTCATCTTCTCCCGCTTGATACTCCAGTCAAGATACAAGTGAAATAGAAAGGCATGGGGTAGTCTGATTCAAAATGATACTGTGCTTCATGTCGTATTCATTCAGTTGTTCGTTTACGATGTCGTACTCTTCTTCTTAGCTTGTGCGCTGCTTGGTGAACTGTCGTTGGTGTGTGTTCCATATGTTCCATGTGTTGCAAAAGAGTCTGGTCTTCGGCTTCTTCAAATATCAATATGCCCATATATCCTTGATTTCTGGCTCATTCCTCGTAGCTCCACATACATTTTAAGTGTCTTAGTTGTGCGTACTTCTCTTCTCTAACTGTCTTCGTTGATGTTGATCAAGAGGGAGGGACGCTGAAATGTTTTCACCGCG
The DNA here is from genome assembly GCA_030462915.1 of Petasospora meyerae. Lineage (NCBI taxonomy): Eukaryota > Fungi > Ascomycota > Saccharomycetes > Phaffomycetales > Wickerhamomycetaceae > Petasospora > Petasospora meyerae. The sequence goes on along the minus strand of JAKVQR010000158.1, from coordinate 91,162 downwards.
CTGAACCCACAACCGTTCCCTCCCAAGGCGAACCGCACCAGGCTGGCTCTGCTACAGTGAAGGTCGCTCCACATAGTGCGCGAACCATTTACGCGAATTTTCACTTTGGAAAAGGCCCGCTTGGGTGCTACTCTTGCTCGGAGTGTGTGGTGGTTTCGAGTTTCGCGGATGAGGTTGATTTTCAGTTGATGGTGTACGGATGTGCTGAAAACCTATCTCGCTGCACGTGATGGCAGTAGGGTTATCATAGATGACCGCTCGGCCGCGAAAGTCCACACTTCCGTCAAGCGTTCCCTTCGTCCCGCTTCCTCGAAGAGAGAGACGCGTGAGAGGTACCGAGGTATCGTCTACACCGGCACCGGGAACTACTGGACTGGTCTTCGTATTCAATATGACATATGTGATTGCTCGGTGGTAGGTACCGCTGAAATGGCGGGATTTGTTATTTGGCGCTTCAAGATTCGAGTACAGATGCTTTTATGAAGCTCCTCGGAATACTGGGTCGTCACGTCCTAAGTTTTAAGTTTTGTACAAGTGGTCCCTTAATCCCTAACAATTTCCGTGGTTTCGAACCAAGCAGGAACGAACCAGAACGATGAACAATGGATTCGAGCCCCAATCTAGAGCTGCCCAAATTCATATCGCATAATTATCGCTAGATCTTAGAAACTTCCGGGTCTTCTCATCGGATCATTTACAACAGCTTCGCAAAGTGAAGAACAGCCGGGGTGACGGGTCCAGCGATAACGTAGATTTCCCCACATTTTGAACCGGCCACGCCTGAGCGCATCGCATCCACGTTTCTTTGTACTACACAAATTCCATTAACCCGTGGACCCTCCACCTTAAGCATACTCCGCGGATCCGATTCATGAGATCTCTCGTGGAATATCTGTATAAAACGTTCAGTTCCCCAAGGTTGTCTACACCATATTTCAACTCCAAATTCAACAATCTCTCTCCTACTTAAAGCTCGAAGTTAGCCGCCCCATAAGCGCCGACACAATCACACCAACAAGAGCTTTATCAAGTCAGATCGTACTACAAAGGGCAAACCTCAACTCGTAACACACTCAAAATGTCATCACAGAAGAAGAAATCGTCATCCACTGCGGTCAATTTGATTGCAGGAGGTACCGCTGGTTTGTTTGAGGCTCTTTGCTGTCACCCCTTGGACACCATCAAGGTGCGCATGCAGTTACACAAGAAGGCTGGAATGACCAAAAACCCAGGTTTCATCACAACTGGTGTTCAGATTGCTAAGAAGGAAGGTGTAACAGGTCTTTACAAAGGTCTTGGTGCGGTGGTTATCGGTATCATCCCGAAGATGGCCATCAGATTCTCATCCTATGAGTTCTACCGTGGATTGCTCAAGAACCCCGACGGAACCATCAACACTTCATCAACATTCATAGCAGGTGTTGGAGCAGGTATCACCGAGGCATGTGCTGTTGTAAATCCAATGGAGGTTGTAAAGATCAGATTGCAAGCTCAAAAACATTCTATGTCAGACCCACTCTCTGCTCCACGTTACCGCAACGCTGGTCATGCCCTCTATCGTATCGTTACTGAAGAAGGTGTTGCCACTTTGTACAGAGGTGTGTCCTTGACTGCTGCTAGACAGGCAACCAATCAAGGTGCCAACTTCACTGTGTACTCCAAGCTCAAAGAGTTTCTCTAGGAACACCACACAAAGAACGGAAACAACGGTATCATCCCATCCTGGCAAACGTCATGTATCGGTCTTATCTCTGGTGCCATTGGCCCCTTCTCCAACGCCCCACTCGATACCATCAAGACCCGTTTGCAGAGAGAAACAAAGAGCTCTAATGCCGATCCAGCATTGTTGAAGCAGTCAAGTGCACAGAGAATCATGAGAATCTCCAAGGAGCTCATCAAGGAAGAGGGGTTCGCTGCATTGTACAAAGGTATCACACCACGTGTCATGAGAGTTGCTCCAGGTCAAGCAGTTACTTTCACAGTTTACGAGTATGTGAGAAGCGCTCTTGAAACCATGCCAATGTTCTCTCCACACTAGGCCACTGTCTTTGAAGAGTGATATCTAGTAATGTGATCCAAGTCTGGTTACGAGATTACATAGCCACGACTATTTTTACAGGCTTCATATTCAATTAAAGTTGATGCATCTAGTCAATGTAGCTTGTATTTCATAACCTTCATTAGACTGTCGGAAGGCCATGTAGTTTCTCGATAGCTCTTTCGTATTCGGTATCAAAGTCTTCGATCATCCCTTGACACACTTTCACCAAATGGTCTTTCCCTTGTTTAGCAATGTGATGAATCCAGTTTTCCACAGTCATTGTCAATTCATCTTCGGGCATCTGATTGATGAAGTTGGTCACACGACCATCAATGTCGTCATGGAGATCATACTTGAGTTTTGTCAACTCACCAAGATAGTTGCGAGCAGTCTCCAAGTCCTCAAGATGACCAAATACTTTGTTGGTATCAGTAGCAGTCCAATACGTCATTGGTGTGACATCTCCAGCGCTATGGAAAGAATCTGACTTCTCTGGTGTTCTAACTTCTGGTGTTGCCTCTTTAGTTAGCTGATCATCTTTTGTAGGGTCGGCTTTGAATACCATATTTTGCTTTGGGGACGAAAGGCTTGGGGCTTTGTGTGGTTGATCCCGTTCAACTGGAGTGCTTGCCTTCACAATAGACAATGCCATACTGTGGTCTGTAGACTCCTCAATTGGATTCTCATCCGGAACAATCGTTCCACCTGATACACTATCGATCTGGTCATTACCTCTGAATCCAGCATCCAAGAAGGGACTTTGACTTCTCTTAGCCTTTGGACTTTGAACGAATCGAGAATGGGAAAAAACACTTTTGTTGCTTGACACACTTTTGTTGAGTTTGAGTTTGGAGAGCGACCCTGAGTGCTCAGATTTGGACGGCGACATGGCCTTCGAGGCAAGCGGTGATACATCGCCCTCGGATAGCTATGACGAGTCCATACGGGAGTCGTGTTCTGTTGGTTTTTGTACTTGCTCTTGATCATTGGCTGATGGTGGGTTTATTGTTGAGCTGCTGTTTCCTTTCTCTCCCTGTCCATCTTTCTCTTCGTTGACCTCTTGTTTCAACATGGGAGTAGATTCCTTGATAAAGGAGTACTCTTCATGAGAGCGTGATGAGTGACCGCTGCTGCTGTTACTGACAAGAATGATATCATCATCCACGACTTGTTCCTCGTCGTTTGGTGTTACTCGCTCCTCAGTTGGTTTGACTGGAGACCCATGTACCGACAAATCTTTGGTGTTTGTTATGTCTCTCAATGGTGAAACCTACCGTGAGTTCTGTGGCTGTGGCTTCTCTTTGGAAGGGGAGGAGATCTTTTCAGGCGATTGCTTGGGAGAGGTTATACTTAGAGGATCCAGTGGTAGGTCTTTGAGCTTCTTGGGCGAGAATAAATCGTTGGAATCATTAGCATTGTCACCATTGAATGAGCTGTCGAGTATCTTTGACTTCTTCAATGGAGATGTAGACCCACCTTTGGCATATACCGGTTTAGTGAGGTCAGTCGCGTTGTTGTTGTTATTGTTGTTCAACACTGTTCGTTGCGAGGCACGGTAAGGCTCAGGTTCACTGTCGAGTTGCACTTCATTTGATGTCAGCCCAAAGCTATCGTCGTTCGACTTCTGTTGTCCGCTGTCTCCCTCTGAATCAATCTCACTGATCTCAACAATCCTTTTGGAAGCTTCTTTAGCTGCTCTTCTTGGTCGTTGTCTGATGTTGTCATCTCCATCCTCTCTTCCTTCAGTGGTGTCTTCTATAACAATCTGATCTTCGTCCTTTGTAACACTCGAGGGGATAACCACAACTTCTGGACGTAGTGTTGGCCGCTTTTGGAATTCAGGCTGTGACTCAGTGCTTGATCTCTTCTTATCAGAAGACTGAGCTAAGAGATCGAGGAAATAACAACCACCTGCAGAGGCAGCACGCTTAGTATGTTCCACCAATGGGTCATCGTCCAGCTCCCAACCTTCCAAACAGATCCCACAATACATACAGCTGGCCAGATCGTCATTTTTGTCTTGAGGAAACGAACTGAAGCCAGCAGCAATCATCCTTGCACTTGTTGGAAGGGCACCTTCTACCTTATCGTAAGGCCAAAACGTACTGAAAGTGGAGGCCCTGATGGCGGTAGCATCTTTGGAAAGGGGATCACCGAGTACTGGAACAGACTTCCAATCGACTTCCTCGACACTGCGAAGTGAAGTGTAGTATTGGACAAGGGAGAAAGGACACGATGGATATTTCTTCAAATGGTATTCAGCAGGGTTCAGTACGCCATCCCACGAGTGTTGTAATTGGTGACAGCCGATGCAACCCACACGATCTGTGAGTTTCCTTGTTGGAGAGTGGTAAAATCCGCAGTTAGCCATCAGTTTGGCAGATGGGGTTTCATGTGGCCACACGATGAGCTCTGAGTCTGATGTTTCGAAACTGAAAGTCCCCTCACGACCCGCTGAGCCGTGGAGAAAGAAATGCTTCTCCAGCAGTTTCAGTCTTCCTTTTGCAGTGATATTCTTCTTTGGCGGCATATTGGTGGGGGTGCTTGTATGCGTTGAATGGGATATCAACGAGTGGTTCACAAAGTTAAAGGATCGCTGGCTGGTGGTGGGAATCAAATTTCAAGAACAGATCAGAGTGTTAGATGGTTAGATGGTGAAGGTGTAGATTGCGAAACGTAAACAGAAGAGCGTCCAGATCCGAGGGGTAAACATACGACGCGTGCACCCTCGGATACACGTGATCGAGATTTAGGCCACCACAATACCCTTCAATCACCACACGCTACGAGAAGACAAGCAGTATTGAGCCATCTGAGTGCACAGAATAAGACCAGAGAAGGTGAATTGTGCTCCTACATATCTTGGTCTGATGGTACGGCGGAGCTCAGAGCTAGGAAGAAGCAAGATTCGCTCCCTCCTCCCTCCTCCTTCGACTGATTATGACATCGGGTTCTAGTGCGTTATGCTCAGGGTACGCTATTGAGTGATGATTCCGGGCAACGGATAAACGATGAAGACATTAAAAGCTACACCAGGCTCTTGAATCTTCATCTCCATCATCTTCCCCAGGTGGACCCATTTTCCTCTCACATCATGCGAGAAGTTTACATGCCACACTAAACTCATCTGCAGCGCCTCGGTGAGCCTCTTCAAAACGCGAAATCGAACGATCGCATCGGATAGCTAAACGAGCGGGCATCAATTCCTGCCTCTATAGCACTAGACTGAGACCACTTGGACCATCACCATATAACCACCCTCGTTTGCACATCAGAGGCATATAAGTACCTCACCTTTCGCATCTATTTATTACTCTTGGAGTGGGGAGTCAAAGATTACACACACACACACACACTCAAGCCCTTCAAAGCACATTCACTCCCTCACAGCTTTCCATAAATGTCATCCTCTTCTTTAAGATTCCCTACCCCTACCAAAACCCATTACGAGGCCATCGTCGTTGGTGCAGGTGTTGTTGGTCCTGCCATCGCTACAGGTCTTGCTCGTCAAGGTCGTTCTGTGCTGCTCATCGAACGTGATTGGAGAAGCCCTGACCGTATCGTTGGTGAGCTGATGCAACCAGCGGGGATCAAGGCACTCAGAGCACTTGGAATGGTCCAGGCTATAAACAACATCGAGGCCACACCAACCACAGGATACACGATATACCACAATGGCGTGAAAGTGGACGTCCCATACGCACACAAGGCAGATAGTGCCCCTGTGCCTCCTGTCAAGAGCTGTGTCTTTGGTGGTAACGATAAAGTGCTTGACGATTCAACACTCAGTGCCGACCAGTATGAGAACGGTGAATACGAGATGGGTGTTTCGTTCGAGCATGGGAAATTCATTACAAACCTGAGAAACATCGCTACATCTGAACCTAATGTCACACCATTGGAAGGTACCGTGGTGGAGTTGATCAGAGACGCTACAGGGGTACATGGTGTCTTGGTGAGAAACGTTATCGATGGCAAAAACAACGACAAGGAATATACTGCTGACCTTACGATCATGTGTGATGGTATCTTCTCCAGATTCCGCAAAGAGCTTGCTGCTGATAACATCCCAAGCGTGAGCTCACACTTCCTTGCATTGAAATTGAAGAACGCCGACATCCCAGTTCCAAACACGGGTCATGTGATCCTCAGTGATAAGTTTGCCCCAGTGTTGGTCTATCAAATCACACCTACCGATACCCGTGTGTTATGTGCATACAACAACCCAAAGCTTCCTCGTGACTCAAAGCAGTACTTGAAGGAGAGAGTGCTACCAAACTTGCCAAAATCATTACAGCCTTCATTCAAGGAGGCACTCAAGGACGTGGTGAAATCAATGCCCAACTCATGGCTTCCAGCAAAGCCTAATGATATCCCGGGTTTGTTTGTCCTCGGCGATGCCCTTAACATGAGACATCCTCTCACAGGTGGTGGTATGTCCGTTGGATTGAACGATGCTCTGCTGTTGGTACGTCTACTGGAGAACATCCCATCGTTAGAGGACCGTGAATCAGTGACTGAGCGCATGTTAGACTTCCACTATGAAAGAAAGGCATTGGATGCCGTGGTGAACATCCTGTCCATCGCTCTTTACTCTCTCTTTGCTGCCAACAACAAGAACCTTGTGATCTTGCAGAAGGGTTGTTTCAAGTACTTCCAGCGTGGAGGTGATTGCGTTTCCATCCCCGTGACTTTCCTCAGTGGAGTGAGACCACGTCCTTTCTTCCTTGCTTGGGTCTTCTTCAAAGTAGCCCTTTACTCCATCTGGTGTAACTTCCAGGAGAACGGTCTCCTGTTGCTCCCATTGTCAATCTTGCAGATCTTCACTGTGCTCTTCACCGCTGCCGTGGTGTTTGTTCCATTCCTCGTCAGCGAGTTGTACCAGTGAGCTTATATTTTGTATAGAGAAAGTTCAATCAAGCTTGTAAATGGTGAACAGATCTGAGATGGTACGTAGTAGAGAAGTTGAGAGTGTACCTCATACCTCATACATCGTATAGAGTGTGTCGCGAAAACTAAACAAACGGCCCTGTCAGCAGTAAAAAAGAGGTACCGATTGGCTTAAAAAAACGCTACGGTCTCGGGATAAATTTGCCATCTTCTAGAGCTTGTACACTCTTGTTAACTTCAAATAGTAGGAAGAACAAACCAGCGCTTCTCTATCGCTTTTGCTAGATCAATATTCTTATTTAAGGGGAGAACCATTCATATCCGACTATTTCCTGACCTGATTTTTCGCCTATTTCCACCGTTACCGCCCCCTTGAGAGATACTACCATACACTTCTCATCGCATCTCATACCTACAACACACACACATACACATACACATACAATAAGAAATGGAAAAACCACTCTGGTATCGTTGGGCCCGTGTTTACGCCACGGGATTTGCCATCGTTATGACTGGTGTTCTCTTGTTCAAATACACCACACCGACTGAGGAGGAGCTCATCTCCAGACTTTCGCCTGAACTACGTGCCCAGTATGAAAAGGAGAAAGGTTTGAGAAGACGTGAACAGGAGGAATTGATGAAGATTGTCAAACAAACAGCTGCTTCCAATGATCCAATCTGGATGACAGGTGCCATCAAGTCTCCATGGGATCCTGACTACAAGAGAGAGAACCTCAAAGAGAAGTACGAGAAGGAGTTGGCTGAGAAGGCTCAGTTGCAAGAACTGGAGCGTATCAAGGCCGAGTTGGAAGAGGCCCAACAGAAGACCAGACTGATGACCGATGAGAACATGAAGAAGAAACACTGGTATAACTGGCGTTGATTCGATATCCAGTCATCCGATCACAATATCTATTTATATCTCCGCTCACGATTTGCAACGACCCGTTGATTATGACCCACAAATTTATCCCAATATTCACCACCTTCTCCTCGTCTATATGAAGCTCATGAATTCTGTACATATATACTCTTACATTTGTTTACCGTATGCTGTAGTTCATTGCCATGGGAGTCTTCCTTCTCTGAAAGCGGAGAAGGCACTTGATGCATTTGTGATGGCATTTGAAGCTAAACTCGAACCACTTAACGAACTCTGTGCCATATTGGCCTCATCAACTGCCTGGACGATTTTGGAGATGTTGGTCTCTATTACCATACCACCTTGTACGATCTCTTCCAGCACAGTTTGAAGTGTTTGCCAACCAAAGACCAAGTCCAATTCACAGACATTTTCGAAACACTTATCCAAACTTTGCACAAACACTTGGATCAAATCCAGGATGCCGAGTTCTGATTCTTGGTCATCCACAATGAAGACGAAGTATAATGTGGCGTATTGTCTGTATATCACTTTGATGTCATCGATACCTTCGAGTAATGGTGGAGCCGTGAGGAAAGAGGATTGTTTCGGGCTTCGTTGGGAGACGAGTTGATACACTTGGCGAAGGAGTTCTCTTTGTGTTTCAATGTCCTATTGGGGATAGTTAGCTTCCATAGTTCAATCATTTGCGGGGGATCATACGGCACTTACCACAGGCGTGTAGAATTTCATTAAACGTGGAAGACAGTCATTGTTAACTGGTCATTGGGTTTGTTAGTAGGTGATCTGGAGACAAGCGATCTTTCAAGATTGCAACTTACAGATCAGTACTGAGTGGATCATCTTGGTCGTATATAACGCTGTGTGGTCTATTGAAGGCAAATAAGAGAAATGGCAACCTCCTCAGCTTTTGGAGTACGTTGTATGCTACTGACGTAGGGTACTCGAGTCTTGACTGTGTGCCATGTGGGCGCGACTGGAAGTTGGAAGTTGGAAGCGTTGCGCGGTAAGAAGGGCACATAACCAATTTACACATGCGTTATCTACCCATCTCATACGATCCCCCACAACTTTTGGGGGTGTTCTTTAATGAATGATAAATTCAGCAACTTGGGAATGTTAAGATATTACAAGAACTACTGTTAAGATCAGCTGAATACGCAGAGAACTCAGAAGATCACCATGTCATACTCCAGGACAGACGACCAACTCTTTGGCCCACCACTGATACCAGATGACGTTCCCTACGCGTCAGTGCTGTCAAATCCTGACGAAGTACTCGACCTTGTCAATCTGATACGCCTCACAAGAGACTCCACCAGACGGCTGGAACGTATTGGCACACAAGTATTACAAGGCGTCAAAGAAGAGAGAGAAATACTGATGAAGGCACAAGTCTCCACGGGCGACACTTTGAAGTTGATGGACAGCATCCACCACAGTGGGGGTCAAACCATGGTGCTATCCAAGTACAGAAAGATGATAAGGGTCACACTGGATAACATCGGAGCGCTGGTGAGACTTTGCGATACCGTTGATCACGACATCACAACCGGTATAAGCTCAGTGCATACGACAAGCAGAGAAGTCACAGGGATGATGGAGAAGATCATGTCATAGGATGGTGAAGTGCCTCTTCTGATACAGTTGTTTGAACGACACGCGGATGACTTCACGGAGAGTTCCCGCTAGATGATCACCAAGGCGGACGAGGACGCCAGATACTACAAGGGCCTTTTGAAGATGGTGGTGAGATAGAGGAGCAGACTGAGTGAAGAGGTCAAAAATCTCCAGCTTGATTTCTCCAAGATGTGGGGTAAATTCAATCAGTGAGGGCTCTTCATGTATAGACCGGGAGTGATCGACTGCGAGATCGCGGGATCATCACCACAGGAAAAGTACCAAGAGATAAGCCACTTTACACTTTACGCTCTTCCGTGTAGTTCAGAGATAAGTTTGATAAACTATAACGATTTTAAACACTAAATGAAACCACCAGACAGTACAAACCACTCCGCATACACAGAACCACCCTTGATCCCCCATCACATCCGCTACAGACAGATTCTCGACGACCCAGACGAAGTGTTGGACTGTGTGAATGTGGTACGACTTCTTCGAGATGTAGTACACAGAATAGACCGCAATGGAGATCTGTTTCTGGAGCCAATAAGACGAGATCTAAAGGAGTTTGAACAACTGTCGTCTGATTTCAACAACTACCTTCGCAGTCAACTCGAGACACAGCAAAGATCACATCTGAAGGTTGAAGCGGCCGGGTTGGATGCGAAATTCCGCAATTTTTACCTCGAGTGTAAAGGTGTCATGGAAGATCTGGAAGGAATATCAGATATTTTCAGGACTGAATGTGAGAGTTATGCCATCCTTATGGAGCAATGCGCTAACGAGGAAGTAGGGTTTGCGGGCATGCGAGAAGCCCAAAGATCGATTCAACTGCTTCTCACTGTCGATAAAGTACTGGGTGGTAGTCTTGACTCGGCAATACGTATAGCAAACAACTTCCGTGCTATGCTTCGCTAGCTGAAAGACGCTGAAAGGCAATTGAAGAGTCGATTTGGGAGCTCCTCTTGATTGTTGGAAAGGCATACGACACTGACTTTTAAATGCCACAAGATGTTCACGCTGACTATTCCACAGCACTAGCGTAATAAGACAGTTTCTACGCCTCGGCAGGTATTTGTACAACATGGCATATCCATTTATTATCCAGTAATATGTGACATCCACTTACAACTTAGCAGTGAGGTCCTCGTACTCAGCGACACACTCCATTTCAACCAAGATCTTGTCGTTTGGGAACTGAACCATGATGCAGGATCTACCTGGCTGGGTGGTGAAGTGCTTCTTGTACACCTCGTTAACAGCAGCAGCATCCTCTCTTCTGGCAATGAAGAGCAACACCTTCAACACCTTGTCAAGGGAAGAACCAGAGGCCTCGAGGACCTTCTTCAAGTTGGCGATACACAACTCAGCCTGAGCAGCAGCACCCTCGGCGAGAACACCGTTGGCATCGACACCAACCTGACCAGAGGTGAAGACGTGGCCGTTGGACTTGTAAGCTGGAGACAAGAGTGGGTTACCGGCGGACTGGATGTCGTCCCAAGTGACTTTCTGGACCATTTTGAACTACAAGGGCTGTGTTAGTTGATCAAAGCTCAACAACCGCTCAGAGCATGAATACACTTACTTAGTGTTTAAGAGATGTGAGTTTCCCCAAGACAGCCTCTGTGGGCGATGTACGGGCTCAAATTGGCGGAGGGACATCGCTGGTTTTTATACGTTCCTGCCATATACAGATCGAAGCGATGAAGACGGCTTGTCCGCCCGACGCTCCGATAAGATTTCGGAGTTCCGAGACACTTTTTCCGACGCTTCGTATAAAAGTCAAGCGGAAGAACCTACAACTTCTTAAATTTCACCAGAGCTTAGGTTTGAGTCCCATGTATAGCTATTATGTGTTTTAACAATCAGTCAGAGTCAACAAGTTCCATAGCTTCAACATCTTCTGGAGCAATATCAGCTGGGTTTCCACCATCTGGAGCAACGACACCACCTTGACCCATAGGTAAGCCATTACCCCCATTCATCATCACCGGTGCAAACCGACCGGCTGGTCCCAATGGAGGGAACACTGGTGCTAAGAGCCTGTTCATCGGAGGTCTGCCATCTTCCATAATTATACCAGCACCCTATGGAATCACACGAGTAGTAGCAAATCCCAACTGATTTTGCATGTATGTCTTCAAGAGGAAGTCCCTCAATTGCTTGACTCCTTGACCAGAGAACACACAAAACAGTTGTCTTTGATGATCGTTGAAATCAGATGGTGGTTCACGGCAGAACTGCACAATGTCTCTATGAAGGAAAGCCCTGATACCCGTCAATGACAAGTGTGTCAATCTCGGGCATGACTGGAGCAAGAGAATGATTGGATATATTCCCAAGTTTGTGCAATAGGACAAGTGGACCCTTTCTAAAGTGTCGTTTGAACCTCTGCGTTGAATGAGCTCGATGAGACCAGCATCGTTGATATTCGAGCACTTGACCAAACCAATTCTCTTCAAGCGTTGTAAGGATGCCAACTCGATCAAACCGTTATTGGTTAAGTCAGTGCAACATGCCAAGTCGATGTACTGTAGACGATGACAGCCCCTAACAAGAAGGGAGATACCCTCGTCCGTGATGTTGGAACAATGACCCAGATGAAGGTAATGGAGGTTCTTTCCCAATCTCATCAATGCCTTTAACGAAGCATCTGTGATGTTCAAACACTTAGACAAGACAACGTTCCTTAGCCTTGGGGCGGCCTGTACAATTTTCTCAACGCTTCTATCAGTGACCTTCATACATCCTGTTAGGTCAACGATTCTCAATCTTTCGAGACAAAGGTCATCAGGGATATGTCTGAAAAGGTTGTCTGTGATGTTCATATTGTGTGAAATTCTGAACTCTCGAAGTTGGTCAAGCTCAGTGAAGAGGTATTTAAGTGAATCGTCGGTGAGGTTGAAACAGTTGTGAACATCAACTTCAATCAACGCCTTGCAGCGTGCAATAAGCTGGAAAATGGCATCATCCGTAATCTGTTCGTTATCCGAAATCTTCACTCTCTTAAGCATAGGGCAATTCTGAATGATCATCATGATGGCTTCGTTACCGATTCTTGGGCATCCTGGAGCATAAAGACCTTGAAGACGAGGGCAATTTTGAGCAAGTGCCAGGAACACCTCATCGGTTATCTCCCTGACTCCAGTCATATCAATCGACTGCAATTTTCGACACCCTTGTAATATGTTGATGATAGGTTGATGCGTTATCTTGGAGCAGTTGACCAGTGTGAGTCGTTCCAAGTTTATACAGCCTTGGAATAGGCCGAGGAAATCATCAGTGACCTTGTCGTAGACAAATGACAGGTTCAAGCGACGGATGAACGTTCGATAATCCCAGTAAGTTTCTTTTCTGTCCATCATCATGACTGCTGCAACTCCCTGTAATGACTTTTGGCTTGTCAATGCTGGTCTGTACCATAAAAGCTCAACAATCAAGTTAGCCCATCTTCTGCACACGGTTAAAAGCGGTACCAGGTCCGGTTTATGACTGATCTGTGAAAATATGAGAAGTAAGACTTCTGGCGGAACCATGCGAATTGGTCCTAATTCTCCGGTGCGTATTGTTGTGGTTGTCTAGTTCTATGTGCCCAAGGTGTCTCTCAAAGACATCGCAGAACCATTGTTGAACAGTTCTCGTCCTAGATAATCGTTGTCGTAGAAGAGTTGTTCGGATGAAGAGGGTTCTTTGCCCATTTTGACCCTCCGCGTAAGCGAGGAGACGGAAGACTCCAAGGATTGGTCGTTGTCACTATCCATGGCGAAACGTTGTGTTGATACAGATGTGAGGGGCGAGAGGTGGTGGGTGTGGTTCCGATGTTTTGTTTCTGGTTGGAGTTCAAGAGTGGTGGTAGATGGAAAGCCCACAGTTGAGTGATATTATCGATGGTCTCAATGAAAAATTTCTGCTGCCAGGGTGATGATCTTTCAGGCAGATGTGATTTACCAAATTTGACAGGGCGGTAAAGTTGCTTCAAAGGATGACTTCCTTGGTGCAAATGAGATAAATTTTGTGAGTAGAATGTGGCGCCTTGTTCAAAATTGGTACGGAAAGATGCACCGACGACCTGGTATCACACACAAGGAGATTTCACTCGATGGATTAGTACTAATAATGGATAAATCAAACGATAAGTTTCACCCCAAGTTGAAGTCATGTTGACAAATTTCTATACGCAACATCATGTTGGCGCGAATCGGAAATGAAAACAGATGTCTATCATCAGCTATGAACCGACCACTTCACGTGAATGAGGCCTCGGAAGTAAATGACTACTTGATACTACTTATCCAAAGTTATCATGATTATTCGTTAAGATGTATTAAAAATTACGTATTATAGTGGACATATCAGTATGGCACCGCTCTCTCACCAGTAGAGAAGTCATTCATAGGATTGTATGGCTGATTCATCGGAAACATCCCTGGTGGTTGTGATTGTTGGGGCTGTTGGTGATGGAACATATCGTAGGGTGGTTGATGAACAGCGTAATTGCTGTTGGGCATCGTTTGAGGGACATACATTGGGTGCATTGGCATCGGTGAAGGCTGGTAGTACTCCGGGAATGGCTGTAGGGGCTGAACGTTCTGCACTTGGCTTGGTTGAAGATTATGAGAGGCACTGGATCTCAACGATGGGTTAGATGAAGAACGTTTGTGAGAGTGGCCATTGCCGTTCGAGTTGGTTTTGTTCGACTTGGTCTTTCTTGAGGAGGATCCACTTGAATTACGGGTATGGCGGCTTTCACCCTTGTTGCCCAGTCCAACTTCGTCCATGAGTCTTTTGTAGCTCTAGCCTGAAGGGAGGTTCATGTCCATGAGGACCTTTCTCACCTGGTGAACTATTCTTTTGCGAACCTCTGGCTCCATCTGTGGATTGGAAACAAGTTTGCAAATAAAGACAGTGCCCTGAGCGCTGTCTTGAAGAACCACAGCCAACGTCTCAGGAGGGCTCACGAAGCCATGCCCAGAGTCACAACCGAATAGAGCGTCCAGGATGATATCTCTTGCTGTCACCTCATTGCGGTTGGTCAACAACTTGAGGATTGTTAAATTTGCCAGCTTATGGGTACACAACTTTGCCAAATGAGGAGCAAGTTTGGTGGCCAGTATGGTGTATCTGTTAGGCAACGTGCATGTATCCAAGAACCAAGTGACCAAAAGAGCTGCATTCTGATTGATAACCAAGTATTCAGCATACTGAACAATCGTGGCAGACAAAAGTGCCAATTGCTCAGGAGTGATGTCATTTCCCTCCAGACATGCACGAAGGGCTCTTGCACCGTATCTGTTTTGAGCGATGAGCCAAAACTTAGCCACCACGGCCTGGAAGATGAAGTCATTCCAAGGAGAGCCAAACTTGAGAGAGCACTAGATAACGTAGTTTCCGAACTGGTCGTTGAACAAAGGTGCACAATATGGCTCCAATGCCTTACACACTGCAATCTTCTGCAGAGGCGTATCAGCGACGTTGATTATCTTCTGAGCAGACCACGTACCATTCTTGTGAACACCCATCTGAGCCAGGTACGGAAGAACCTCTTTCAACATGATGCACTTCACTGAAGGCTCAGAGAACTCGAAAAGTTTCTGCACCACCGTGTTACCCAAGTAATCACTGGATAACTCTGGTAGTTCATCAAGCATTGCGATGGAAACTTCCTCCACATCCAATTCGTTCATCATTCCGCCATCAATGAGTTTACGCAATTCCCTTAGCTTCGGAGCATCAAACTGCCTGAGAACCAAAGGTGTAGGCAACGGGCCCAAGTCGGTGTCATTACCCTCGTAACGAAGTGCATTGCCAATCATATGAGCTATAGCACCAATGCCACCATCAAAGCCCATATCCTTAAGACACGACTTCAAGCCGTGTACAATCTCATGGAGAGATGGTGGGACATCCTCGCGTCCAACCCCTGTGGAGCTGCGGGAATCAGTTAGGATAGGCTCTTTGATCTGTGGTGGAGTAGGAGCCACATATGACGACTCAACATTGTCAGCTTTGACACTCTGTGGTGGAGAGGGCAGTTGATGGTTCTGAGGTTGTTGCTGATGATTCTGTTGAAGTGGAAGGATTTTAGCAAACGCAACAAGACAAGAGAACTGAGGAGCGAGCTCTTGATGATGAAGCTGGGCTCTCGCTCTCATAGCAGATTCCAGAGACTCAAACTCAACGAGGGCAGTTTCATTGCCAACAAACAGTCTGACACTTAAAACTTTACCGAAGTTGATGAGTAAGTTTGCGAGTGAGTAGAGTGTGGTGACATGTGCTGGCAGATTGGTGATCACAAGGGTATTCGTAGGGCCCAAAGAGGAGTCTTGGTAAGTTGAAGTCCAGTTGATCATCCTTGGATCTATGTTGTCTCTGAGCAAAGGTTCATTGAGTGATGGCTTTGACAGCATTGAAGGGATTTGCGGATTCTGAGGTGGTACTTCGCTCATGATGGATTGCGGGAGACCTCTGATCAGTGAGTGTGGGTGAGGAGAGGAGCCATTTTGGAAAGTTTGAGCTCTTGGTCTATTGACTGTAGACTCTGGTATAGCATCCAGCTGGTTTTGAATGGTGGACACGTTGTTGGCAAGTGGTATCTGATAAGCCTGCAATTGAAAATGTGGAGGCTCATTGAGCGGGGCGATGTTTGTAGAATAAGCCCTGGCACGACCCATGTGTTCCTCGTGCATAGCCGATAAAGGTTCTTGAGGGGCATCCATGGTAGATGTCTTGGTAGTTGTGATAGTCATTGTTGGTATCTGTCCCATGTGCTGATTTGACGTCTGGAATGCCGGTGCAGGTGTTGGAATGGACAGGCCTGATGGGAGGGTACCTTGCGTGGAGTCTGAGCTCCAGATTGAGTTTGACTCGGATATGCTGAAAAGGGAACCCGAGCGGCCTCTTCCACGCTATACAGAGGATAGCGGCTGAGCGTCTAGATTGGAAGGGGCAGAACTCTGCAGTGTCAACGCTTCGAAGTTGAGTACGCTTGGATCCAGGGCGGTGTTGGGGATTCCACCAAAGGAGGGCGAATACTTGGAAGCTGAACCTGGGAGAACGGAACTTAGACTATTTGACTGGAGCCTGGATGGTAGTGTTCCTGCTCTTGAACGGGTCCGGAAACTTCCAATGTTGTTATTTGTAGTAGATGCAGCTGAAGAGGCAGGAGTCTGTTGGCCGATGATTTGTTCACCAAATATCGACGACGAGGGCGAGTGTGATCGTTGTGGCGAAATCGACAACAGGCTGGTTTGGTCTTGGTTATCACCAGGTACATGTAAGAAAGAGCGCAGCTCCTGATTGTTATACGTCATGATGACAATGAGCTCAATGTTCGTAGTGAGGGTAAATCACAGCCTTTCTCTGATCAGCGGTCTTTAAGGATTGGACGATCAATGTGGTGAGGTAAATGGACTTGGGATAGTCAGCGAAGGAAAGCCAGATTGCTATTTGAGGAGGAACCTGTATGACATTGTTAGTGTCTAGGCTCTGAAATTAAGATGAAAATGCGAGAGCTAGAGGGTCTTGTCAAGACTGAGCATCCGTTGAGGAACTGAGACTAAATTGAATGATTCCCTTATAGTCTTACCCAGGTTGATTGACCTCGGAGTTTCAGATCACAGCAAGAGAAGAAACATACCTATTTCCAGTTTCCAGATTCAATATAGGATATTGTGGTGGAAAGTTGATCAAGACTGTGTCGAACAATAGTGTCAATGAGTGGTGAGATGCGATGAGCTTCCTGAAACTTGCGACTTCCCCGGCTCAAAATGTCAGGCACTTTCTTAGTAGGGTGTTCGTACAATTGTAAAGTGTCAGAAGGAAAGTAATGTGGTGAGTAAGAGTGAGAAATAGAATTCGGTGAGTGTGTATTTCAACGATCTATGCTCGTAGAAGGCGTGAGAAAGACCAAGTCGAGTTGTATCCCACACCGCAGCTAATTTGGCCACTGTGAGCAAAATAGGAGGTGAAGCACTTGTCGCGTTACGTAGCCGGCTGTTGGGTTCTGGAAGCCGCGCCGAGCTTATGGCAGCCGGTACACCGGTACAGTCGGAAACGGGCGTGGGGCAGGGAGTCTTTCTGTGACAATTTTGAAACACCAGAGACATTGACTACGAGAGGAAATCAACAGTGATTCGTATCAAATATACAGCAACTCTCAAATTTCAATACCCAGTCTATAATCTCTAATTCAGGCCCCCCATTGGAGTGCTCTGTCGGCTAAAGTTCACCAGCTGAGCACAACCGGGTTCAGTTCCGAAGGGTTCTAGGCCTGGATCGCGAAAAGGGGCGATTACTAGGGGGTAGAGGTGGGTAAACGACCAACCTAGTTCATTCTCCCACAGAATTGCTGGAGAGACCAATGCAATTGGGTCCAGAAAGATTATGTTACCCATCACAGTAACACGTCCTACCATATCACATCTAAATCACTCCCGAGTCTCTACTGTTGCCTGACTCAAGCCCTAGCCCCACAATTCGTTCATATTGTGGAATCTGGACATGTGTGGAGCAGCTCCATATTGACACGTGCTAGAGTGACAGATTTTCAACAAACCCCAGCAATGCGCTCCGCGAATGGTTACTACAGAAACGTCCAAAGTTGTCCAGAACTAGAGAAATGTAAACAAGTAAACAAGACGGCCCAACTGGCAAGGGACCAGGGTAAGAAAAAAAACCCGTTCAGCTTCAAGATTCGATCGATTTGGTTTGTTTTTGTTCCAACTCTAGGATAGATCAACTAAGTCAGACACGACCATTCAATCGCTCTCACTAAACATCGCATTGTTCTTCTGAACCAACCTACTCTTTAATTCCACCTACACACGCAACAACAACACCATCGTCGACAGTTCATCCACTTAACACTAGCCTCAAAACATGCAATTCGTGGACGAAGGTGATATCCTCTCTTCAACACCGGTGAAGACCAAACAAGGCGCTTCAGATGTCGCAATCAAGATGAAGCAGGAGAACAGCTCAGTGACAGATCTTCTACAAGCCATTGACAAGAACATCTCTTCCGCCTCATTGGACGTCATTGAGAACGACTCATCGAAGAGCATGTCAGCTAGCTTCAACACATCCGATGACAATCCAGTGAAACCTCTCAACGTGAGAACTTCCAGTACTACATCCATCTCTGATAATCCATTCCTCTCGGAGTCTGTTATGGAGGACATTCCACGCGCACCATCGTATGACGAGTTGGAATTCAACACTAGACTCAACAGAGAGCTATCCATCTCCAAGCTACACGGCCCAAGTCTATCCAGAACTCTTTCATAGAAGATGGGACGCTCAGCAAGCTTCAGATCGTCTGCCCCAAACACAAGAGACAACTCCCCTTCAAAGAAATCTGTGTGCTTTGAGGAATCTCCTCCAAAAATTCTCGAGTATGAACAAGTCACACCAGAGAACTCGGATGACTCTCTTGAACAAGACAACAGTCCACTTAGATCGAGTTGGGCAGGGAAGCTCAAATAGTCTCACCACCCACTGCCACCACCTCCACCTCCTCCAGCGCATTTCGTTCTCACGCCGTCTCCGCAGAAGGACACCACAATTGGCTCCAGTGATGAAGATACTCGTGACTTCAGTATAACAAAAGAAGAGCTCCAGAACCACTCTATCACACTGGAACAGAGACTTGGACTCATGTTGGACTCAAACGAGTTATCTCAAAGAGTACAAGAGGATGAAGTAAACAGAGGTTCAAGCAGTCCAATCAGATCGGTCATGCAAAAGGAACACAACCTTCTTCTCAGTATCAGGGACAAGAACGACATTGAACAAGAATAGTGCTTGAGAGACGCCTCTGAGATGTTTGAGCAGGACCTACGCAATATCGACCAGTCAAAGAACATCCTGAGATTGGACCCTGTATTGAAGAAGAAGAACTCCAACAACTCTCTACGCGATGAAGAAAGAATGCTCACCACTAATGTTGTCGCAGCTACAACTATACCTATTGTCCTCGATGATGGTATGAAAGGGGTGGATCCAGGTTCTCTACCTGCTAACGAGGAAGTCCACAGCATCTCTGAGTCTACTATGGACTCTTTTGCATCTGCTTCCAACATCTTTGAGAACGAGTCTCTTGAGCATGCAATTCAAAAGGAGACCGAATCATCCAACTCTATTGCCACTCTACAGAATGATACCGAAGTGGAAGGACAGAAGACACACAGGAAGAAGTTATCAATTAGTGAGTCCATCAGCTCGTTCCTGTCTTCCCTTGGTGGAAAGAAAAGCACCGAAAAGGATGATGAGGAGATTGCACCAGAACCGTCCGTCATTGAGATAGACCCTTCAGTTGATGACAAGGAGGTGAGTTCGAATGTTCATACAGAAGAAGAAGCTGAAGTGATAGCGCCATCTCCAGATGCGGTTGAAGAGACTGAACTCACACAGAGAGCTGAAGCCGTTGAGCTAGTGGACGAACAACAGCTTGAGGCATTGGAAGAGCAGCAACAGATGGATATTCAGGAGATTTCAATTAAGAACGCTGAAGAGCCACAAGAGAATGACATTCAGGAAGATGCACTTCTACCATCTCCAGTGATCAAGGAGAACACTTCCACAACGGAAGAAGTGGATGCTGTACCAGTATCTCAAGGGCCATTACTTGATGAGATACCAATCAAGGAAGAGAAGTCCTTCTCGACCGAGTTTAAGGAATCGCTAATGTTCAACAGCTCTGGTAGCTTTGATGAAAGCTTCAACGCCATTTCCGATACCACAAGAGAATTGAAGAGTGCTCTGTTGAAGGAGCTGGACCACACGACTGAAGATGTTGAATGTGCCGAGGATGTACATGTTGAACAGCCTCCAGCCGTTGTGCATACAGAAGAAGAATCAGCCCCAACAGTCCACATGGCCTCTAGTGCAGTACAAACCAGCTCAGTTGAGGTTGAGGTAGCAGTACAGACAGATGATCTTGGTGTTGATGATGACTTCGGTGCCTTGAAGTCACAACTCTCCCTTGATGATAGTGAAAATGACATTACACAGGAAAAGGAGACCAAGAAGATGTCATCTACACTGCCTTCTTTCAACAGCACTCTGTTCCACGATAAAGTTCCAGACAACGATGAAGAGACCTTCTACACACCACCAACAAATTACATCGACATTTGGCACAGTCAGAACTCCCCTCCAGTCTTGAACAGTGCGATTAGGTTAGATCCTGCTAACGTCAGAAAAGTGTCACCGCCTCCAGATATCTTAAAGAGATTGAGTACCAGAAGATCTAAGCACGACCGTGCCGAGAAGATCACACTAGACTCTACTCAGTTGAAGCAGGAAGATACTGGTTCAAGAAAGAGATTGAGTTTCTTGAAGGAGGATTCATTTGTGGCCACATCGGTGT
Source organism: Petasospora meyerae (assembly GCA_030462915.1). Classification (NCBI taxonomy): domain Eukaryota; kingdom Fungi; phylum Ascomycota; class Saccharomycetes; order Phaffomycetales; family Wickerhamomycetaceae; genus Petasospora; species Petasospora meyerae. The sequence continues at coordinate 70,354 of JAKVQR010000158.1, read as the reverse complement.
CTCAGCCTTCGTTGATCAAGGTGGAGTCCAAAGATAGATCGTTTGATTTCAACAGTTTGAGATCCCAGTCAAGTGCCCCTGACGTGTCTAATGTTCTTGGCAACATCTCTGGATTGTCACTACCAGATATCAGCCAGTCCTCAGATTTCGCCACTGCCTTTAAGGAATGGGACCAGAGCAGCGCTAACTTGGAGACTGATACAACAAATGTGCTTCCTAACCAAGAAAGAGTTCCTCAATTGAGAACCATCTGGGGTGTCAACGATCAGCTCAACACGGACAACCACAACACACATGTCGATACACAAGATCTTTAGAACATCCTGGCTTCTAGAGCTATCGGTCAGAACGTCCAGATCACAAGACCTTCTGCTCTTGGGGAAGCCGTCCGTGTCACCGCCAACCATGAGGACTACGGTGTTGATGTCGAATACGAGTCTCACTACAACGAACCAGTGCCACAGCAACTACAGCCGCCGCAGCAACAGCCTCAGCAGATACCTGAGAAGCCAGTTGTACAAATCACCCCAAGAATGAGATCATTGGTGAAGGAGCCTGGTTTCTCTCTCAAGGTGAAGTCGGTATCACCTGCTCGTTCTCCAAAGAAGCAGACTTGTTCGACCAAGCTACTACAACCTGCAGATGAACCTCCTACTCAGATTCCATCTACCACTCCTGCTACCGCTCCAAAGGGCGCTTCGAGTTTGATCACTGCTGTACTTCCACCATCAACCACCACTGTTCTCAGCGATGAAGAGATGGCGAAGACTGTCGTTCCAGAAGTCGACAATCTTGCTTACGAGAAGACTAGAACGAAAAAGAAGAATGAGGAGGATAACGTCAGAACTCCACTTGCTGCGTTGAAAGACACTAACTTGAACCAGAGAAGCGACGTTCCACCGCAGAGAGAGATGAGCGTCCAGACGCAGCAGCGTTCCGTTAGCCAACACAGTGAGAACTATAAGCTTGGAAACGACATTGTCTTGAACAAACGTGATTCCAGAATGAGCATGTTTGAGCCTTCTACATCTGCTGAGGATCTGGGACATCTATACCTCCATTTGGACAACTTGAAGGGAATCAAGCTGGACAACTTCAAGAACCACAAGGCTACTTTCGTGTTGTACATTGACAACGGCAAGCACGTCATCTCTACGCCTAAGATGACACTGGACAAGAACGTTTCTGTGGACAAGGAGTTTGAGATTGTTGTTGACCAAGATGTGACAGATCTCCACTTCACTTTGAAAGTGCAGTTTGAGAAGCCTGAGTACGAGTTGGTTGAAGTTGTTGAGAGAATACCATTGAAGAAGCCTGGTATGATGAGCAAGCTCTTTGGTGTTAAACCAAAGTACAGAGTGGAGAAGAACTTTGTCTCGAAGAGGATTGTAAATGATCCATGGGAGAACAAGTTTGCCAACGATGGCAGCTTTGGTAAGAACAAGATCACCTTTTACAGCAAGGAGAACGACGTGACTTCCAAGAAACAGACATACGTTGTTGAACTGTTCAACCAATGGGAAACTCGCGCACAGAATGGTAAGAAGTACCACATGCCTCCACACTTGATCGGATCCATGGACATCACCATGATGTACATTCCTCGCACGTCACCGTTGGAGACTCTACCACCATCGATCAAGATTGCGGAGTCTGTCGCTCGTCATCTTGTTGAACAGGCGAATGTGAGATACGAGGGCTACCTTTTCCAAGAAGGTGGAGACTGTGAGTTGTGGAAGCGTCGCTTCTTCAAGATTGAAGGCACAAAGCTGGTTGCTCACCATGAGATGACGAAAAAGCCTAGGGCGTTGATCAATCTGCTGAAGGTTGTTGAGATTCTGCACAACGGTAAACGTAAGACGAAAGGACAGAGAAACGTCACCGATGAGATTTTGATGAACACTGGCTTCAAGCTGAAGTTCAAGAACGGTGAGATCATCACGTTCAATGCTGAGACAGATGAATTGAAGACACAGTGGATCTCCAAGCTCGAGAAAGTTGTCAGTATGAACAAGTTCCACCAGCCATGGGTCAGAAACCTTGCCCAGAAGAAGCAAAACACACTAGTATGAACTAATACCCTACACATGAAATGAACAATGATCTGTAATATACAATGTACACAATTCCCCTTGTTTTCTCTCTCCTGTGCTCATCTACGTCCACGGTATCTGCGACGACCGTTATCTCTTTCCCTGTAGTTTGACTGTTCGCCGTTATTTTGCATCTGGTCAGACTTCTCGAAGTCTCGATCGCTCTTGTCTCTATAATCCTGGTTTCTCTGTGGACCCTTTGGTAAGTTGTCCAGAGCTGCTGGTCCGCTGGGAAGTGATGGAATATCGTTGTTATTGCTGCCGTTGTTATCCGATGTTGATGAACCAGCAGGTGCTGTAGGCATCACAGGCATCTGGGGGAACCCAGGTGGTGGCGCAAATCCAGCAGGAAGTGTAGGCATCTGCGGTAGTCCAGGCATACCAGGCATCGCAGGCATAACTGGCATTGAAGGCATCATCATTGGCATCATCCCGAGTTTCTATGGGTTGTAGTTGGCACGCAATTTGTCCTGCTTAGCACAATACATCGTCCATGTGACTTCATTGAATCCGTAGTTGAAGTACTCAGATACGTCAGCACCCGGTTGTCTCCATGGCTTCTCTTTCAGATCTTGGATGTTGATGGATGTGATTGGCTTGCCGTCGTACTCGCCCACTTTGTTGATGTCTACTCCCTGGACGCGCGTGATGGTGGCCTCCGTACTAGCTGGCTGTGCACTGGCAGTTGTCTTTTCAGTCTCAATAGCCACTTCTCCGAGTGCTTCTGGAACGACACATGATGCTGTCTGCGCTTCTGTCGTTGTTTCTGTTGTGGTAGCTCCTGTTGCCGTGGTGGTAGTGGCACTCGCTTGGGCAGGCACCGCTGTAGTCTCTGGCTCAGAGGCGATGATGAATTCAATATCAGAATCTGAGTCATCTTCCTCTTCTTCGTCGTCGTCATCACCATCGTCATCCCCTTCTCCACTTTCTCTGTTGTTACCAGCTTCACCACTTCCTTCTTCTGCACCTTCTGTGTTGGCCTTGGAGGCGTCTGGTTGTGGTGCTGTCGTTGTAGAAGTTTCGTCTTCGTCTCCGTAGAGGAAGGCATCGTCGTCGTCTTCAATTGATGACATTCTCGAGTAGTTGATCAGATATTGGAGTAGATCATAGTTGATTTCAGGATCCGTGCTGGTTGTTCATCACAGAGAAGTTTACTCGTTTTCCGCCAACACCTACACGGGCCAGAAAATTCACCGGGGATACATAACCTTGCTCCTTTCGTCACACTACAATAATGCCCAACTTATACCGATGAATGCACAATTGTCCAATAAATACAAATATAAATACACACTATATTATATCAGATCTCCTGTTGAATGTCTCTAGCCAAAAGACTCTTGCTGACAGCCTTCGAAGTGCACACAGTTGCAGTCCCAGTCTTGTTCTTGGTAGGTGACTGTGTTGGCTTGGGAACAGTATAGACCTTATCAGCACCGGGTGGGAGATTGTAGAACCATCCTCTTGACTTCATGATGTTCATGAATGCATCAATAGTCTTCAAGTTGCTGAGTGTGGAACGCGAGCCAATGATGATCAGCTTCTTCTTCGATCTCGTGATGGCAACGTTGAGACGTCTCCACTCGCGCAACAATGAACCAACATCGTTTCTCTTATTTGATTTCACCAATGAGATGATCACACAGTCCTTGTCACGCCCCTGGAACTGATCCGCAGTGAGCATTTCGATCCCCTTTCTGTTGGTGAACAAGCGGTAAAACAAACGCAGCTGTGCCCTGTAGAACGACATCACACCGATACTCTCCTCCGAGACACCACACTTCAGCATACACTCCACGATCTGGTACACAAGCTCGGCCTCCTTAGGGTTCTCAATGTTCTCTTTGAGACTTGTTTCTTCACATCCTCCGACTTCGTCATGGTTGAGGAAGATTACCTTGCAATTCTCATCCAGGATTCGTTCCATCCAGTTCCGTTCTGGATTCGTATCTTGAAGCAACTCCGCTAATCTCTGCCTGTTAGGAATCTCTAAAAACTGATTAGCAACCTCTGGAGACCCACACTTGAGACGGCCGTCGTAGATGATGGTGTTTGACAGCAGCATGATGTCACTGCACATACGATACTGGTAACTCAAGTCGACAACAGCTCCAGGGTGGGCTTCACTCAACATCTTGAATAAGGACTTGGATAGACCAGCTCTGGCATCAGGATTCTGAACCAAGGGTGGTAGCTGGTAGTGATCTCCAACAAGAACAAACTTGTCACAGAATCTCAATGGACCCAAACATGCAGGCATCGACACCTGAGAAGACTCATCAACAATGCAATAATCAAACCTTCTCTGCCTGAACACCCAGTCATTGATTCCCAAACAAGTAGTTGCCACAACAGGTGGATCCATAAATACCGTCTGTATGTCTTTGGAGTTCTTAACTTCTTTGTTGTATGGAGAAAAAACACGCACGTCTTGATGCACACGAGCAATGGATCCCAATCTCAACACACCGATCCCATCCTCTTTGATCTTCATCAGGATGTTGTCAACAGCAGAGTGCGTGTAAGAGGTGAGCAGTACAGTCTTGTTGTTTTGTACCAAAAATCTGATCAGTTGAGCAATGACGGTGGTTTTACCTGTACCAGGCATACCCAAGAGTAAACTGAAATCATTGGCACTCAGTACCTTCTCAAAAGCAAGTACCTGATCTGGGTTGAATGTGTGATTCGGTTCGAGTTTGTGAGGGAGAGGTGTAGTTTTGAAAGTTGGCTTCTTCCCATTGACAATTATGTCCCTTCTCTTTTCATCTCCACTTTTGAGGAACAAGTTAAGCACGTTGAATCTTGCCAGTTTCATACCGTGGAACATCTCATCCTTATCAATGCGATACGTGAGACTCGAGTCAAAGTCCTGTGGATTCTCCAGTGGTCTCAACAACGTCTGGAAGGTCTGATTGTTCTTGGGATCGAAGTCCTTACCCTTCAACGTGTTGTTTTTCAGTCTTCGATTAGCCCGGATCACAATGGTGTCCGGCCAAACATTCACGATGAATCCAGAACACAGAGCATAATGGCCCTTCTCATCGCTAACAATGATTCTATCGTGTTTGCTCAACTGGGATACGTTCATAGCAGGTAAATCAACCCCACTTCTTCTCTTGAAAGTATGAAGATACGTCATGCTGTCATCCATAGTGTCGTCATCTGCAGACTCTGTAAGGACCAAGTTGGAAAGACACTTACCGGAGGTCTTCTCTCTTGTGGTACTCTCAGTGAGAAAGAGATCCCTCTTGAGCAAGTTAATGGTACCTTCTTCTTTCGTGATCAGATCATCCCAGTAGTTGAAGAACTCAAGATACTTTGGATTGTTCAAGTGCTGTGTCAAAGTTGTGAAGAGGCCCGGTGCCAATCCGCTGTTCTCCTCCGTACCTTCCTCTTTCAACTTGTTAATGGTCATACAAGTTTCAACGGCATAACAACGATCACATTGGCTCTGTCTGACAATCTCTGGCAATTCCCTCGAACCTTCCTTCATGAATCTCGAAAGGTTGTTTCTGAGCATCATCAGTTCCTTCACCTCAAGTTTGCTCACCTCGTTCTTCGAAGTTTCACGGATCTTGGTATAGACAAGCATGAAGAAGTTCACATCCATCTCGTATCGATCTTTCATCAGCAGTGTGTACAGAGCAGCTTGTGATTTGTGGGAGATGTTGGTTCTTGCTCCTGACTTCAACTCCATAGGAACCGCAAACTTACCGGTGTTGTGTGAATCACTCAAGTACGCCTCAATGGTAACGTCGATGAGACCTCTCAGTCCATAGATAGGAGACCAGATGTTTTCTTCGATGTCAATGATATTGCTTGTTGCAAAGAGTGTACTCTCCTGTTGACCTCTTACTCTGATGGACGAAGATAGTTGGGGCTTTTGCTTGACATAAAGCTCATACCACGTCTTGATATAGGGTAAGTGTTGTTTGACTTGAGCCCTAACAGATTCTCTTGTTTCTTGAATGGAAAGAATGTTCAACAACTGGGAATCGAGTTCGTTCTCCACCAATGATTCCATGAATGGGATCTCACAGTGCTTTTGATGTAGTACTGCTTGGAACACACAATGTACAATCTCTCCAACAATGAGATGGATGTTAGAGTCACCTGGGAAGTCAAACCTCGTCTTGAGCACTGATCTTCGTAAACAACTGATAGTGTCACTCACAAGCGTGGCTGATAGAAGAATGTCTGGGTTCCATACCAAGAGGTTATCACTGTCCCTATCCACTATGCGAGTCTGATCGCCAACAATGTGGATGACATCCTTGGGTTCAATCGGCAGCGTCTCCCAAAAGTCTCTGATGAAGATTTTGACAACGTTTCCAGACCCATCAACGGTAGATAATAACTTCTGTGGCTTCTTCTTGCCATTTACAACGTAAAAGTTCTGCAAGACGTTCGTCACCTGATATCGATGAACACCTGGTCTCTCCACTGCGGCGTTGGCAAGATTGATATCCTCTCTTTTGAAGGAACTGACTCTTGTATCCGTTTCTTCGATGTCTTTCTTGAAAATCAGCTGTCCTTCCCTATCAACTGTGATAATTCGTTGCTGCTGTGTCGAGAGCACTGCAGGTTGTTGCGACTGCGTTTGTTGTGGCTGAGTGGGGTTGGATATCCGTGGTTTCTTGAGTAATAGATCATCTAGCTCATCACCAAAGTCAGAAAAAGAGTCTTCGTCCATGTCATCTGAGTTTGAAGTAGTAGGAAGAACTGGCGTGTCAGCAGTTTCAGACTCTTTGTTATCCAGCTCTGGTTCATTTGGACACTTTTGGCTCTTTTTCACTAGTAAATCATCCAGCTCATTGAAGAAGTCCATGTCATCACTAAAAACATCACTGGAATCTGCACCTTTCTTTGTGGGTACTTCCTGTTTGGATTGTGGTCGCTGTATCACCAGCTGTTCACCGCCTTGAGCATCGGGTCTCTTGATCACAGCAGGGGTGTACTAGCTCACATCACACGCCAGTCTGGAAGGAGTACAATCTTCTTGCAACTTCCCCATTTGTTTCGGTGGGATCACGGATGGTGTCATTGGTGTTGACAGGTCTGTAGAGAACCCCCTCTCTACCGTGCTGATGAGACTGGCGATGTCTTTCTTCTTCGTGCTTGTAGCTGTTCGGCTGATGGGCGTGGAGAGTCCAGGGAATGATTTGAGGAGTCTTCTCGTCTTTTCGGAAAGCGGTTTGCGAGATGATAGAGGACCATGTGGTAAAGTATGGCTCCTTTTAGCTGGCTGTATAGGTGTGGGTTGTTTCTTCATCTCCGGTGAGTCGCCATTGTGCATCAGATTGTCGTAGTTGATCCCTTCAAATTTCTGCGGCAGATTCTTCATCAAATTCACTGGTGAGATTTTAATCTACTGATACTCCTTAATGGGTGAAGACGGGAGGTTCTGTATCTCTGCCGGGTCAATTATGCGGTTCTCTCTGGGAGTTGGTGCCCAAGAGATATGGTCATCTGAACTGAGGTTGTCTGCTGGTTTCAACACCACAGAGGGGCGAGCGGGCGAGACTTTCCTTACTGTTTCTGAGAAGTCTTCTTTTGGCCGACTATTTTTGAAAGGAGTCGATTGTGCGTTCCCTGTGAGTGTATTCTTGGGTCCAAAGACGTATTTGGTGCGCTGCTTGGTGGCAATTGGAGCATCTTCTCTGTTATCTTTCTCCTCACGAGGGCGCTTCGCCTCGTTTTTGTCATGAGGTGCCATCTTTGGTGATTGGAGATCACCTTTAGAGTTAGAGGAATTTGTATTGGGTCTTTGTCAGTAGATAATATATGAGATGAAACTCATACAGAGAAGTCAACCATCGCTATAAATCAGCTTGTGCGCGTTTGTTTTGAATTTCGCAACAAAGCGCGTCAGGTTCCTTTTTTCGTGTTTTGGCACACGGCCTGTTGCTGCCATTTGGCGCAAAAAAATAGAGAAAGTCTACGAATGATTAGGGATCAAGCATTATATTCGTTACTTCGTGATCTCATGTTGGGTATTCAAATCTAAGAGCGACAGGGTATTATGAGTCAAGCCTCATTGTCGTCATTTTGCTGTGGCTTACTACCGGTATCCTCTTCCCTCGTAGAGTCCATCAAGAGCTGGTTCTCCAACGTATTTTGTTGCAACTCACTCAAGAAATCTCCATCTTCAGCCTCCTCATGTTCATAGTTCTCATCATCGTAGCTTGGTGGAGCAGCAGGTAGTGAATTCAGTGTGATGTCGTCCAACAAACTGTGGGACGAAGCTGATTGGTAACCGGCACCTTCGTAGAAGTCAGGAGGATTGATAATGTCTTCATCATCCTCATTAGAGGATTCGATCAACAGGTCCTGTCCAATGGAGTGATAGTCTGGTAATGGTGGTCTGTTCCCCTCACGTACTCCATAGAACCATTTCTTGATGTTTCCCTGGATGAAGACATATCCTGTCTTTCCCAAGTTCACGTGCAATTCACAAGGGTTGTTCGAGCCGATAGTAGGGAACAAGTTGTTCATTCTCATTCCTCTGATGTGACCACCAACGGACTTTTCACTAACCTTTTTACCGTTCCTCGTGAAGAAGATGGTACCCGAGCGTACTCTGTAACCAACACCGACAACGTCACCTTTTTGTAAACGAGGGAATGCACTGGCTTCCAGGTCGGACAGTTTGAAGCTGTTGTTGACTCTTCTTGAACCGTTGGAGTCATACGCTACTGAGTAAAGATGTCTTCCTGGTAGTCTGAAGTATGGGTATGGTTTGGTTGAAAGACCCACCGAAATGATTGTGTCCTCTGGTGACTCGATGTGGTAAAGCTTGGTTTCAAAATAGTAAACATCATTGATCTTAGGAATAGGAAGGTTAGTCTGTATCGAGCACTGGTAGTCGAAACTGTTGAAAGAGAGTTCTGTCTTATCGTTCACTGTGATAGCGTCACCCGGTAAGTTTGGATCGGGAATGAACTCCCAAGCGTCAACACCTCTTTCCTGTATTATGAGGTGGTCTGAGAGTGATAGTGGTTCATTGAAAGGAGGGTGTTCCTTGATGTAGTCCTGGCCTGAGCGGAACAAATTCTGTTCATTAGGCGATAGTTCGCTCAATCGTTCTTCAATCTCAAACTCGTCATCCAAAGAACCCGGGATGAGGTTCTCCAACTTCAGTCTTCGTGAGTGTATACACGTTGTGACGACGATGTATATCAGACTGGCGGCCATCCCCAGTGCAAAGATACCAGCAATGACTATTGTGACGATCATGAAGAACATTGCCGCGTCTTCGTCTGAGAATGGTGACTGTGGTGGTTTCCCTTGAGGTGTGCCGTCATCTGGATAGTGGTGTGGCGGTACAGGGAGGGGCATGGACTATACGAGGTGTACCAACATGGGGAGTAGTAAGTGGTATTCAAACATCGTTGTGGGAATGATCGATGTATGAGTGTATGATTAGTGTGAGACGGTCCTGCGTGTTCTGTAGGCACGAATAGGGGAAGAGGGGGAATTAGCGAAAGACGCAGATAAATCGGTTTGTATAGCGCTGGAAAGGGATGCGAGATTTATGAAGCGTGTGAGAAAAGTCCCTCTGTGCCTTCTGTCTGCTTGATTTGTCTTTTTATCTCGTGGCGAGTCGTTTGTGTTTCAGCTATCAGCTCAAGTGACACACTTTTCCAGATAAATTTGAACCGCCTCCTTTCCAAATTCCTCCCGCAAAAAAGATCCGACCTTTCCTCTCAAACAGATAACGGCGGCGCAGAATTTCGTAATTTCTGGAAATCTGTCTGTACTAGAGTGGCGCAAAATGGGATTATGTAACAACCGAGGTGGCTTTCGGCCTTTCTGATTCATCATCAGGTACTTACTGATTTACCACTGCTTACCCACTGGAAGAAACAATTCACACAGACGTCCAACAGAAGAACCACTCAAGATGTCGATCAACTTTATGGGACAGACGAAGAAGCGGGTGGTGAATATTGGCGGTGGGTTCCGTCAAAATAGAGCCAATCTCCTGCAACAGACATAGAAGGAAAGAGAGAGAAGAGAGAGGGAGAAGCAGCGACAGATGGCACTATCGACCATCCAGAGAGCTTTGAAGAGAAGATTAGAGCTCTATAAGTTCCACAAAGAGGTCTCGCTAAACTGGACGCCGGAGAAACTGGAAGAGTATGGCTACGATCTCAATGGCATGGTGTTCCTCTTCAATACTTTCTACGCCGATGTATACAAGGACAACCACACCAATGCTTCGTTTCAATTGCAATTCCTTCACCACATTATCCTCAGAAATGACGACCATGATGTCTCGTGGGTGAACTAGCTCAATCTTGTTGCCACTTGTGCAGACATCATCTCACAGATCAACCCTGAATCAACAGCAAGATTGCAGGATCTCGAACTGGTTCTGGAATTGCTCGATACACTACATGACTCAGTAAAGGAACACATAAGGCATTGCAAGGTCAAGGTTATTCCATCCCTCACAAATGTTGCTGGACTTTTACACTCACACGCCGAAACGTTAACGAAGGTGATCGATGTCGCCTTTAAGTATGCCCACCAAAACGTCTCGGACTATCTTGCATTCATATCTTCTCCACAGCTTCTATCTCTACCAGAATTCCGCATCAACACAAGTGTCATTGCTCAAACGAACGAGGGAATTCAATTGCCTTTCGACAAATTGGCAAACCTCAACGTGCTGCGGGCTCTTATTGACAAATCATCCGCCATATCGAAAGACCTCATACTCGCAATAACAGTCATTGTATCCAGTCTTGAAACCGAGCCGCTGTATACCAAAGAGGAGATCACATCACTTTCAGATAACGAAGAAACGCACCTTGGGACCACTCATACAATAATTCCTGATGATATCAACAAGACTCTGAAGAAACTATACAGTCGAGACTTCATATCACAGGCTGCCTCATTCATCGGAGACACTAACGAATATCCATTACTGTTCAGCTCACTGATTGCACTCAAGCCAAACTTGAAGTCCACGCTGATCATCTATATGATCCCTACGTTGTTCGAATCGATGTTGGATTCAGTGATGTCCCATAGTGTGTCTCAACTGTTCCAAGAGACAAGTGAGAGTTCCATATTCATCACCACTACAGACTTCATCAGGCGGGTCTTTGTCGACGAAGTTTCATTCATCAAGCACGATCTCTTCTTGTTTCTTGAACTACTCCAATACAGACTCATCATCGCCAATGACTACGAGTTGTTTACCAAGTATGGGTTGACAAGAGACAAGTTTTCTGCATTGGCGTTGTTCCTCAAGAAGTTCGTGTTCAACCTGATCTGGAATGAGCGCAAGATTGTTATAACAGAGTTCGCACAGACACAACAGTTCCAAAACTTCAAAGATCTCTGTTTCGAAGTGTTATCACAGGTATATCTTAAAGACACACGTTTGAAAGTTCTCCCTAGTGGTGCTTGGTTACTCGATTCACAAGCACTGGACCTCTCACACATAGTGGATGTTATTGCCACGTACGATGAGAAGAAACACATTGATGACGATGAGGACCAAGTGTTGGCGGAGTATATCGAGTCTCTGAACTTCAACACCAAGGCAAAGTTGCAGATCTACCTCAAGGCCCCATTCTTCATCTCATTTGAGAGAAGAGTTCTCATTTTCCAAAGCCTGGTTGAGAGGGATAGAGTGACTTCCGGGGCTTTCCAAGACTCGATGTTCCAGTTTGGGATGATTGGAGCTAGACAACACGCCCAGATCAGAAGAGAACACTTGATGGAAGATGCGTACGAGAACTTTGGAAAGACAACAAAGACATTGAAGAAACCATTGGCTATCCATTTCATCAACAAACACGGAGTGGAGGCCGGTATTGACGGTGGTGGTATCACAAAGGAATTCCTTACGTCGGTGGTCAATGAAGGCTTTGAAGGGTTGTTTGTTGAGAACTCGAACCATGAGCTGTATCCAAACCCTGAGATTGGGTTGAGGTATAGTCACCGGATTGACACGGAGGAGCAGCTGAAGAATCTCAACTATACCAACCTGTTGGGAAAAGTCATTGGTAAGTGCCTATATGACAATGTGCTTGTGAATGTCACGTTTGCGCCATTCTTCCTTACAAAGTTCAACACCGACTACAAAAACTCCTTTGACGATCTGAAAAGTTTGGACTCTGAATTGTACTTCAACTTGGTGAAGCTGTTGAGTATGTCCGATGAAGAGCTGGGGAGTCTAGATCTGACTTTCAGTCTGGATGAGAGAATTGGGTCAAAGACAATGACCATAGAGCTTATCAAGAACGGGTCGATGACACCTGTGACGTCCACTAATCGTCTGAAGTTCATCCACGAGATCTCCGACTACAAGCTGAACCGTCTGATCAATCTCCAAAGCACTTACTTCCTCAATGGGCTCTATGAGATCATTTCTAAGGATTGGCTTGCAATGTTCAACCCATACGAGTTACAACTCCTAATCTCTGGTGAAAACGACATCAATCTCGAAGATCTCAAGGCCAATGTGGAGTACGGTGGTTACAGCGAGAATGACTTGACCGTTACGCACTTCTGGGAAGTTGTACGCGAGATGACAGCTGATGAGAGATGCTAGTTGATCAAATTTGTCACGTCTGTTCCAAGAGCCCCACTGCTAGGTTTTAAGGCTCTAAATCCGAAGTTCGGCATCAGGAATACGGGCACAGAAGGTGGTGAGACAGACAGACTGCCCACGGCATCCACGTGTGTCAACCTGTTGAAGCTGCCCAACTACCGCAACAAAGAGGTTCTACGGGAGAAGCTTCTGTATGCCATCAAGGCAGAGGCAGGATTCGATCTACAATAAGTTAATGTCAGTAAGCATCAAGGAGGGTTAATCAATGACAGTAGCCGGATCAGATACAGTACAGGTGGTTAGGTAAGCACCCAAAGTAAAGTGTGTCAGCAGAATCTGCCAGCCGCGGCAAAAGAAATTTTGCAAGTGGCACATAACGGGCGGCCGAAAGTGCGAAACTGTAGTGACTAGTGACCGACAAAAGAATACGACCGATCCACATAGAGTTTAGAGCTCAGATCTTTTCCTGTCGATTCTCTGAAGGTGGAAAGAAACTGGATATCCATCCAAGTGCCTCTCACTAAACCTCGCCTCTCACACGTCACAGCAAAAAAGTGGCTTTCACAGCGTCTTGCAACTGGCTAAACACTCCCACCCACCCTTTTACAAGACACAGCTTGTTCTACACTTTCTAAGCCCGACCTCTACAAAGAAGCTCGCCATAACCTTTGTTTGTCGTTCCTTTTCCATCGGTTTACATCAATCATCACCGTACTCGTGGTTCTTCTTCGCTAACATCCCAAGCATACTTTCGTGATGGAGAGCTTCAACTTCCAGGACTCAGATCCAGCTCAGCTCTTCGACTCTGAACACTATGATGATACGTTCATGGATGCAGATGTAAATCTCAACCAGCTGGATGGTCAACTGCAGCAGTTCTCCACTACATTCTCCGATTCAGACCCTTTGCAGGCTATCCAATCACCAGATCACACCACCCAATTCCAGCATAATCAGGACCAATCTCAACTACAGCCACAGTAGCCTCAGATCTAGAGAAAGCAATAGCTACAACAGACACAACGACAGCGCACATAGTCCCAGAAGAGAACTAGGGCAAGTGGTGAGAATCTGGCGCTGCTTATAAGCGAGTTCAACAAGAACCCAAACCCAAACCCAGCGACAAGGAAGAAGATCAGTGATCAAACAGGCATGCCAGAAGCCAGTGTCAGGATCTGGTTCCAGAACAGAAGAGCCAAGTCCAGAAAGCTTGCAGCTGCCAACATTGAGAAAGAAGACCCCTATTCAACCAATGAAAGGAGTATCGGATTCTCTCGTTACGATCAGATCCCATTCCATCTCAACAACAACTACTACTTCATCGACGCAAAGAGCCTCACCGTGGGCAGTTGGAAGAGATTGAAGAGTGGAAACCTCTCGAGCGACAATATCCTCGATGTGAAGAGTCTTTCGAATCTCTCACCGAAGTCCATCAACGAAATTATGACCAACTCCACGGATCTGATGCTCGTCATCTCCAAGAAGAACTTCGAGATCAATTATTTCTTCTCGGCGATCACCAACGACACGAAGATCCTTTTCAGAATCTTCTACCCAATCTCGTCGGTGAACAACTGCTCCATCTCATTAGTCAAAGACGACGACAGTAAGGAGCCATCATGTGAGTTGAAACTCAACCTGAACAAGCCACCCAAATTCGCAGTCTCCTTCGCCCACCTTATCGAGCAGAACCGCAACCAGTGGTCAATCTGTGATGACTTTTCTGAAGGACATCAAGTCAATGACGCCTTCATCGGAGGAAGCGGTATCCCTCACGTCTTCAGTGGTCCCGAACATTCATTGAAGTTCATGAACTCTATCATCCTTGAATACAACAGCACAAACCCAACAACACAGGAGTTCGAGCTTCCAAAACTCGTCATTGCATCCAAATCACCTTCAAACTTCCCATTGACATTAGCCCGTCCTGAGATCCCAGAAAGCCTCGCTCAACAAGCCCAATTCACACCCGGTCTCACCCCAGAGAACGATAGCAGCCCAGCAGAACCTCCATCGGTGAGTAACGGTACCACAGTGGAACACCAAAATCCACTGCTTGAGCAGTTCGTCCAGGGTGACATGGCTGAGTTTGATAACTTCCTCAACCAACAGGACGATGAGTTTGATGCCAACTTCAACACCGATGCATTTCAGGCTTAATTTTGTATCATATACTAAGAATTGACGTCACTATAAGCTACGCATAACTGTAACCAAAGTTCTAACATCATGTATCGTAATAGCCAGCTATATCTTCGACCATTCACTCGATATCCTTCATTCTGTTCTGAATGATGGCATCAATATCCTCATCTGACTCTCTGGATGCAAACCTCAACTTCTTACCAAGCTTCCCCAGGGAAGATTCACCTTGTTTTCTCTTCACGAGGTGACCACTTGGAAGCACTTCGTATTCATCGGTGTTAGCCATAGATGTGTTCTTCTCCACTTTAGATGGAGAACCAGGTGGTAGCTCAGTATCAGTTGGGATGGTCAGTTTTCTCTTTCTGTTGTGATAAACCCTCTTGATCAAAGTCTCATCCTTCTCCCATTTCCAACCTTGTTCAAGTTGATCGTATGCTGCAAGTTCGATCTTTCTTCTGATCTCTGTGTTCTTCTCCAAGTGTTGGAATGCATCCACATTATTTGGGAAGAACCAATGTCTGAACACTTGGAGAATCAAATCATACATCAGTGGCATCGCAACGAGTATCAACAATGCCGCCCACCATGACACATCTTTACCAAACTTCCAGTAAATTCCCTTAAAGACGTCGTAGATCTTTGATGTATCCTCCTTGTAAAGACCTGGAAGTAAACAACACCAAAGAAGCCATCCGAGACAGGAGATCAACACTGATGAAACGTTCAACCATGTGATATCGTGCTGCTCGAGAAACTGACATTTGATGTTGATTGTGAACACAATAGCGCTGAACGTTAGGACACCCAATGGGTACAAATTGTTATCCCAAGTAACTGAGAATCCCCAGAGGTACCAACTGCTGAAGGTGATCAACAATGAGGATGTGGCAGCCACAACCATCCACCAGACGAACACTTTCAAATTGAAGGCTTTGTGCAGTCTTCCGATCTCGTATAACTCAGGCACAGCCAAGAGGGTTGCTGGTTTCAAATCTTTCTCAAACATACCAACACAAAGCACTGGAAGTGAAGTGAACAACGTGTTGAACATGGACAATGACCATGGCTCATATAGAGAGGTACCGGTGAACATTGCACATCTCTGGAATATGCACTGTGAAAGATAGAACATCAACTCCTTGTAGAAAGTGGCCAAGACAAATTTGGAAGTTCTGATGTAGTTGTAACGCCCATGGACCAACAACAACTTCTGCAAATACCTGAATTGGGCAATGGAATAATCAGATGTTCTTGCTGCTTGGAGTCCCTCCTTACCTGTGATTCCAATACCGATATCTGCACTTTGAATCATTGCAATGTCATTAGCTCCGTCACCAATAGCCAATGTAACAGTGCGTCTGTCCAAGGCTCTGATGTTCGATACCATAAGAGCTTTCTGGGATGGACTAGCACGGCAACAGATCACGGAATCCGTCTTGGTACACAGTGACACAAAAATAGACATCAATGAGACGTCCGACTCCAAGCTGCTCAATGTGGCTCCATCAATGACAAGAACACAGTGGGCAACTCTTCCGTTATCAATTTCCAGTTCGGCAGCAGTCATCTTCGCAGTTAGATCCTCGTCATTTGCATCCAAGATAACAAGAGTCGAGTAATCTTTGATCAACTTGCACGAGTATCCAATATTGATAGCGGTCTCTCTCTTGTCACCAGTCAACATCCAAAGCTTGATTCCTGCCCTTCTCAATTTCTCAATGGTATCCGCTACACCTTCCTGGAGTTTATCCTCGATAGCAGTAGCACCAAGAAGCTCAAAGTTGTCCTCCAATTGGGTACCAACCTCCTCGATCAACTTGGCTCTGTTGACAAGTGACGTCTTAGCAGATGCGTAATTCAATGCCCATCTCTCATATTCGTCCTTATCAAGCCATTTGTATGCGTACAACAAAGTTCTCAAACCATCTGTAGAAAACTCTTCGATATGTTCCAACGTCTTCTGTAGGACATACTCATCATTCAGCACCAGTTTATCGTTCCCGATGTAGTCATCAATCGACGCGATGTGGTATTTCTTTTTGTCTCTTGCATGAAGTGATTTTCTAGATTCAGCCACCACCTCCATGATCTCATCTTCGTCACGCTTCACGTTCTGAACAAAATCATCAATCGTTTGTACTTGTGAGCTGATGGAGCTAATACCAAGGGATGAGCGAGGGTACTGTGAACTCTTTCTCCCCAAAGCACCCATGTCTAAAGATTGACGGTGCTGTAAGACAACTTGGGCTTCGTTCGTCTTTCTCACACTTGTAGCTCTGTAAACCTCCGACATTGTCTTCTGCGCTAGTTCAGAGTTGTGTAGTCTCTCTAATATGATGTTGTCTGCACCTTTGCATATCATGCAAATGCGGCCGTCTGGGAACTTCACAATAACTGACATTCTCTTTCTTGAAGAGGAGAATTCAACAACGTTCAAGATTTCATAGGCTTCATCAACAGGATCGGTATCCATTCCATTTGGATATGTTCTGATTGTCAAACTCTTGTGGCTCTTTCCATAGACAACATAGCCCATATCTCTGGCTGCAACGACCAAGGCCAACTCATCAGGAGAGGAGGATTGGTACTCAATCTCATCTGACTCCTCAGAGACAGTTTTCGGTAAGCATGTGTGACATAATGCCAAAGATAAGATGAAGAATTTAGCCTTCTTTGAGAATAAGGAGTTTGGATTTACCTGTATATGCTCCAACAACTCCACTGTAGTTTTCAAGTTAGGAGTGATGGCGTCATCCGTAGGAAATGGTGATGGGGAAGGTGTGCTCGGTGAAGATGTTCTGTGTGACAATGCAGAGGCCAAACTAGGTCTTCCTGTGTATCTTGTGTTACTTTTGCGAATATCAATGGAACCACGAGGGCTGGAGATACCATCAGTCTTGATGTTACTGTTGGTGAGATCATTCAGATTCGAGAGGTCGTGCGACCAAGCTGTTCCTGCAACAGAAAACTTGCGGAAGATCATCAAGTTGTCGGTCAAAGTACCTGTCTTATCAGAGAAGACATAGCTGACTTGGCCTAACTCTTCCAAGATGGTTGCAGTTCTTGCTTCACATGGTGTGTCCGACGGAAGATGGTACATATCAATGTCATAGTGGAGGAAGAGCATCTGCTGTACCTTGATGACTTCGGTGGTGACGTAAAGCGAGAGGGGAATCAAAGTATTGTACATGATGATGAAACTCATCACTGTGGCAGCCACACCTGCATCTTGTCCCATCAAGTACCAGGCATCGTCACGATACTTCTGATAGTAAAGACGTTGGCCCATGAATGAAAACATTGAGAGTGAAAGCACAACGAATACCATGAATGCGACGATGATGTTGATGGATCTCTGCAATTTTGGTGATTTTGTTCTGGGGTTTCTGATGGCGTTCATTCTGATCTTGGACTCTTCACCAGTGAAGATCACCAATCCAATGACGTTTGAGGTGTTTCTGATGATGGACCCTCTATAAATGACATTGTCTGGGCCCAAAGGATGTGTCTCTCCGTTGATAGTCACATTTCCCTCAAAGTTGTAAAGGTCTGCATTGGGATCTTCGATTGTGATGGCACCTTTAAACTCTCTGAGACCGGTTGCACTGTTCATCACCGCGGAGACTTTGCTGTGTGGGTGTTTTGATTTCAAGTTTGTTTCACCATCCAAGTCCATCGTCTCCACGAACACTTCATTCTCATTCTGTCCATCTGACGTCAAGATCAAGATATCTGCTGGTACTGGTTCATCTTGTTGCAACTTGATGATGTCACCCACTTTCAAGTCTTTCCATTTCACTTTGGATATGCTAAGCCCAAGGTGCTTGAGGTAGTTGTCCTTCGTGAATGTGTTCGGCTATGATAGCAAATCCTCGTTGATGCCATCAGTCGACGTGTGAATATCTGAAAACTCGCTAGATACCTGCGATAGCGATTGTACGTCCTAGTCCTAGCCGTGTTCGCTGTGCACTTCATCAGAGATCACCCTCACAAACTTGTTATTCTCCTTGTTATCTTGCAAATGTCTTCTCCAGTCATCGTAACCCTCTCGTAGCATAGAAATTGTGATGAAAACCAAGAGTGGGATGATGGTGGTGTACGTACCGGTGGTAGACCACGATGGGATCATTTGTAGGATGGATACGGTTAAGAAATATGAGTTGGCAAGCTTGGAGAACTGAGCGTAAAGCTGTTTGGGAAGAAATGAGTAGATTGTGTATCTGGATGAGGAGATCACATTGTCAAGATATGGTTTCTTGTACCGCTCATCAACCAAAACCTCTGCACTTCCATGGGCACCCTTGTGTATCGTTGTGGGGAAAGACGCCCTGTCAAAATCCTTCGTCACTGAAATAGGGATCTTCCTGCCATCCTTGGAAGCTCTGTACGGACGAATATTCAGTAACAGGTTCTTCAAGTCTGTCCACTACTGTTTCATCTTCCCTCTTCTTCCGACGTAAGCTCTCTGTGGTGAGCCTGACCAGATCTTTGATGATCCGAGTTCACCCAGAGAATCCTCAGACGATGATTGATCGTTGCCGCTGTTGCCGGTTTTGGTGGGCGGTAACTGTGACTGATCCAGCAGATTCACAGCAGAGTTTATGGTGCTGAGCTCGATCCTATCAATGTACTGGTTGCTCTCCGTGAGACCGAGTTCGATGTCCTTCCGCTGTGCTTCTTCTTCTGCCTTCTATGCACTCTTGAAGAACAACTGAGAACGAAGCGAGTAGCCTCTTTTTCTCCTGTTGTCGAGCGGATCGTTGCCAGACATGATGTGTTGCTTTCTGGTGGTTTCAGCAGTCTAGAGCTGTCGTTTTCAGGGTTGTGGTGTTGAACAAGAAGAGATCAGTGGGTGCTTCTGAGTTTCCAGCTGATACACGTTATGCAGTAGTGGGCTGTGTCGCTGTGTCCTTCCGGGAAATTTGTTTCGTGCCTTTTCCAGATTTTATTTGATCTTGGCAGGACAACAAACCTAGAACAAACAACGGCAATTGAGTAAACAACACGTCGTCGCGTCAGAAATAAGGGGAACGCGCCATCTACGCTGGTATTACACTGCATATAAAAGGATGATAGTATAAGCATGTCGGATATCAATGATCTCACAAAGCAACTCGCCAATGTTGAGATAGGAGGCGAGAGCCAGAAACCGCCACCCAAGTCCTCCCATCTCTTCATCAAAAAGAAAATGAATTCACTGGAACGCCATAAGAAAAATAAAGAAAAGAGTGAATTACAAACTTCACACCATCGAAATATGTTCTTTGATGACACTCCGATGTCCGTTGATGACAAGAGATGGGGAAAGAAGCCTGAAACTGTCATACCCAAACAAGTGAACAGCGGATTCTCTCAATACGCAAAAGAACGATCACCATTTGCCGATAAGTACTCTTCATTGAGAAGCAACAATACCTTCAATGCACCACAACCCAAAGATGTCAAGTAGCGAGCACAGGAGTTGTTGGACAGTGTCACCAAGGAGGAGGAGATGGAAGAGATCGAGAAGCTCAGCACAGAAAAGATCGAAGACAAGGATAGATCTGTGGACGGGATGTTTGTTACCCTGCAAGACCACCAGGTGCTTGGCTTGAGATTCCTCCAGCATCGGGAGAGTGCTAAGCTTGTCCATAAAGGTGGACTGTTGTGTGACGATATGGGTTTGGGAAAGACTGTCCAGACCATTGCGCTCGTTGTCAAGAACAAAGCAGAGACATTCTCCACTAAAGGCGATACCTCTTCTGATGTCAAGTTCAAAGGAACATTGATTGTTGCGCCGGTCAGTCTCATAACACAATGGATCGGTGAGATCAAGAAGTTTGCACCGCAACTCAAGACATATCAATTCCATGGCCCAAAAAGAACACAGGACTACAAGGAGTTGATGCAATACGACATCGTCACCACCTCATACGCAACTTTAATGGCAGAAGCTAAAAAGGAAGATTTTTCCCCATTATATGAAGGGTCATGGCATCGAATCGTTCTTGATGAAGCACATACGATCAATAACGAAAAGTCTAAGACAACTCAAGCGTGTTTCCAGTTGAAGAGTACCAGACGCTGGTGTCTCACCGGTACACCAATCCAGAACTCAATCAATGATCTCCTAAGTCTGCTCAAGTTCATTCAGACACCCGAAAGACTGTCCGAAGACAATGTTGGCTAGATCAGATCTGTGCTGAAATCACTGATGTTACGAAGAACAAAAGACATCATTGGCGCATCAACGTTGAAGCTTCCATCCAAATCTGTTACGAGATGCCACATAAAGATGAACGATACAGAACGCAAAGTCTACAACACGACACGAGCTCAGAGATTGAACACAAATGGGTTCAGCGCTCGTGGTTAGGACTTTAGACATTTATTGGTCACTTTGCTCTTCTTGCGCCAAATATGTTGTCATTGGCGATTGGTCGATGGTACTGTCTCGAAAGAAAGCACTAATGTTGGGACGACAGACAACGGAAGTGTTCGTACTGTTGACGACATTGATGATCTTACTGATCAGTTGATGAGCTTGAATGTTGAGGGATCCAAGTGTACGGTGTGCAAGTCTGCAACTGCAAAAGAGGAAACATTCTGCGCTACATGTCTGGAAGATATCAGAAAGGATGAGGAGACACAAAGCACCAAGATCCTAAAACTGATCGAGATACTCAGACAAGACAGGTCCAGAAAGACCATTGTCTTCTCGCAGTTCGTGACGGTACTCCAGTTGGCGCGCCCTATTCTCGAGAAATACGGATTTAAGTGTGTTCTGTACCATGGAGGTCTGACTTTAGCCCAGAAGACAGCCGCATTGGAGAAGCTAAGGGATGATCCAGAGACCACAGTTTTGCTATGTTCTTTGAAAGCTGGTAATGTGGGGCTCAATCTGACGGTGGCTTCCCAAGTGATCATCTATGACCCTTGGTGGAATCCTCAAACTCAACAACAAGCCATGGACCGTGTTTACCGAATTGGTCAAACCAGACCCGTCAACGTTTACGAGTTTTGCATTGAGGACTCTGTCGAGGAGAGAATCTATGGGCTGCAATCCAAGAAACTGGCGATCGCTGACGCAGTTGTTAATTCAGGAAAGAGTAAAAGCAGTGGTTTGTCTGCAAATGAGCTGAAGGAAGTGCTGGGTATACCGATTAGAGACTAATTGCATGGAATGTTTTTGTGAGTTGAACAACTGTCATACGTAGCGATTCATTGGAGCTGGCAGGCCAGCACGAGTGAGTCGTGACGCCTCCCTTATCATCATCCAAAACCAAATGCGGAAAACCGCCTGCAAATCAGGAGAAACTGAGAGGCAACGCTAATGTGCAGAACTCACAGCGTGTAGATAACTTCTTTGATAACAGTGGAAAGTGCGATGCCAGACAATATTGAAGAAAGTGAAAGAGCTGTTGATGGAATGTTTGTTACGTTGCAGGATCACCAGGTGCTTGGTCTGGTGTTTCTCCAGCGTCGTGAAAGTGACCAGGTTGCCCACAAAGGTGGACTGCTGTGTGACGAGATGGGGCTGGGAAAGACTGTCCAAACCATTGCACTCATCACCAAGAACAAAGCAGAAACATTCTCCACTTTGGGCAATACTTCTTCTGACGTCAAGTTCAAAGGAACATTGATTGTCGCACCGGTCAGTCTTTTAACACAATGGACTGATGAGATCAAGAAGTTCGCTCCACAACTCAAGACTCATCAATTCTATGGTTCGAAGAGAACACAGGACTACAAGGAGCTGTTGCGGTACGACGTCGTCCTAACATCGTACGCAACCTTGGTGTCAGACGCTAAGAAGGAAGAATGTTCCCCATTATATGAAGGGTCATGGCATCGGATCGTTCTTGATGAAGCGCATCTGATCAACAACAAAGCAACACTGCCTGCCCAAGCATGTTTCAAGTTGAAGGGTACCCGACGCTGGTGTTTGACAGGTACACCAATCCAAAACTCAATTGATGATATCTGGTCCCTGTTGAAGTTTATCAAGGCGTCCAATATTCTGGATTCTGGATGAAGAAGGCGATATTGGCGAACTACGGTCTGAGCTGAAATCAATCATATTACGCAGAACCAAAGACGTTCTCAATGCGCCAGCTTTGAAGCTTCCACCAAAGACTGTTACCAGATGCTACATAAAGATGAACGTCACAGAACGTGGAGTGTACGATATGATACGCTCTGAGCGGGAGTCGGGAGATGGTGAGAATGAGAACTATCGATATGTCACAAAACTGTTACTGCGCCAAACGTGCTGTCATTGGAGGTTGGTGTCTGGGAACCTGCCAGATAATACTACTACAGGTGAACGGACCGATGATGGGAGTGCCGCTCGCACCGTGGATGAAATTGATGATCTCACTTCTCAGGTGATGAACCTAAGAGTTGGAGGATCCAAGTGTAAGATGTGCAATTCTGCAACTGTGGACGAATTAGACCTCTTTTGTCCCACATGTATTGAAGTTGTCAAGAAGGAAGAAGGATGCGGAAACTCAAAGCACTAAGATTTTGAAACTGATCAAGATTCTCAATCAAGAAAGCTCTAGAAAGACCATTGTCTTTTCGTCATTTGTGAAAGTTCTGCAATTGATCTATTCGATTCTTGACAAGTACGATTTCAAGTGTGTTATGTACCATGGAGGTCTTACACTGGAATAGAAAACAGCAGCTTTGGATCAGCTGAGAAAAGACCCAGAGACGACAATTCTATTGTGTTCTTTGAAAGCCGGAAACGTGGGACTAAACCTCACCGCCGCTTCCCAAGTTATTTTCTATGATCCTTGGTGGAATCCTCAGACTCAACAACAAGCTATGGATCGAGTTCATCGAACTGGCCAAACCAGGCCTGTCAACGTCTATGAGTTCTGCTGTGAGGACTCAATCGAGGATATTATCTACAGGTTGCAAGCCAAGAAGATGGCGATCGCTGAAAAAATCGTCAACCCGGCAGGAAGAAGAGGCAACTGGCAACTGCAGTGACCTGCCAACGCTATCCCTGCACGGGAGTTAAGAGAAGAATAAGCCGTGCTGGATGATATCAAAGCTGCCCCTTGTTACGATATGGTGATTAGTTCTGCCAAATAGCTATAATTTTGTTAGAAATCTTTTTAGTAATGTCCCAATGCGGTAAATACATCCATACACCATTGTTTTCCACGATTGGCGTCACTCCAACACTCCAACTTCCATATCCTCTCGAGGCGTCAGTTTGAGAGACTTCGATAAAACAACTTGCGGGAATCATTGAGCGATCCTTCGATAACCACATCATTGCAGTCTCCCTCCTATCATGCCTAGTGAGTACATCGCTGGATCGGGTCTTCTCGAGCTTCCCAAACTGCAGGTCTTGTTGTCGACAACTTACTAACACGTCGGCACCCAGTCAAATCGTTTGAGGCGTACCTCTTGGAAAGAGGATTCACCACAGCCAGCTCTCTGGAATCTCTCAGAAATTCCCGCCTTGGAATTGATGTGAATCACTACGTGTCTAAGGTAATGGTTCCAAGCAAGGATCCCTTCCTGGATGCTGTTGGTGGATTCCCATCGACGCTTCGTTCTTCTATGGAGACAGACTTGGCGATCTTGCAGAAATTCAACATCACACCAGTGTTCGTCTTCAGTGGCCATGACATTGTGGAGAGCTACCAAGCTAAAGCATCAAGGGACACCTCTTCTGCGGAAAGAGTGAGAAATAGAGCATGGTAGACCTACCAAGCTCACCAGCAACAGGTTAACGCCACTGTCATTCCATTTGCACCAACTGATGGATTCAGAGACCCTCAAACACCCTATTCAGCGGATGGTATCACACCAGAATTGATGAAGATCTTAACAGAGCATAACATCGAGTACATCAGAGCACCTTACTTCTCGTGGTACCAGTTAGGATACATGTACAGGGAACGCAAGGTGGATGCCGTGTTTGGTCCAACTGAATGTCTCTTGATCAACTCAATTGAAAAAGTGGTGTTGGGAATCGACTGTGTTGATGAAGGTTTCACATTTGTCGATAAGACTCGTGTCCTGGTGGAGTTGGGTATCTCGGCACCAGTATTGCTCGAGATTGCAGTTTCTGTCGGCTGTGATCTTCAGCCAACAACCCTGCCAATCTTCACTGGTGTGCCTCCAAACGCTCTCATTGATATTGCCCTGGAGATCTTCCAGAGTGGTGCACAGATCATTCAACACGTTGCGGCCTTGAACAACGAAGATGTATTGACCAAGTTCAAGAAGGCATACATCTCTTTGGGAAACATTCCCGTGATGAAGACTGATGGTACCGTGGATGTTCTCGAGAAGGTCCCTCCATCTGATCTGTTCACCATTATTGGCCAGAGATTGCCTCATGAGTACTACTTCTACGAGTCCGTTGGTGTGATTCGCCCAAAGATTCTCGAGGCAATCACCAGTGACATCGACACATATCCAGAACAGGCGCCTCTTGATGGAGGTAACTTCACACAGTACAAAAGATTGGTCAACTCGATGGTGCCCATCAAAAATGTGGAGATTAACCTTCTGACTCAGAACATGAACAGATTCTACCAGTTCAAGAAGATGTACTATACCAAATTCTTCGATGCCTCAAAGACAGAGCTCATCAACAGAAGAACCAACCCAGTTTACTTCGGCATGAACAATATCACCGTATACTCTGATGAGACACAGTTCAATATCGCCGGACTGCTGCAGAAGATTAGCTCCTCTCTTAATGAGTCCTTTATCGCTGAACCTATTTCCAAGAGCTCGAAGCTTTTGGTAAAGAACGATGAGATCATCTCGACTTCTTTGTTACGTGTTTTGCATACACTGGAACTCTTCTCTCCAAAGATGGAGGCCAAGTTCGCCTCCGTGATCAAGCTTCTTCCACAGCTGAACCAGGAGTTCCTCGAACAATACTTGGTGTTCGTTGTGCTACTCAAGTTGGGTTCCTCTTGTTTGCATGAGTCATTCTCTGGCATCAGTGGAGGCCCACGTACTTCCGACACCACTCTCCGTGACGCCATTCAGATCATTGCTAGACTGTTATGTTTTATTCAAGTTGTACAGGGCAAAACCAACACCTTCTACACCGGACCTGTGTCACGTTCACTTCTCGGTTTCAGATCATGTATCGACTTGGTCAAGTACAACGTCCGTGAACTCTTGGAGTCTGTGCTGGTATCGTCTATGGCAAGCTACGAAGTGGAAAAAGTCCAACGTACCAACCAAGAATGGAGATCACTGGCCTCACAGTTGCCATTCAATGCTACAACCCCAAGCACAATCTTGGGTATGGTGGGTTAGACACTTCTCGATCACGCACAGACCACTAGTGGCGTGGAGGAATCCAAGAAGATTATTCTCGATATTTTCTCACAACCAAGTTATGGATTCGTTGATCTTCATGATGATCTGAAGAGAGGTTTCACCTTTGTCAAAGAGTGTATCAAAATCGCTGGGTGTGTGAATAAGATTGATACTTCCATTATCGACGAGAAGGTTATGGGAGTCTACAAGAAGGCCGACGAGTTGGTTGACCAGACACTGAGCGCACTACAGTGATTCATAAGGTGGCACTCTAATTCTCTGGGTTTGTATGGGGTATCGAGAAAGGTACTCTATAAAGTACTTTGATCAATGACAGTTATCATTCAATGTCGAAACATGAATCCAAAAAATAGCCGTTACTGGTATACGTTAACTAGTAGCTCTATGACGAAGCGTGATATATACACATGATTGATCAGGAATATTGTCACGTAGCCTGTTTCATTATAAGTGAATAATTAGCAAGATCGCAGCTGGTACTTAATGTGACTTGACTCCAGATCGGTTCACAGCAAGCTGCGTAGGTTCAAGAGTCCGGCACCGGCGCCGGCGGATTTTAGGCGCACCCGTACAGACTCCGGACCTTTGATGTATGGATGTCTCTGTCGCTCGTTATCTCGAAGGACGATGTAACACCACAGTATATCGTCATTGAGGTCAACTATAGTTCAGGAAAGGTGTTCCCTTGTTATTTTTTGTGTATATGATCAAGTTAAAGATGGATTCCCGCGGCTGCAAGAAAAAAATTTGTAGATCTATAAGTATACTATTTTTTTTTTTAACTTCAAATGACCTCTTATTCGACAAAATAAAGTATACAAACAATAAACGAACAAGAGTGATCTTTACAACTTTAACAATTCTCTCAATCTCTTCTCTCAGGCTTCACCATCACTGTTCAGGTAGAACCAACTTGATCACAGGGAGTGTTGTTAGATATCCTGGGCTCTAGCACGTCATCCCACCATATAAGTGGAATCTCTGTAACTGCCACTAGTTATCTTCCTCTGCTCTCAGACCTTAGCCTTCATCCACCTATTCAACGTGAGTTCATTCTCTTCTGTATCTCTCTCTGATGTAGATGACTGTTCTTCTGACCACTCTGCTGACTTGTGCTTCACTGAGGAGTTCTTGTGGTGGTTCTCCTTCTGTTCTCCACTTCCACATCCTCAGAACTGTATCGATCCAAATGCTCTTCTTCAGCAAATCTTTCGAAGGAGTTACAAGTTCATGTGGCTTCCATGGTTCTTTCTGGTTCTGAACCGTCATGGACGCCTATTTATAAATATATAAGCGCTATATATCAGCTTAGAGTTGTGTTTAAATAAGTTCACAGCGCGCTAATTATAGCTGTATAGTTTTTTTTTTTTTTCAATTAAATTTTTCTTTTTTGCTCCTAGAATGTCCCAAATTTCTCCTATACACGTAGAATCCTTAATTATGACTGAATCTGCAAACTCTAGCTTTAGTAGTAGTATGATTGTATTATCCTTTCAGGGAGTAGCCAATGTTCGTCCTGTTCAGGCTGCCGGCTAGATCAGATAAGATTGTGATGTCCGGGTGTTCATTTCTAGGACTCTGTCGACGCCTGATACACCCGAAGGCATGAAACAGCGATTACACTAAACTATCTGGTATCAGATCAAGAAGAGATACCCTCGTACAACCTTCACACAACGTCGATCGTACGTACTAACAGGCTGCTGGCTGCTGGCGGGAAAACAACCAGAATGAAGTTCAGTTCTTGTTGCCTATTTTCCATCTTCCAGGAAGTGAAGAGTCCTTGTTTTGAGGTTGTTAATGTCTCATGAGGTGACCAGGTAGCCAGTTCTCAGTCGTTGTCGGGGCTTTAAAGTTTCCACTGCAGGCCTTGTAAGGGTAGTGGTGAGCTTTTGCCCGTATGGGCCATGATACGTCCACTGTTGTACAGGCAACACTGTATACAGACCATGCAATGTGGCTTTGAAGACGTTTTAGTTGTATGCGCACACAACTCGCTCAACTTTACTACAGTTGGCCGAAACACGGTCCCACCGTCACTCAGAACTTAGAAGTGCTACGCCCGTAACTGTGGTTTGATCTCCCGCAATTTTGCTCATGAGTGTTACGCTTAAACCGGCTGGATTTCACCTGTCAACTTTCAAGACTTCAGCTGATAATCATGCAGGTCTTCTGTCTTGCAGTCTATCTTTCAACCCCAATGTCGAAGATCCTGAAGTCCAGTGACCACCTTTCTGGACTGTTCAACTCAGAGTCGACCAAAAATAGAAGAACAAGCCCTCTCTTTTCCTGCCGTTGCAAACAACTCTTCGACGAAACATGGAAAAAGCCCTTTGAGTGAACCAGACGTTGCTCACCGTCATCTTCCACTACGTGATGGTGAAAATAGGGGAAAGCTATACATCCATCATGGGCTTCAAGAAGTTGAGCGCCAAGAGAGTTTCAGGCAGGCGATTTCGCATGAGAAACACCATCAAGGTCATACTCATCATCAGTTTCTGTGCCTTTCAACTCTACCTTTTCTTTGGGAAGACGAAGAAGAGGACCCAAACATTCGAGCATGCCGATCGAACAGCATATCCGGAAGAGAGCCCTTACTAGTTGATCAACAGAAAGGTTCCTAAACCCTACACGGACATCTCAAAGGCCATCAACGATGCTGTCAAGACCACAAAGCAACATCTGAGTGCCCAAGAGAGATGCTCGATGTACTTTGAATCCTTATACCGTGATGATCCAACGTGGGCTAACGGGCCAGTTGAGGGAGAGGTGAACTTACGTCTTGAATCGGAGGCAAAGTACATCCAGAAGAGGGTTCAAGAGTGGCAGAAGGAGAACAAGGATCTTACAGGAATGGAACTACAAGAGGGTATACTTGGGGAGAAGTACAAGTACAAGAAGGAGTATCAGAGATTGGTGCAGAAAAATCAAGAGTACGAGTAGAAAGTTGTCAACGCGGCCACAAACCTTCGTGTTTATGGCTCATGTTTCTTGAACCATTTTGGACAGTTGCTTCCAGGTGAAGAGACTTTGGACATGAATTTGAAGTGTGATGACATTGAGAGCAGAATGTTCCCGTGGTATTCAGGTGAGATGCCCGTGTTCAAATATTGGGATAGCATCACTCTAGAAGCTGAAGATACCCACCCTTCCTCATCAGATTCGTGTTTGATGAGAGCCATCAAAGATTCATACGAAGGGAGAGCAATCGTGGTGTCCGTTTCGGAATCTGAGCTTTCACAGCTGATTTCATTGATTGCCGTGTTGAGAGCCACACAGACAAAGATCCCACTACAGATCGCCCACTTTGGAACACTCTCTGAGAAGTCACAACAGCTTGTTGTACAGGCAGCACGCACCACAGAGATCGACATGAGCATTCTAGATGGAGTGGATGCTTCCTTTGCGAATCTGGGAATCTCGAACTGGTTCAGCCCTAAGGCTGCTAGACTATTCACACCCTTGGATGTGTGGTTTGTTGACGTTTCTAGGACAGTGACAGAGAAGTACAGGGAGACTTTGCAGACACCTTATGGAACCAAGCTGCTGGGATACCTCTTCAGTTCCTCCTCGGACACTCTGTTGATAGACGTGGACACCTTCCCTACAGCGAATCTGGAGACAAACATCTTGCAGTCAGAGCAGTACAGAGTCCACGGTGCTTACTTTTTCAAGACCAGGGAGTTGAACGAGGAGATCAGAATGCCCGAGCTGGAGCTCATATACAAGTTGCTACCTAGTGACTTGGACCAACAGCTGTTCCAGATCCCATAGAGCACCAAACAAACTTTCCAGAACAGAATCATGAATGGAGGGTTCAAGGAGCTGATGGATTCCGGAGTGATTGCAGTGGACAAAAGAAGACACTATTTGTCCGTGTTGGCCACATTACAGCTGTACATATGGCTCTCCGGTAAAGGTGATTCACAAGACGGGGTTGATCAGGAGTTGTTCTGGCTGGCGATGTCCACAATGGGTGACGAAGACTACTACTTCAACGATTGGCCTGCTGGTAATGCGGGGATGATCACTTCTCAGCTGGGAAACCAGCTGTCCACTCAGAAAGAATCAAAGACGCGTGGCAAACACAGACATGCGACTGAAGAGGTCTGCTCCACACATAGAGCACATCTCTCACCGAGAGACAACTCCACATTGTTATGGCTCAGTGGAGGCTACCAGTTCTGCTCCAAACCCAAGGCCGAAGTCAGCGATGTCTCGTCGCCGATGTGGGAGCAGCTTTTCCAAGCCCAGAGCGCACTGCACCACTTCTACAGATCATACCAGCAAATCCAGGCAATGGTGGTTCCACAGTCTGCGGATAAGCCAGTCGCACAGGGCGTGGTGGAAGTGGTTGATGAGAATGCCTGGAACCAAAGGACAGAGTGTATGTCTAGCCTTTACTGCGCCCGTGGGAGCGCTAGTGACAAAATCAGAGACGGTGGGTTGTTCATCGAGTTTGACGAACAGACTCAGAAGCTCTATACCCTCTATGGGTCAGCAGCTGAGCGTGCATTGGTGTTATTTGGGCTTTAGTGAGTGGGTATTTATATATTGGACTTAATACAATTAGATAAGCGTACACCATGTGCTTACGTAATAGTAGTGGTACGCGCCACACCTCGGTAGACGCGCTTTCCAAGCCTCGAGTGAAGGTGTTGATGGAAAGTGAACAGCACACAGCTTCGAGATCGCAACAAATTGAGGCCAAATCATCCACACAGACCACAAGAGAAATCCCACTGTATTACAATGAGATTCTTTGTCACATTGATGGCGCTCTGCACTGCGCTGGCGTGTGCTGCGTCAACACAGGAGCTGCAAAGAGCATTGAAGAAGTCACCAGCGAACATGATCAAACTGACAAAGGGGAACTACGAGAGAATCCTTGGAGGACCACGTGAGGACTACATTGTGGTCTTGCTCACAGCTACCAACCCAGAGGTTGGTTGTCAAGTGTGCAAACAAATCCAACCAGAATTTGAGACCTTGGCTGACTCATGGGCCGCTGACCACCCGGATGGTGATGGGTTGTACTTCGCCCGTGCTGATTTGGCTGAAGGCCATCCAGATATCTTCCAGGCATTCCAGTTGCAGACTGTTCCAAAGATGTTCTTGTACTCACCAAGTGAGCAGAAGACCTCTTTCAAAAGCGGTTACGACGTCATGAACATCCCACAGAGTGAGCCTTTGGCTCAGTACGTTGCCAGCGGACTTGAAAACCTCATTGGTAAGAAGATTGTTATCCGTGAGCCTACAGATTACGGCTCTGCTGTCATTACGTTCATTGCTGTTTTCTCTGCGGTTTATGTGATCAAGAAGAGATCTGAATGGGTCCGCTCCATTGCTTCATCCAGACCTTTGTGGGGATTTGTCGTTGTCATTGCAGTGTTGCTCTTCATCACAGGTTACATGTTCAACAACATCAGAAACATGCCTTTCTTCATGCCTAACAAGGATGGATCCATTTCATACTTTGTCACTGGTCAGCAACAACAATTGGGTGCGGAGACACAGATTATGAGTTTCGTTTATGGTTTGCTCGCTTTCACCGTTGTGTGTTTGATCAACAAGGTCCCAACACTCAAGGGAGGCAGCATTCGTTTCGGTGTTGTCTTGTACCTGATTGGAATCAATTTTGTTCTCTTCAGTGTGTTGATGTCGATCTTCAAGTTCAAGAATAGCAGTTACCCATTCCACCTTTTGAACGTGTGGTCTCCATGATGCCTGCGATGTGTTAGACAGTTTCATCATATATACAAAATAGGATAAACCATGGGACTGTAGCTACGACACTTTGTAAATCTTCACTTCATAGATTTCCAGTATTGATAGAGACTTCTTCACTCTAACTTCGCTTCTCTGTGGAAATTTGTCTCTTCAATCGTTGTTCAACCACGTTTAACTTCGCCAGAACAGTGTTCAACCGTGTCTTACTCTCCACTAGACGCTCCACCAACTGCGTCAGATCCGTCTCCAGATTGGTCTGTAGTTTCCATTTCTTCAATTTCTCTTCAATGACTTTCAATCGGGCAATCAGAACCACTTGTGACTCATGGACAGATTGCAACTGTTGGGCCAATGCGTCTAGAGAGTCCCCCACAACGGACTGGACAACGAGCTCGATGGGGTGGATGTCACTTCGTTGGGGTGTTGTCTTGCTGGAGACATTGAATTGGAATTCGTGTGGGATCGGCATTACCAGAATATCTGATTGAGAAGGGCTATAGTTTGAACGTTATGATTGAGACGTGGATGGATCTTCTTTGGCACATGGATGGCATGAAAGCAAACCCCGAAGTTTTCGTACGTAGTACCCAGCTGGGAAAATTTAAGTGAGGCGAACACGACTGTTAACTATACCATCACGTAAATTAAGAGATTGTTGATTGAAAACACACCAGATCATCATAACCTCCGATCATGTCATCTCTGAGCTCATTTCTAAACAGTGAGTGTCGTTGTTGCCTCCCATATTCTTCTTTGAGTTACTAACAAGTCGCTGCTAATGAAGAACGAGTAGCCATCATCACCACAGATGGGAAGTACTTCGTGGGGACACTGGAGGGATACGACCACTCAACAAACGTGATACTTTCTGACACAGAGGAAAGATACATCGTAAGGAAGGACGAAGGAGACAGTGAAGTGGATAAACTGGGGGCCTTTGTGATACGAGGCGACCTTGTATGCTGTGTTGGACTGGTTGACGAGGAACTCGATAAAGAAATTGACTGGACTAAAGTACACGGTGAACCACTACAAAAGACGAAAAAATCTATAAGGTAATGTCATGTATCATTTGATAATGGATGAAAGAAAAGGAGGACGTTGCACACGTACCCCTGGTGCTTAGTGACAGGCCATGGAGTCTCTCAATTCTCCCTGGAACAGCTTGTGACCAATCATGGCACCAACGACAACAGCAACCATCACCCAAATATTATATGTCATGAATAATAGCATCATAGTGTATGAATATCCAACAAGGGCACCGTAGACAAATGACTTGGTCCAGCCGTCACGTGTCGAGCCTGTCGTGCCTGGGTTAGTAAATGCTCCTGGCATCTCACCATCCGACAACAAAGCGATACCACCTATCCATCTAGTTAGTGATCACTCTTGAGTTGTCAAAGTCATGAATGTAAACTCACCTCTTGCCTCCAATCTCTTGGCCTTCACCCTAACGTATTCGTACCCGACACCGAGAACGGCAATCAACATTAGCGACACAATAAACTGAGGTAACGTCTTGATATGCCATGAGCTCGAGAGAAGGCACAGATTGTGATAGTCAAAGTTCAGCAGCATGTTCATTGAGCACATCTGGTCCATATCGCCGTGATGTTCATGGCCAGGCATGTTGGGCATATCTCCCATTCCGTCACCCATCTGGTGCATTGAGTGATCCATGGTGTTGGTGTGTTCGGTTCACTGGTGATCAAAGGTAACGGTAATGATCTTTAAGGATGAGAAAAGCGATTTGATAACTAGATAAGCAGCTCAAGTGTCCACCTTGTCTATCACAGAAACGAGCAAATTAATCTCATGATGGTGATGGAAGGCTGCCACATACTAGGTGTCAATATGGTGGTGTAGGGATGTTTACAGATTGGTATGGGACACATGTGAAAGTTCCAGCTTCAACTTCGTCTCTCATCATCTCACCATCATCTTACAGCAGGAAGGAGCCGGGAAGGGGGCAACGGATGAGGAAGAGCTCTGGAAAACCACTAAAACGCATCATGGCTATCTTGAGTGTCTCATCATGAAACAGCTTTTTCTCCAAACATGCCATTTTTTCTGTTGCTCGTCAGATGAGGTTCAGGATCTCTCTCCTTGACGCTCAACGACTCAGTCATCAACACTGATACGATCAAAACATCCCCATTCAGAGTCACTTGTCACTTGTCGAGCCTCAATGTTTCAGATCTAGTGGTAACTCTAACACAAATGCAAAAAAGAAACTCATTCATCGAGTCATAGATGCCCCGCCATGCAAGGACGAGTTCTTTTAATGCAAGTAATCATTACCCGATTCGGATGTCAATGGTGGGTTCTCCCACACTATGGATGCAAGATTTTATACGTTTTGCCTGTTAAAACATCTGAAGAGATCTAACATGTTTCAAGATCTCGAGCCTCACCAGAACAAACTTCATATAAGTACCTCGAAGAACCACCTTCTTCTACGGACTAGGATTTCATTTCCATGTTCTCATCATCAGTATCACAAACAGTCACTCCTTGACAACGCAATCTAATACACCCATACAACTATCTACATAATGAAGTTCTCTGTCGCTTTCCTTGCTGCCGCTTTCCTTGCCTTCTCCAACCAGGCCCTTGCCGTTGAATCTGAGATGTACGAATCTAACGAAGGTTCCGCCGCTGACGTCGAGTTCCCATTCTCTGACGCTGCCATCATTGAGGCCGTCGCTCTTGCTGAGGACATGGCTCCAATCGTCTTGGATGACGCTGTCTACTTCATCAACACTACCATCGCCTTTGCCGAGATGGATGAGAACATTGACTTGTCCAAGAGAGATGCCCTAGCTTGGTCTTGGAAGAAGTACTTCCCAGGTCAGCCAATCGGTAAGAGAGATGCCTACGCTGAAGCCGATGCTTATGCTCAGGCTTACGCTGATGCTATGGCTTGGTCTTGGAAGAAGTACTTCCCAGGTCAGCCAATCGGTAAGAGAGATGCTTACGCTGATGCTGATGCCGAGGCTTGGTCTTGGAAGAAGTATTTCCCAGGTCAGCCAATTGGTAAGAGAGATGCATTTGCTGACGCTGAAGCTTGGTCTTGGAAGAAGTACTTCCCAGGTCAACCAATTGGTAAGAGAGATGCCTACGCCGACGCTGAGGCCGAGGCTTGGTCTTGGAAGAAGTACTTCCCTGGTCAGCCAATTGGCAAGAGAGACGCTTACGCTGATGCCTATGCTGATGCCTACGCCGAGGCTTACGCTGATGCTATGGCTTGGTCCTGGAAGAAGTACTTCCCAGGTCAGCCAATTGGTAAGTGATTGTGCCTACTGACTTGGGTTGTCCTTAATTTCTTCTTCTACTATCGTTTCTTTGATTCACTTCGACATTTTCAGACTGCTTCTATTTAACTAACTGCTCTTGTAACTTGTAACACTAACAGATATTTATGACACTTAAACTTGAGAGTAGAACTGTAATTTTATGGTCTTTATACCTTAAGATAGACATTGGCCTATGGTATATTGATCTGCATAAGACACCCATGTGTGAGATTCATGTAATTAGGGGGAACTGCGCCAGGAAGCTCTCACAAGAATGCTCCTGTAGTGAGCTAGAGACACTTAGATTCTTAGATTGTGAAAAGAAACCTCTTAGTTGGCATTAATGCCAATTATTTTGCAAAACAATTCAAAAAAAGGCAGTTTTGATAAACTTTTCGCTTACAGAGTTATTCAAACAGCAAAAATAGCAAAACAACAAGTTGCCTCGCTGGCGCAATCGGTAGCGCTTACGACTCTTAATCGTACGGTTGTGGGTTCGAGCCCCACGTGGGGCATTATTTTTTTGCTTTCCCGATACAAAATTGGTACGAGCACGCTAGAGATGACGTAGTTACCATAGACGAGACATCACAATCGAGACTACAGTACTCACGGAGTAACCATTATTAAATATATTAGATTGTTCGTTAGTCATTTTACATGTTATATGGTACACGAATGGTCATGGTAATTGGTCTCTTTGGCGTGTTCACGGATTCATGAAGTGATCGTTGATGTCAATGTTCAGACCAGATCCTCCCATGTTTGAAGTGGCCATCGATGGGAGTCCACCACCTAGGAAATCCAACATCATGTGCATACCACCACCTCCTGTATACTCATCAACATCCGCAGGTAAGACACTCGATACACCTTCCAAGAACCAAACTTTATCCTTCATCTCAGTGGTGAACCCTCTCAAGAGAGAATAGTAACTGCGCATGATTCTCATTGCTGACAGGTCACCAGACATCAAGAGTGCAAGAAATGTCTTATCAAGCAGCGCAGGGAATGCAAAGACTCTCAAAATGAAATCAGATTTGTATTTCTCCTTGTGTAGTTTGTCCAGATACGCCAGCGTGATTAGGTAAGGAGAGTCGTACTCAACAGGATACAAATCTGCAATGGATTCATCAAAGCATACCAGATCGGTGATGTGTCCATCTTTGTCGTTGATGATATCTCCAAGATCGCTCAGATCAACTGAGATGAAAGTGTAAAATCTCGAGGTTTCAGGGAGGGGCCAAACTGCAGTGAGGATAGTGGCAGCTCCTTTTACATGGAAGATCCAAGCAGAGGCTGGCAATGACGTAGCTGAAGTGTCCTGTGGTAAGGATGCATTAGCCAAAGAATCCATAATCAAGATCAATGCAGAAGCAACAAGTGCATCGGTGTTTTCTGGTGAGATCTGTAACACTGCCTCACGCAGAAGTCTTAAAGCTTCACCTCTGTGATATGTGACGTACTTCTCCATGTTTCTCTATGTTCTGGATAGGTGTGTAGCAGAGAATGCAAGTATCGAGTGCATGAGAAAGGGATACTCAAATGCCAACTCCGGTATGTCATCACTCCAAATTCTCTTCTCTGAGATACCAGCAGTAGTGATAGTGGCTGCAACCGTAGTAGTGTAGTGGTACATCAGCTTCAAGTCAACGATGTTGAGTCCAGTAGTAGTCGGCTAGTATGGCATAGAGTTTGAGGCGACGTTCTCGATATGGGCGTTGAAGTCATTCATAGACCCCAACTGCTGCTATTGCTGCTACTATTGTGAATTCTGTCGTTGATGTTGCTGTTGCTGCTACTGCTGTGCAGACTGATCATGCATGGAGAGATGTGAATGGGTCGAGACAGGAGACATCGTAGGTTGTGGTGACAGCGTTGGATTGTTGTCATGCGCACTGCTTTGGTTCATAGCCATGTTTACCGAGAGAGTGTCCATAGAGGGAACTGTGGCATCGTTGGGCGTGCTTGCCACGTTGGTAACAGGGTTTGTGCTTGTGTTGAGTGTGAATTCCCTAGGGAAAGTCAATGAAGACGGATCGAACATGGTGGATTTTGCACTCTCTGCAAAGGCATCAAGACCTGCCATCACGTCTTGCGACTGACCAAAATGGGCCTTAGCAGCATTGATGAGCTTCATAGTGGAGTCGGAAGAGTTGGCTCCCATCATGCTGGCGATGGCGTTGAGGTCGATCCCCTTTGGCACAGCAGCAAGAAGGTCAGCCAATGGGTTTCTCTCCATCTTCACAGCAGTGGGTTTACTGGTGATACTTGGCTGGGGCTGTGGGCTGCTCTGAGGGAGTGGAGATGGTGGAGTAACGATGGTTTGAGGCGAGTCCACTCTGGCTTTCGATGACGAGGATGGTGGATTGATCGAGTAAGTGCACTCGATACCCATGTTGAAGCACTTCTTGCAGATGGGCTTCCCTTCATCACATTTCACTCGACGACGCTTGCAGGTATCACAACCCAGCTTGCTCTTGTTGTGGAACTTGCGCTTACCAGTCGACGTCTTGCTTACCGTCTTACCGTCCTTCTCGATAAGCACAGGCTTGGACGATGATCTTCTGCGCTCCGAAGTGGTTGATGAGGTTGGGGATGACGACATCTTATCGATAGTGGCGTCCTCGATGAAATCTATGTAGTTTTTGGGTCAAGTTGTTTCAGATTCGATCTCTGGATCTGAAATATAGTTCCTCCTCGATAATTCTTCAGGAGTTTGGTGCGTGGGATGGTACGTGGATGAGAACGGTGGATTAGGGGTAGTTGTGTGATGCTCCGCGTGATCTGTACAGGTGATCTTGATGAGAGTGGAATGTTAAGGAAAGACGGAGATTGAGGGACCAGAAGATCGGGGGTTATGTCTAGTTGAATTGACAGTGATCTGATAGCGTTGAGGCTGTGTGTGGTCTTCGAGATGTTAGCTAGTTGAGCTGAACGAGGAACGAAGCAAATGTAAAGATAGTTATGTGAAGAGTAAACATCCGTCGTTCCCGTCGTTTAGAATTTTCCCAAGGCCTACGCCACCGCGGCAGCACAACCTGGAGATGGAGATGCTGCTGCATAGAAAAAAAACACTTTTCACGTGCGGAGTTAGGAGGCCTCCTGTTCAGGAGTGACAGGAAAAGGGGTGACCTTGAAGGAAAGCATCATCAACTAGTCTCAGCCACTAGCAAGACCAATAGTTACCACATAATGTCACGTTTGACTGCGGTTTACCTTTTAATCTGCAGAGGAAATATGATAATAACACTTATGTAAGCGTCAAGAGACTAGGTAAACACGAAAAATAGAAAAATTCAAGTTAAGCGTCTTGGCGCAGTGGAAGCGCGCAGGGCTCATAACCCTGATGTCCCTGGATCGAAACCAGGAGACGCTATTTCTTTTTGAATTTTCTTTTGTTTTGTAGAATGGCTTTTCTGTAGCATTGAGGTGTTGGAGTCACTTTGCTGAGTATTCCAGCAAAATAATTATTTCCTGGCCATAGTTAGTGGAGAGGAAATCACAATTGAAGTAATTAGAGAACATACAACGTTTCCGCACTTGTTGGGGAAATATCGCAGCGCGGGTTGTGTGCAGAATCCAGATGCGGTCTAACTTTCAAGGCCGGGGACGCTGCGAGCGCGTCGAGAAAAAGAGCTAATCGTAGCGGACGAAATATAAGCAGAGAGTGAGGTATAGGGGGTAAAGACCAAGCTTGTCAAGCCGACAAATCGAATTTTCACTCTTCCAAGGCATCTGAAGTTACCTTTCCAAGCTAGGAAATATTAATTTTGCACTAACCAGTTCAGGACTACTTTTTCTCTCCTGTTTTCCACGTCTGATATCCGTTACGCCATTGCGTCCGCACAACGTCATAGAACCGGGATCATAACAACAAAACTTCACACACACCAGAAAGCCATACATCATGAGTTTGAACGGCGAACAAGACACAGCCAGTGGACAAGGACAAGTTTTCGACATACCGTCTTCCAGTGATGCCGCTGCTGCTGCCGCTGCCCAAGCTCAAGCCGAAGCCGATGCTCTTGCTGAGAAGCAAGCCCAGGAGGTGGAGTTAAGAGAACAGGATAGATGGTTACCTATTGCCAACGTCGCCAGACTGATGAAGAACACACTTCCCAACACAGCCAAGGTATCAAAGGACGCGAAAGAGTGTATGCAAGAGTGTGTTTCGGAATTCATATCGTTCATCACAAGTGAAGCTAGTGATAAGTGTCTCTCTGAGAAGAGAAAAACCATCAACGGAGAGGACATTCTGTTTGCTATGTCCAGTCTCGGATTTGAGAACTATTCAGAGGTATTAAAAATCTACTTGGCCAAATACAGAGAACAACAAGCACTGAAACAAGAGCGTGGTGAGACCAAGAGATCGAGGACAAAACAGGGAAACGGTTCCACGATAAACATC
Source organism: Petasospora meyerae (assembly GCA_030462915.1). Lineage (NCBI taxonomy): Eukaryota > Fungi > Ascomycota > Saccharomycetes > Phaffomycetales > Wickerhamomycetaceae > Petasospora > Petasospora meyerae. Next base: position 30,796 of record JAKVQR010000158.1, on the reverse strand, counting down.
TATGAACAACATCAGCAACTACAGAGAGAGATGACTAATATTCCATTGAATGATGACGGTGAGATGTACATATAGGATCCTATGGCTGAAGACATGATTCACGAGGATATGATTGACTTGAATGGTAATGCTGAAGAACAGAACGACCTTGCGATGACCAACGTGCAACAACAACACAGTACAACATCAGAACACGCTATGAAGACCGAGGAGCAAGACGCCAATCTGCTTCATGAGTACACCAATGAGTAGTACTAATGATCTCCACGTTGTCATGATGGTGACGCATGTCCAACTAGTGTTGTCATGATGGTGACGCATGTCCAACTAGTGTGTCCTCGATGCACAGTTGTGCGCTCACTTATCTGGTACTACTGCAGCAGATAGATCGAACATGTGATCACAATCCAAAGTCATCCTGATTGTACTCATGATATTGGTCATTTGGCTCTAAATTGTAGCTCTAGAAGTGCACTCTCGCCAAAGTAGCATTGGTGGGGTTACCCGGCTGTCGCGTGAGGTCGACATGACGTCAATGGAGGAGATGGAGGGTGTTGATCTAGATTCCTAGACTTCCTTATCAGTTATCACACGCATTTGGAAGTTGATTATCAATTAACGACCGTCGAAAAGTCACTGATGTTATCTCTAAAGTAGGATCATTAGGTAACTAATCCACACGTCGAATTAACACCTTTGTCTGGTCTTCAACTCCCCAGCCGGAACCCGGGCCGTTTGATAAACACCCGAACACCACACTCTGCTGACGAATTGCCACCTTATAGCTCGGGCGAGTGCGGAGGTGTCGACAGGTCGACAGTACTTGATGGGATTAAAGTCCCTTAATAACCTCAATCTCCACGGTACTACGAACCTTGTAGAGAATCACCACCAAAGATGCTCTCAGCAAGAGGTCTCATTAGGAAAGTGACACCAGTGGCTGCCAAACAGGCGTCACAGCAGGTCACTAGACACATACAACTCACTTCATCAAGACTAGCATCATCCATCGCTTCTACGCATCGAAATGTCAACGGTCCATTGCTTGGAGGATACAATGGCCACAATGACATCTCACAGATCCTAGAACAACTGAATGGCCTAGCCCCTTTATCGATGAAAGAGCAGAAACCACCAGCAGAGAGTGAGTCGAAACCAAAGTCGGATCAACCAAGCTCAGATCAAAACGAGGAGCAGACACCCGAGACCCCTAAGAAGGACGAGAAGAAGCCTGCCGAGAAGAGAAAAAGATCACCAAAGACCACAGAGGAGAAGTTGAGGGAGATCAAGGCCTAGTCCAACATTGCAGAGTCCAGCGCAGGTATCAGCTCTGGTGGTGCATCCGATGGCAATGGCGCTGATGACAGTGGCGATTCCAAGAAGAAGAAGACTGCTCTTCCAGTTCCGGAAGTCTATCCCCAGGTGTTAGCACTCCCAATGTCTCGTCGTCCTTTGTTCCCAGGTTTCTACAGACCAGTTGCCATCACAGATCCAGAAGTCATCAAGGCCATCAATGAGCTTTGCGATAAGAAGAAGCCATACATCGGTATCTTCCTCTTCAAGGATGAGAGTGCAGATGGAGACGTCATTACAAACAAGTCTGATGTCCACGAAGTCGGTGTGTTTGCTCAGATTACTTCGAGCTTTATCTCCAAGGACGAGATGACGGGACTCGACACCATGACTATCATCGCATACCCACATTCAAGAATCAAAATCGACGAGCTTCTCCCACCAAAGTCATACGAGGAGATTCAAGAGGAACTGGCTGACAAGACCAAAGCATACGAAGAGGAGGTTGAGACCCAGTTGAAGAGTGAGGGTAAGAACTTGTCATTGATTGATGTTCAAGTGGAGAAGGAGAAGCGCGTCATCGAGAAACTCGACGAAGAGAATGAGTACAACCCAACAGAGTTCATCAGCAAGTACCAAGTCAGCAGAGCCAATATTACTCCGTTGGAGGAACTGCCATTTGACTAGAAGTCGCCTGTCATCAACGCTCTGACCTCTGAGATTCTGAAGGTGTTCAAGGACATCTCCCAGATGAACTCCATGTTCAGAGAGCAAATCGCCACATTTAGTGCTACAGTCCAAGGATCCACCAATGTGTTCGAGCACCCTTCCAAGTTGGCAGACTTCTGTGCTGCTGTCTGTGCCGGTGAGCCACAAGAGTTACAGGACGTTCTTGACTCTTTGAACATCGAGGAGAGATTGGAGAAGGCCTTGGTGGTGTTGAAGAAAGAGATCATGAATGCTGAGCTACAAAACAAGATCTCGAAGGAAGTTGAAAGCAAGATCCAGAAGAGACAGCGTGAATATTACCTTATGGAACAGCTCAAGGGAATCAAGAGAGAGTTGGGTATCGACGACGGTCGTCAGAAGCTCATCGACACTTTCAACGAGAGAGCTGAGAAGTTAAAGTTCCCACCTGCAGTGAAGAAGGTCTTCGATGAGGAGATATCCAAGCTCCAGACATTGGAAACTGCCATGTCTGAGTTCAGTGTCACTAGAAACTACTTGGATTGGTTGACCCAGTTACCATGGGGTAAGTACACCAAGGAGACTTTCGATATCACTAACGCTAAAAAGATCTTGGATGAGGACCACTATGGTCTCGCAGATATCAAGGACCGTATCCTGGAGTTCATTGCCGTTGGCAACTTGTTGGGTGCTGTTGATGGTAAGATCATCTGTTTCGTCGGTCCACCTGGTGTTGGTAAGACGTCTATTGGAAAATCCATTGCCCGTGCCTTGAACAGAAACTACTTCAGATTCTCCGTGGGTGGTATCTCTGATGTGTCTGAGATCAAAGGTCACAGAAGAACATACGTTGGTGCACTTCCAGGTCGTATCATCCAAGGTTTGAAGAAGACGCAATCACAGAATCCACTGTTCTTGATCGATGAGATTGACAAAGTCACACACGGTGGTGCTCAGGGTGACCCATCTGCTGCTCTCTTGGAGTTGCTTGACCCGGAACAGAATGGAGAGTTCTTGGACCAGTACATGGACGTTCCAGTGGACTTGTCCAAGGTGTTGTTTGTCTGCACAGCCAATTCTCTTGACACCATTCCAAGACCATTACTGGATCGTATGGAGGTGATTGAACTTCCAGGTTACGTTGCCGAGGAGAAAGTCAAGATTGCCGAGAACTACTTGATCCCACTTGCCAAGAAGGGTTCTGGTTTGGAGAATTCAAACATCGAACTGACTACTGATGGTGTTGAGGCCATCGTTAAGCACTATGCTAAGGAAAACGGTGTTAGAAGACTGAAACAGTTGATTGAGAAGGTGTTCAGAAAGGCAGCATTCAAGGTGGTCACCCAGGTAGAGCTTGCGAAAGACAAGGAGACCGAGGAGACAAAGAGCACTGATTCAGTGACCGAATCCAAGGAGGAAGCTTCCGAAGAATTATCGAAGGAGACATCCACAAAGGAAGGAGAGGAGGTTGTTCCAAACCTTGACCTGAACAAGCCTTTGGAGACAAAGGACACAGTTCTTGAGGAGAACCACGAGGTGAAGAAGCTCGAGGTTCCAGAGGACTTCAAACTCGAGATTACCTCTGAGAACTTGAAGGACTTCATTGGACCAGCCATCTACACCAGTGATAGACTCTATGAGACCACTCCACCAGGTGTTGTTATGGGTCTTGCATGGACTTCAATGGGAGGTACCTCTATGTACGTTGAGGTCACCGGTGAGAAGGCAGTGAATGAGAGCGGTCAGCCTAATGGAGGAAACTTAGCCATCACTGGTCAACTCGGTGATGTTATGAAAGAATCCTCGAAGATCTCTTTCTCTGTGGCAAAGCAGTATGTCAAGAGCGACTTCTTTAAGACACACAACATCAACCTTCATTGTCCAGAAGGTGCCACTCCTAAGGATGGTCCAAGTGCTGGTATCACACTGACGACTGCACTCATCTCTCTTGCATTGAACGTCCCACTTCCATCTATCGCTATGACTGGTGAGATCACACTGACCGGTAAAGTGTTGAGAATTGGAGGACTGAAGGAGAAGTTGATTGCAGCCAAGCGTAACGGTGTTACCACTTTGTTCTTGCCTAAGGACAACAAGGGTGATTACGAAGTGTTGCCTGAGAACTTGAAAGAGGGATTCGATGTGACGTTCGTTGAGAACTACAGTCAGATCTATGACAAGTTGTTCAAAGACATCGCCAACGAGCCAACCAAGAAGGAGTGATGCATAATATTATTGTATATAAAAGCACAATATATTTTACGATTATGACACCCTTGTTTGAATTGTGTTGGATAGATCTATGAACAAAGTGGTTGTTGTTTCAGTCAGCCTGTGCCCACTTCAACACTGAAAGAGCACCAGCAACGATACCAATGGTTGTTGGCAAAGTCAAGACGACATAACCCCAGAACAGAACACCAGCCATCTCCTTCTCGAAGAGCTCGTTCAATTGACAAATCTGTGACAATTGGATGGCTGGAGGCGAGATAGTCAAGAGGAAAGCCACAATGAGGAAAATTGGATCATCCAGAATGGACACTGGGAACAACTTGACACAAATTGTGATTAACGGGAGGAGGATCATTGGTGGGATGATCATTCTTGAGACAAGAGAACCGAAGACAATTCTGTTGTAGTGAGGAGTTGCTGGTGGCGTCTCATTGGAAGGATATAAGTTTGAGCCCAAGACGATCAAGATCAATGGGATAGCAACACTTCCCAACTGGTCCACTGCCTTTGCCAATGTGTGCTGAACGAACCCATTATCAACATAGAATGAGTCATGAAGAGGTGTGATGGATGCAACAACGATTGCGGCAACCATTGCCCACAATGGTGGATTCATCACGGACATAAATTTGCGGTAGTGTATAACCATTTTAGCCCAAAGTGAGTTGTCAAAGACGATAGGGGTATATGTGGACGATGATGAGTCCCTGCGAGAAGACTCTGGTGACGTCTCAACTTGGGTATGTGTAGAAGAGGCAGCGCTGTTCTTGTTGGATGGACCAGAGATAGTGAGAGCGGATTCCAGATCATTCGGTACGCCTTCCGTGCTTGGGATTCTCTTCAACAAGGTATTATAACCCCATGACCATCTAAGAACCTGACCAATCTGTTGGAAGATAACAAGGTATAAAAGACCTCTGGAGGCAATCTTATCTGGTGTATCACCCTCGATGTCATCCCACTCCAAGTTGGGAAGTGTTGAAGCAAGCGCCAAAGTGAGAGAGACTGGAAGGGAGTTCGAGTTTCCGAACACCGACATGGCGGTAAGGAAGTTTCCCTCGTATTCATCCAAGTTCAAGTAGCGGGAAACAACAAGTGAAGTGATGAAAGAGACACCTGTGGAGATGGCATAGAATACTGGGATGATGAAAATCTCAAACATCTTCTTCAACGAGAGGGATGGGGCCAACTTAGAGAAGATCATGGCGGGTGTGAACACCATCATATTCAACTCACTGACATATTTCTGGGCTGATTTGTTGAGGATTCCAGATTTGGCGGCGAAAAAGCCAGTGAGACAGACGATAATGACCTGTACGACGGCCTGGAATGTGAGAAAGGAGACTTCCTGTAAGGATACCTCTCGGAGCATCGATTGGTGAGCGGTTGCTGTGTAATTTGTGGGCGGCAAAAACGGAGAGAGTTGAAGAAGCGTTGTTTGGATTGTGTGTACGGGTGGTGAAAGTTGACGGACACAACAGATGGTCTGTGATCAAAGACCAGGATGTGGATGTATGGGAGGGTTGTTAGCTTACAAAGTTCTGAGGGAAAAAGTGGGACAAGGGAGGGCAAATGGTGAATTCAAGAATCAAAAGTTGTAGCTGATGGGCTGAGTTTCGCGCAAATGTGGCTTATCATGAGCGCCTGCCTGCCACACACGTGTATGGTGCAGTTTCTAACGTACTAATTTCTAGAGTTTTTCTGTTTGACGTCATTGGTCGAAAGCGAGGTTGAGAACATGATTTGTCAATCTTGGCACCGTTATCTAAAACACTTTTGGTTGCCACTCATCGTGGAGACTACAGTCCCTCTAGAAACTAGATACTTCATCACGCGATGGATATTGGTGTACGAGGACAGGAGTTGTACCACCTGGTGGCTGGGACAAGAATGGGTGTTCGTTATGCACGAGGAGAATATCTTCCTCCTGATTTGCTGTTTGTAGATTCGAGTTTGAACTTGGATCTGAATTCGCTACGTTAATGTAGGGTGCAGGTACGTTCAGTTGCGCATCATTCTTCGCCACTACTACGTCACGAGCCTGGGATTTGGGAACACTACAGTGTACTACTACCCCGCTTGAAACTGAACGCCTCCTTAATTGCTAGAGTGTTAATGGAGATATTCAATCACCAATCACCTGGACCACCGATCTGCCTAGAGTTGATGTATAATGCGTTTTTCTTCATCTCTTCCATACTCTCCTTTATAGAAGAGAAGGATCTGCTACGTTTGCCACAAAATTTACGACAAGAGTTTGCGAAAGATAGGCACCCCTTCCCTCGCGATTATTACCTCATATGGTAAGATCTACGCCAAATTTGCGCAAGGGTCCAACGCTAGAGATACATATGTGTCAATCGTAACAATAGACTTCAAGTAACCGAAGCTTTTGTGTCTCAAAGCTCTTCGGGAGGTGATGATGACTCGACAGTCGACGAGGGTCTATCTTAGGTCTTCGATGCTTCCAAACTTGTCACGTGAGGCTGATTGTGGTTGGTGGTAGCTCAGTTGTAGTGATCCTTCCCTACTGCTACTGGAATGAGTCCATATGGATCGCTGTTTGAACTCCCATCATCTTGGTATCTTGGTGCTCTGAGCTCTCTATGATCTGATGATCTGATATGCAGGATATCTAGTCAGAACCTCTTGTGACTGTCCAATGTATATGTTGAAGATAATACAAATAAAAGTAACGAAAGAGATAATCATTCATGCTCAAAATATACAGATTTGAAAGGATTCCATATCAAATGGATCTATCCTTAGTTTTGGAGTAGAATCACTTAGACTCAGCCTCAGACTGCTCCTTCTCGGAGTCGAAGATCATCAAGGCAATGATGGAGTCAGCGACCTGAGCAGCAGCCAAAGAGGTGATCTCAGCGTTGGTGTCGTATGGTGGAGAAACCTCAACAACGTCACCACCAATGACCTTCAAACCGGCAAGACCATCCAAAACGGTCAAAAGCTCTCTAGAGGTCCATCCACCTGGCTCAACGGTACCAGAGGCAGGAGCGAAGGCTGGGTCCATGGAGTCGACATCGACGGTGATGTAGACTGGGTAGTCACCAACTCTGGCCTTGATCTTCTTGACGATGGCTTCAGCACCAATGGTGTCAATGTCACGAGCCAAGATTCTGTCGAATCCACACTCAATGTCGTGCTCAACGTCCTTTGGACCTGGGTATGGACCTCTGATGGCAGCGTGGATACAAGCGTCTGGGGCAAGAAGACCCTTCTCGTGGGCCCAGTGCAAGTAGGTACCGTGGTTGACGGACTGGTACTCGGTAACGTTACCACCGAAGTAGTATGGGTTCCATGTGTCCAAGTGGGAGTCGATGTGGATGACGGCGATCTGACCCCAGTTCTCGTAAGCGGCTCTCAAAGATGGGAGAGTGATGGTGTGGTCACCACCGAGGGTGAAGATCTTTGGAGTCTTGTGTTTGTTCTTGTCGGTGGTGGAGTGCTTGGCGATGGCACGCTGGGTTCTGTACATCTGGTCCAAGGCGATTCTGTTGTCCAATGGGGTGATTGGAGGGTCACCACAGTCAACGAGCTTAGCCCAGCCACCGTATGGGTCAACACCGTCGTAAACCGAGAAGGTGGAACCGGCAAGTCTCTGGGAAGCGGTACGGATACCTCTTGGACCGAAACGGGTACCTGGTCTGTAGGAGACACCGGAGTCGAATGGAGAACCGACAACGGCAATGTCGAACTTGACCTCATCGTACAAAGCTGGGTCGTAACAGTTGGCGATTGGCAAGTGGGCGAAGGAGTTCAAACCGGCAAACTCACCACCACGGTAGAGCACGGCAGAACCGTTGATGTCTCTCAAGTCATCTGGGTCTGGGTACTGGTAGTCGTCTCTGATAAGCATCTGGTCGACTCTGTTGGTGACTGGGGCTGGGGCCTTCTTGGAGTCCTTACCGAAAGTGGTGACCTGGTCGGCGGCGTAACCGTCCAAGATTGGACCGTAGAACTGGTCCAAGAAGGACAACTGTGAGTGGTCGTGGGAGGCGTGGGCAGCGTCAGCGACCTCACAGTTCATGAGGATCTGCTGGTGCTCAGCGTCTGGAGCAGCAACTGGAGCGGCAGAGACAACCTGTCCTGTAGCGAGGAAAGCTGCCACTGCGTAGAGAATGGAAACTGGGAGCATTGTTTAGGGGGATTGGTGTTGGCAATGGGGCAAAGAAAAAAAGGACTTCTGTGATGTGGTGTGAATTGAAGGTTTGTGATGGGATGTGGCTCATTATATATGGAAGAACTTCAAGGTGATCGCTATATGAATTGAATTGGGGATTGTCCAATGAACACCCCACAATCGCCCACAATCACAGTATTCCGACGTGTCAGCCACCTCCATATCGTTTCACCTGTCAAACGAAGCAACTCTGATAGAAGCACCCATCTTTCCACACGTAAACTATGGAGCCCCTCGATCCAATTTTTCATTCCGACGACGATTGACGGGTGGTGTGTTTCTAGGGGTGGAGTCATCGGAATACGTGCCCCTTATCGATCGGAATACTGTCGGAATATGTTTCGGAATATCTTCCGATGCAAGCCGATAAGTTGCTCACGCCGGAGTTCGCCCCGACACACACCAGACGTCAGAAGTTGCTGGGTAACTTCTCTGTTTGACACATCGGGAGCTGGACCGTGCATAACATATGAATCCTCGTGGGTTGTTGGGGAGGGAAGACGAAGCACCTATAGCGGTCGGAATCGGGCGGCCCGTTGCTTTGGTTGCATGCGCCGGAATCTAGAAGGATCCCGATGTCTCAGAGATCAAAGCCGACTCTCCCAGATTAGCTTTCCGACTCGAGATTGGGGGTGGGAGGCCAATTTGCACGCTGCAGAAGGAGTTTCCAGAAAGGTCGACTCCCTTTCACAGTCTGGAGTGTGTAGTATGAATTTTTAGCTATCTTAGTTAGACTCTGGTTCTGGTTATATTCACGCAGTATCCAGTTGTTGTCTCTCATCCCACTTCCTTAGGTAACAAAGTGTTCAAGGGGGTAGTACTTACCATTTTACTCATCAGCACCATATGACTTCTGTGGATTCTTCTGAGAGCTCCAAGAAGCAGCTTCTTCCTGGAACACCATCCTCCCCACCAGCGTATGGGTCCATCACAGAATCCTCTAGCGCTGAGGATCTTTCCCTCAATGCCATCGATACCCAAACCACCACCAAGTACAGCGAATGTATCACCATTTGCAAGGCCTCTGTTCCTATGATCATCACCTTCTTCCTCCAGTATTCCCTCACTGTGGTGTCCATCTTCTCGGTGGGACACATCGGTAAGACAGAACTGGCTGCCGTCTCCTTGTCCACGATGACATTCAACATCACCGTCTCCATCTTCAACGGTATGGCAACTTGTCTCGACACTTTCTGTTCCCAGGCGTACGGTGCTGGTAAGCACAAACTTGTCGGATTACACTTCCAGAGATGTACCGCAATGATCTTCTGCATGGCGATCCCTATCAACCTTCTCTGGTGGTTCTCCGGCTCCATTCTGGGCCTCTTTGTTCCAAACAAGGAACTCACAGACTTGGCTCAGTTGTACCTCCGTGTGATCTCCTTGGGTTCGCCAGGTTACATCCTCTTTGAGACCGGAAAGAGATTCCTCCAGGCCCAGGGTATCTTCCACGCCGCTCAGTACGTCTTGTTCATCTGTACCCCATTGAATGCCATCCTCAACTACATCATGGTTTGGCACCCAACTTTCGGTATTGGTTTCATCGGTGCTCCTTTGGCCACTGCCATCAACTACACACTTATGGCACTACTCTTGTTTTGCTACGTGTACTTCATCGATGGCTCCAAGTGCTGGAACGGATTGCAAGTCAGAGAGTCTTTGAAGAACTGGGGTCCAATGGCCTCATTGGCTTTGCCTGGTGTTGTTATGGTGGAAGCTGAGTTCCTTGCCTTTGAGATCTTGACCATCAGTGCTTCAAGATTCGGTACCGAAACTTTGGCTGCTCAGTCCATCTTATCCACTACCGCTACTCTGATGTTCCAGATCCCATTCGGTGTGAGTGTGGTTGGATGTACCAGAATCGCAGGATACGTTGGCTCCAAGTCTGTGGCCAATGCTAGGGTTGCCATGAATGTGTCTCTTTTACTCTCTTTAGCTCTTGGTTCCATCACCACTTCTACATTGTTCTTTGGAAGATACAAACTCGTTCGTTTGTTTACCAGTGATGATATGGTTTGTCAGATCGGTGCCAATGCCCTCAAGATCCTTGCTGTTAACCAGCTTTACGACACAATCAATGTCATCGCAGCTGGTTGTTTGAGAGGTCAGGGTCGTCAGAAGGTTGGAAGTAACCTGAACTTGCTCTCGTACTACATTGTGGCCGTTCCATTGGCTCTTTACTTGGCCTTCTGGAGAGAATGGAGACTCCAGGGTCTCTGGGTCGGTTTGGGTTGTGGTATCTTTGTGTTGTCCATGTCCGAGACTTATTTCGCATTGAATGTGAACTGGGACTCTGTGCTGAAGGAGACTGCAAAGAGAAACTTGGAGGACCAGTGAATATATATATATATGTATTTAGCAGTTATCAATATTTTCGATGGTAATAATTGTAGCAAATAATGTAATCATAGATAGCTCTTTTCAAAGATGTTAGCTGCTACGAGTAGTATAACAGGAATCAGACAAAATACGATCATTAAATAAACAAAACTAATATACACGAATGGAAACAAGATTCAATCAAACAACAACTTGCACTTTCTCTTTGCTAACCTCTTCCTTGATGTTAACACCATCACTTGAACTTTCCAAACCTTCAAGCATCTCAAAGCCGTTAGACTGATCTGGACCATCGTATGGGATAAGGTTCAGCTTCAAACACTCTTCAGGTGTGAAGGCATTGTAGTAATCCTTACCACTGGCCACGCCAACGTCTTGGATAGGCCAGATCCATCTGGCAATGATGTAGTAAGCGAACATCGGACAGAAGAAAGAGAAGAGAATAGAACCGTAGTAGTAGTTGATGATGGTTGTCTTGAGCTGGATGTCTGCGTTGGAGGCAGCAGCCATACCTGGAAGACCAGGTGTCACAGCAGCAATAAACACAATAATAGCACGCCAGTTGAAACCCTTTTGGTAGTAGAACGTACCTTCGCTGGAAGTTGTGTAGAGATCATTGAGGTTGATTCTCTCACGTCTCACCAAAGTGAAGTCAGCAACGATGATTCCAATGATCGGTGTGACAACGACACCAAAGGAACTCATAACAGCGGAGAACGTAGAGGAAGTGTTGTAGAAGTTCCATGGCTGGACACACCAAGAGATCAAGGAAACGATGATAGATCCACGCAAGATGTTGATGTAACGAGGACAGATACCGGCGAGGTCCATGCCACCGGCGAAACCGTTGGTGAGCAAGTTCAAAGACAACTCTGAGGACAAGAAGGAGAGACCAAGGAAGAAACAAGCACATCTCATTCTTGGAGAGTAGTTGTCCTGCAACCACTGGAGACAGATATCAGTAGGCAACCAGTACTCGGTTCCATACAACTCCAAAGAGCATGAGGCAGAGATCAAACCGGCAAGTGGGATGATCTCAGTGAAGAAGATACCGACGAAGACACCAATCACAAGCTTCTTACTGCTTGAACTGAATCTGGAGAAGTCAGGCTGGTTGGTGATATCAGGAGACAGAGCACCGTACCAGATGGACATAGCGTAGAGCCACATCCAACCAGTCTCAGAGGCAGAAAGTTCCACAGACTGGTAGTAAATAGGACCTGGACCACCGTTGATGCAGAGGAGGTAAATCATCACAGCAACAAGACCAAAAAGGGCCATAATACAACTGATGTTCACAAACACGTTCATCTTCTCAGGTTTGATCCAGAAGAATGGCATGGAGATGATTTGGAAGACAAGGAATCCGATGAAGTCTCTGGTTGTCATGGCCACGGAATCAGGGAATGTGTTTTCCATGTTGAGGAAATTTTCACTAAACGTGGAGAACATCACCACCACACAGAGACCACCAAGCCAAGCCTGAGAACCATAGTAGACAATACTGAGAATGATTCTCACCAGGATACCAATCGCCGAACCATAGACACCAAACACCATACGCTGACACACGGTGTAACCAACGTGGTAGACCTCACCGGCACGTGAGTTCAAACAAGTGAAGAGAACGATGAAGATGTTACCAATAGTGAGAGCACCCATAGCATGCTGGATGTTCAATCCAAGAGACAAGAGGGAGGATCCAACAGAGAAAGTCCACACAGACAAGTTAAGGACACCCCAGTAACCGGCAAAGGACCACAAACCCCAGGTACGACGACTTGGTGGCATCGGTTCAAGATCCGGGTTTTGCAAGATGGAGAGAGTGTGTCCCTCACCATGAGGGACTTCCAAGGCCTTCAGTAAGTCCTTGAGTTGCATTTGTGTATGTGTATGTGTGTGTGTGTGTGTGAGGGATGAAGGTCTCAGGAGTCAACTGATAACGAGCTTATAAACAACCAGCCACTTCATGGAGTGGAATAAGCGAAATGTGCACCAGAGGCAGATCTGACGCTTTATAAGGGGATGCTAAGATCAATGATCTGATAGCAGCACAATCAGAGGCAAGGTGTCAATGAGAGCCCCTGCAAAGGAGAGTGAAAAAAAAATCAATTAGGGAACGTGACAGATATGGGCTGTTATCTGATAGGAGATGAGGTGCATAAACTGACTGGATCGATAAATAATTCACAGACACCCCGAGACGGTCATTTGCGACACAGCGGTGCCAATGGTAGCAGAAAGAGATAAGGGGCTTCTCTTAGTACCAACTTCCAAGCTGACTCAATATTATGGCAGATAGTGGGGCGCTGCTGTGTCGGAGTTGCAAATCTGCAGATGGTAGATTATAGAGCTCAGTTTGGTAGGGTGATGCCCTGTATTGCGAATATTCCGATTGCCCGCCGCCAACAGTGAAAGTTTTTCACTTGGTGGTTTGAGTAGAGAGTTACAGCCGTCCCTCCCTCAAACGTTGCCTCACAAAAGAGTCGTTATTACTGACGTTAGTGGTTAGAAGTAGTAGTACATAACTTACCGTCACTAATCGGCGGTCGATCGCCGGTACCGGATAGCCTATTTTTTTTTTTTTCTAGCGCTCTTTTTAATTTTTTCTACGCCGTCGGAATTAATCGTCGGAGAGACCATCATATATTCCGATGGGGGTTGCCACGGCTACCCAGCCTTGTTCGGAGTTATTAGTTTGAGCGCTGCATGTGGGGTTGGATAATTTTTTTTTTCTCATCGCACAGATGACTCGGTTGACTTGCACGAGAAAGGCAGTATGGGCGAGAGTCATTTCACTTTGCTCGTGTAAAGTGGCTGCTGATATGATATTCCGACTCTCTGTCCAGTGTCTACCCCTTCGACATGCAAGGTCAGGTATGATAGGGGGATGGAGCATGGATCATTGGAAGCTGGAGCAGAAGTTTCTTCAGTTCAAAAGTCCCAATAGTCGAAGAAGAGACGCACAGTGCACACCCCATCGGAAATTGTGTAAGGCTATATCATGTATCCATCATACGTTGCCAGTTGGGACTACGCAGGCTTTCGCTGATCCTGTCATGAGTCATGACTCAAACTTTATTGCAGATATGTGTATGGCATCAAGGATTTGATTAATACCGAGAATCCCGACCTTAAGTCGAGTTAGAAGTTAGACGATTAGAACGTCACAATATCAACCTCTTCCGATCCTTCACCTCCAGAGCTGGCACCCCTTTCACGTTGAGCGATAGTGTCATTGGCCATCTGATTGGCTGCGTTCTTTCTCCAAGCTCTCCTGATCTTTTGTAAGGCATACTTAGCGGATCCAGATCCCAAACCTGCCAAAAGCTCGAATATCCGTTGCACCATCTCACGATCCTCTGTAGTCACTGCGTACAGACCAGCTGTAAGCAAAGGCCATTGATCCATCATGAGTTTCAACTGTGGGTTGTATGGCACAAATCTTGGGTCATCTTCAGACTGTGGAGATGGAGGTAACATCGATAGCAGAGCGTGTGCTCTAATCAATATCGAATGTACAAGTTCTTGGATAGTTGGATTCAATTTCGTGGCCGTTGAAGGCTTGCTGTCCAGGAATCTCATCAGTATCGTTAGCAGTGCTGCATCGATGAACGATTGATGAACACATTCAAACCACTGTATGCAACTCATATCGTTGGAGGACACATGGTATCCTCTCAATCTTTGGAACTCTGATATCAAACCAAAGATCTGACCAGCAAGTGGGGGACGTGCTCCTTCCGTTTCACTTCTCATCATCTCAATCAACTTCACCAAAGGCGGTAGGAGGTCTGTGTGGAAACCAAAGATGTAAATGAACCCATCGTCAGTGATCATCTTCAACTCTTTCAACACGTTCACTTCCTCTTCATCTGTGAGATCCCATCTCATCAACATCAAGAGTCTCTCCACTTGGGTATTGGACCCACGGACCAACGTACCACCAACTGGTGCACTCAACCCAGCAAGTATCTCAAACAGTGTGAACCAACACTTACAGAATCTCAACACTTTGGTCTATGGGAAACGACGATCAACAAACACCAACTGCAACAGTTCCTTCGCTCCACGAAGATGGCCTCTCCAAGACTGTCTCATACTCGAAGCATTATCCGATGTCAACAGTAGGATCGTCAACAACAGAGGCTCCAACACCTCCGAAACAATTTTTGAAGTCATATGAGGGTTTGTTGCCAAGGCTGGATTGGAGATGTGTGTTTGGATGTACTTGTAATCACTCAAGAGATCCGATGTCTTTTGCAAGAACCTGGTGAAATACCTCTCATCGTTATCAAGTTTGGTACGTTTATACGATAAACGGGCACCGGATGACAACACAGCATAATAGAGATAGTCCTTACGCAATGAGTACTGTAAGAGGATGTCTCGGATGGTGTTTGCCTCCAGTGAAGAACGCATTGGCATCAAGTACTCACTGAACTCGGTATAGAAGATATCGAGGTATCGTTTGTGTGAAGGGTCAATGTCCAGGGAGTGGAAGCAGTTCTGTGGGAAGTGGTATATGGTATCAGTGGAGAGGATGTTTGTGATTGGAATTGGCTGTGGATCGACATTTTGGGCCAAGCCGGGAGCCTTATAGATCGGCTGGAGCAACTGAGTATCAACCTGAAGCCGTGTGATGGTACTAGGCAAGGGTGTTGCGCCAAAGAACCCATCAATGTGTTGCTGGATGGCTTGATCCATCTGAGAAGAAAGGTCATCATCCAAGAGTTCCAAAAGTCCCTTGTCCATACTCGAGTTGGAGTCAGCACCAGGACTTGGTAATGGCCGGTCAGAGAAGTCGTTGTTTGCGGAAGAAACAGCACTGTGAGAGCTGCGAGCCGAACCACCAGATTGCGGTTGTGAAGGGATAGCTGGGTATTCACATTTCTCGTTGGCTCGCGTGCAGCGT
The DNA here is from genome assembly GCA_030462915.1 of Petasospora meyerae. Taxonomy (NCBI): domain Eukaryota; kingdom Fungi; phylum Ascomycota; class Saccharomycetes; order Phaffomycetales; family Wickerhamomycetaceae; genus Petasospora; species Petasospora meyerae. Next base: position 15,128 of record JAKVQR010000158.1, on the reverse strand, counting down.
AGACAAGCCGGTGAACCTTCGTCACATTTCACTTTCATTCTCTTGCAACGAAGACATCCTCTTCTGCTGTATGGTCTCTGTCTCTTTTTGCGCGGAGGCTGACCTGCCTCTGGTGGGGTTTGTGCCGCTGAGGAGTTCATAATTGGAAGCCGTTCAGTGAATCGATGTCTTCTTCAGGGTAAGAGCCGATGAGCGTAGTATTTCAATTCTGACTGCGGATAGCTGGTGATGAATTTTCAGCTATTTTATGTGACAGTCAGAGTTCATTGGCAGCTTTCACGAGGAAAATCCAAGCTGGTGACCATATTCTGTGGGCTGCATAACCCTCTTACGGGAAATTTTTTGTCTCTGATTTGTTTATGTTTGTCGTTTCTTTTTTTCATTTTTCGGTTAAATCCCGTTACGAAGCCCTTGAACCTATGCCATGGAGTTTGAGATGGAACTTTCCAGAAGACGAACTCATCATGTCGATGGGGCGAAGATAAAACGGACAGATCACCAGACAGAGATCACTCAGATCCTTGATAAAAAGTTATCACTAAGAATATCAGGTCACAAAATCACAATGGTCGTCAACAATCCGAACAACTGGCACTGGGTCGACAAGAACTGCATCGATTGGACAAGAAACTACTTCAATGAGAAGCTTGTGGGGTTAACCGCTGAGTCTGACGGTCAAACCGCCACAATCAACAAAGTGACATCAGTGGAAGGCGATGTTGTGGTCTCGCAGCGTAAGGGTAAGATAATTTCATTGTTTGACGTTAAAGTTGTGTTGGGTTACGAAGGTAAAACCAGTGATGGTGTTGACGCCAAAGGATCCATCACAATCCCTGAAGTTGCATACGACACCGAGGAAGACGAGTACCAATTTGACATCTCTGTCTTCTCTGAGAACAGCGAGAATACCAAGATCAGAGACGTCCTTAGACAACAGATGGTTCCTAAGGTCAGGGCCGCTCTCGCACAATTCGGTAAGGATCTCATGATCACACATGGCCAAGATATCCAAGTTTCTGCCGATAAAGTCACTTCAACGTTCACCAAGGCCAATCAGGAGGAGAGTTTGAAGATTGCAGAGGCTAAGAAGGCAGCCATTGCAGAGAAAACATCGCTCAATAAGGGATCTTCATCTGCTTCTGCCTCCACAACACAATCTACTTCATCAGGCACATCTTCTATTCCCAAATACAACACAACTACTCTTCACTTTGAGCCAGAGTTCAACACAACAGCAGAGCAGCTCTTCATTACACTATTAGAGAAGAACAGAATTGGTGCTTGGACCCGTTCATTCCCAGACTTTGCACCAGAGATGATGACTGAGGGTACCGAGTTCAAACTCTTCGGCGGTGGTGTCAGTGGTAAGATCACCAAGTTGATTCCAAACCAGAAGATCGAGCAACAATGGAGACTGAAGGAATGGAAAGATGGTCACTATGCTACTCTCACAATTGATCTCCACCAGGGTGACTCCTCTACTAAGCTTGATGTCTTGTTCAAGGGTGTTCCTATTGGTCAGGAGGATGTTGTCCAGGGTAACTTTGAGGACTACTATGTGAGATCCATCAAGCTTACATTTGGATTCGGTGCAGTTCTCTAAACCCTTTTAGATATTAGCATATACGTATTTTATCTACGACTTGGTACATTGATTTGACAAGGATCTTATGGGGGTGTAGCGAAGACTTGCGGCCGAAACACAAAGAAAAAAAAAAAAACACATAAATCGCATGTGATTCTGTAAGAGCATAACAGGAGCATTCATGGGCCTCGATGACGTACAGTTCCCACCAGACGTGAAGGTGGAAAATATTGTCCGTATCCTCAGGTACTCACAGCCCAAGAAGCTCTGCATAAACTCTGAACCCCTATTTCTTCCTCCCCCCTTTTGCTATTGACCCGTTGACGACGTGGCTTCTGGAAAGCCTTCAACCATCGTTAAGACTTAAGACGAGACATCTCACATATACCTACTCTCAACCAAGCGTTCACATCAGTTTTCTTCACACACACACACACAATGGATGATATACCGAAACTGTTACCACCTCCCTCTACCCCTCCACTGCGAAATGCATCACCAGACTTGCGGGATTTCAAATCATTTTTCAAATCTCCCAGTACTTCACAGGATGGTTTGAGCTTGGGGAAGATGGACGATTTGGCACACCTGGACTTCGAGTCAGCATATGCCCTTTTGACAGAGTCACCCACATTCAACATTAACCAGTCACCGAAGCTCACTGTTGCATTCTCACATCCTGTTAACCCAATGTCCACTACGGACTCACATGTACGAACAACTCCAAATCTTCCAAGCCCTTCATTCACACAACAGCAGCTTGCCGAACATCTGCCTCTACTATCTGACGTCGATTTCCTCTTCCAAGCCAGAACACCTTCACCGAGAATCGGTTCACCATAGCCTCTTTTCGATCTAGGCTCACTGCAACAATTGCCTAAACACTCAGAGTTACTTTCCGCCAACGAGACAATAGCATTGGAGCAATTCCTAGATAGCATCATTGATGCACCACAAAAGAGACATGCTCAAGAAGATCCCTTATAGACACAACAAACTAGCACTGATGGTGTCCTGTTCTAGGCAGGCTCACCATCTACCGCACCCAGTACAACTGATGTCTCACGTTTGGGTACTGCTGGCGAATCTTCTTCATCTTCATCAACCCAACTATCATCTGGTCTCATCGATTACAAGAAGTCAATCAAGGAATTTGCCTCATCAAATCCTCGAAATACCATCGTCTTGCCTGATCCTGATCCAATAACATCCGACCCAGCTAATGGACTGCAGAAGAAGACACGGAAGAGACGTAAACTACTATCGGAAGAAGAGAAGAAACTACACCACACTACAAGTGAACAGCGTCGCCGTGGACAGATTAAGGAATCGTTCGATCAACTAATACAGCTGCTACCGGTGTCACAGAGCAAGAAGAACCAACCAAAGGCAACTATCCTGGAGACAGCTGCCAAGGAGATCGAACGAATCACACATGCTAATCAGGAATTACAAAAGATGGTCCTAAATCTGGATGGAATATAATGCTTAGATAGTGTATAATTGTATGTATGAATAATTAAAGCTATATGATATCAGAGGTTCAACTCGGCTAATATCTCACCTGCCAAAGTCTTGTACAACCAAGTGTTACCAGATATCTTCTTGAAGTGAACACCGAACAATCCGACCAATGGCACCTTAACAATCTGTATCTCGAACTTCAGTGGTGAACGTGTGGCTGTTGCAGCCGATGTTGAGGAGCTTGTGTTAGCAGCGCCAGATGTAGTTGTAGATGTGGCGTTATGCTGCTGAGAACGCACCGGTCCATTCTGCTCAAGTCTGCTTGAAATCAACATATCACTTCCACCATTTCCACCATTGAGAGAGTCCAACGACGCAGAGGAGTCAAAGTCACCATGGGACACATGACGGCCTGCCACTGGAGAACTCAAAGCGTTGCCCCCATAGCCAGCGGCCGCAATAGGAGTGGCAGGGATCGCAGGTGCTCCTCCACCAACTGAAGGCTTGCGCTTATAGCCCAAAATATTTCCACCAAGTGAGAATTTGCGTCTGTGAGTTTTGCTGATAGGAGTGGATTGCTGCTCTTGGAAGCTGTCGTTGAAAGAGACCTGCTCATTCGTAGCACCATGATCAAATGAGTTCTCGATAGATGATTTGTTGCTGATGTTCTTCGACTCAGCACTGGTAGCCATCTCCACTGGTAGGAACTGTGTATCATCGGACTGTTTGATTGATGGCGAGTGTACACAAACAAACCCACCGCGTACCTCGGTGAAGTTCACACCTCTATTCTTCAAGACAGAGATAATGTTAGCACGAATAACAGGCAACGGCTTGGTAGATGTAGTCTGCACTGAGAAGAAACCCTTCAGGAACATTGATCTTGGATAGTCAATCGAAGGCATTGGTCCACTTTGAGCATTAGCAGCACCTTCAAGGATCTGTTGCTGTGACAAGCCCTCGTTGAGGTTGGATCTCATTGGGGTCTGGGTGCCAGTAACGACTTCACTTGCATCATCAAGAGTGATATCATCGTAGAATGTATCATCAGTGAGGTCCATTGGGATTGGAGGAGCATCTGAGTTGGTCGTTGATGTGAAGTGACTAGTATCACGGCGGTGACCGACAGACTTAGCTCTGGCTGTTGGATGGAACTTTCTCTTCATCGTAACAAGTTCGTCGTTATTCTCCTTGGAAGAGACAGTGTCAGTAGGCACTGGCAGTGTATCCACATCATCTGCTTTTGGATTCACACCAGAGTAAGCAGATACTGTTCTGTTGTGCGTCTTACCGGACTTTACACTCAGCTTGTCAACATTGTCATCCAGATCGAATGGTGTTTTTGTCAACTTCATACTACCAACACGGCGAATCAAGGCGTCGTGCTGCAGTTTTGTTGGACCAAGATGAGTATCCATTTTCAGTGTATTCGAGTTCTGTGGCTGAAGGTGAGCAGGTCCAGATGGACGTCTTGTAGAGTTTGATCTGCGCTGACTGAACTTTCTCAATAGAGAACCCAGTCCCTTACCTTCACCTGATTTCTTATCCTGTTGAACGAGCACTTCTTCTCTTCCAGTACTATCAGAGATTGTGATCTGAGGATTGACGCTATCAAGCGCAGGTACCGGTGTTGGGCCACTGAATGGTGATGTATGTGCAGCTTCAGGGAACGTCAACAATGGAGGCAGTGTAGGCGTGGTAACGGTCTCTAGTGGAGTTGCCTCCTTTACTGGAACCGGTTCGACATGCTGAACAGTTGAAGGTGTCTGTCCAAGAGGAGTTTGTTCAAGGGGTTTGGAAACATTGGTGTTGGTGGATGGAATATCAACAATTGAGATTCTTGACTTCTTGCGGTTGACCATTTCCTCCACGAGGTAGTAGATGGAGATCAGAGGATGGAATGCAGCTGTCGGGTCAACGTAATCGGATTTCTGTTGGGAGTGATACCGGTCTCTTGACAGGTCCTGATATTGCGGCGATGTGATCAACTGCGTCAACTCGTTTGTGACATGTTCCTCAGTGTCTCCGAGCTCTAGCCTGATCATTTCATGGATAACTTCTTGGTTCAACGGAATAGTCAATGGGGCTCTGTGTGGGACAAACGAGTGTGCTGGTCCTTCGTACCCCTTTGTCATCCATGGATGTGCGAGAACTTCTGCTAACGAGGCTCTCTTGTTAGGATCCACAACTAACATTCTTGACAACAACGAGATGACTGAAGGTGATAGAAAATCCGGGTACTCCACTTTGCCTTGTTTGATCTTCTCGTGCAACACTGACACACTCTGATCGTCGAATGGAACCTTACCACAGACCAATACATAGAGAACAACACCAAATGACCAAACGTCAACCTCTGGACCAATGTATGGATGGGCGGATAGAAGCTCAGGGGCAGCAAAGTATAATGATCCACAGTATGTCTTGAGCAAACTGGATTTTGAGTACATGTTGGATAACCCAAAGTCGATTATCTTGATATCACCAGATTTGGAAATCATGATGTTTTCGATCTTCAAATCTCTGTGCACAACGTTGTTCTTGTGTAGATAGTCGAGAGCAGATCCAATTCCACGTGCAAACTTGCGAGCATGACGTTCTTTCAGGGAGCCATGTGAGACAATATAATCCAACATCTGACCACCGTTCACATACTCGAACAACATGTAGAAATGGTTAGACATGACTTTGACCTCAAACAAACGACATATGTAAGGGTGGTACAAAATCTTACCCAATGATGCTTCTCTGATGGTTCTTCTGTCTCTTGCCACTTCCTTGTCATACTCTGCCTTTCTTGCCAATGCCTCTTGTGAGTTTGCTGGTGGTGGGTCGTTGGCGTGTGCCCGTGCGTACAGTTTCGCTGCTCTTGGGACGATCTTGATGGCACATACTTCATTGGTTACTCTGTGTTTGGCCAATTTCACTTTCCCCATGGATCCTGCACCAACGGTCTTTACGAAGTCCCATTCTCCAATGGAACGACGGTGGAACTGTTGAGGTTTCGATGGCTTAGCTGAGCGGGTAGGACTTCTTGAAGGTGAGTGTTGCTGACCATTTGGTTGATGCGGTTGACTTACCTGTCGTGTTTGGTCAACACTGGCAGGTGGCAATAGAGTAGTCTGCTGATCGTCTGGATTCGTTGAGGCACCCATCTTCGTCGTGTCGGTGTTGAGTGGAGGCAGTTTGATGGGAGAACGTGTGCCAGAAGTCTTGTTTACCAGCGGCGACTGTACTTGAGACGGGTTGTAGGAAGGTGGCTATGATGAATGACTTTGAGGTAGAGGTGATTCGAGTCCCTACTGTGTCTGCTGCTGATTCGATGAACTCACTGGTGTACCGCCACTTTGAGCTACCCAGTGTCCACTTGAATTTCTCAACATACGTGGCGTGGCTGGGGCAACAGCCGGCGGTTTGCGAGAAGAACTTGACGAAGAGCTCGAACCAGCACTGGGCCTCACTTTCGGTAGGATCTGGGATTGTTGTGATGGTGGTGTGTAGTTGGCGCTGATGTGATAGTCTTCAGTGAGTCTATCGTGGTCCGGTGGAGATGGCATGGCGGGTGATATGGGATGGCGATAACAGTATCGTGAATGGATAAGTCAATGCGTGGTAGTGAATTCACGGACAATGATCTCTGGAAGGGAGCCGCTAGTTGAATGTGTGATGATGATGTTTTAAAGCCTGTGGTCTGATTGTAGCAACAGTTCAGGGCGACCGGTTGATGGAAGGGCCGCTTAGAATGTGGCGGGTGATGAAAAAAAGAAGACGGGGTGTTGCCGATATTCAAATCTCAAGTGACGAACTTCCTTATTGGCGTGGAATTGACAGAGAATTGACTGGTGAGAGGGCAATTCTATGGGGATACGAGACGGCGTAGCTGAACCGTTTGAACGTCTTGATGATCTTCCCTAAAGAGTTATGCAAGTTGAATCTGTTGAAGCTGTCTCTTGTGTGTTCTCCTTTTGCGAACGCACAATCGGCTCGCATAATTCGCGAATCCGTACCTCTTACTGCTGCAGGCCTTGAGAGATGAGGCCCAAAGACGAGGTGCTTTGTGTGGTTTAAAGCCTGAAATATTGTAATTTGGGGTGCCTCAGCGAGCTTCTATCTACCAAAACTGCTCGAGGATGGTGTAACTAACCAGGAAGCCAGTTTGGTTATCAGCTAATACGAATAGTGCGGATTATCAAATCGCTCCATTCTCCGGGTAACCCATACATATATTCGCGAAACCGTTCTGTATCCACCAAACGCGTAGCACGTCGTCCTCCACCGAGACACTTCAACAAACTTTGTAGGTACGCGTTTCTCTCTACTCCGAAGTGCTCAAGTTGTAGGTGAAGTATCGCAAAGTCTCCAACTTTGTTCAATCCACAGACAATTGGGCGTTCTTAGAGTTTTATATTCAGGCTTTCGTCAGATTGGCCATACCACTGAGAACCTAGTTGGAACACCGAGCAATGTCAAGATCGAAGACAGGCACCCCCGTGGCACCGGATCATCCAGCCCATAAACTGGTCTATGTGGATGAAGAGATCAAAACAGCCCTTTTGAAAACACCAACTGCCCTGGTGTTAGAGCAAGACACTTACAGATAGCAGCTGTCCGAGCTGAGAAACGATTGGCGTTACGCGTGGGTCGTACAGTGGCTTTACTTCTTCCGTGGAGCTATCAAGTTGTCTGGTGATCCTTTCTCCATCGACCTACTGGAAGAGGAGCTTGTCGGACTCACAGAACCAAATCTCATAAACAAGATACCTACAAACCTTGCAGCTGCTCTTTTGGGTACCAAAGTGAACATTGATGACTTCAGTTTCAGAGCACGTTTCCTCTTGGGAGACACCACAAAGGTACTAGGAACCGAAGAGGAGCCAGTGGAGTATCAAAGCCTCTCATTGATTGATAAGATCGAGGTTCTGTACTGTTTGATCCAACAATTGCAGTACACTGATATCTTCCGTGTACAAGTCGAGAAGTACGAGAAAGAGAGTGAATTGAGATTTGATCCAATCTTTGAATACGAGAAAGTTTCTTATTACTTGCTCAGCGATTGCCGAATCTACAAAAGAACCATCGAGGAGTTCCCACAGATGGTGATTCCAAAGAAGTACAAATACGCAAAGAACATTGTACCGGAACAAGCCTTCCCTGACATCGAGCCAAAAATGAAATGGGAGGTTGTTGCTATTGGCATTTATCAAATTCACGACTTCGTTGTATCTCTCAAGTCCAACAAGAAGATGAAACTTTTGTTCGAGAACATCAAGGAACACATCAATGACTTGGCAAACGAAGACCTCACCACTAGAAAGAAGATTTTGAAGAGAAAGAGAGAACAGAAGCTTAATGACTTAGTGAGCCAGAGAAAACGTTCTTCCAGATTGGTGGAGAAAGAGGAACAACAACGTCTTGAGATGGAGAGAAGATAGAGAGAGGAGGAAGAGCTTAAAAAGCAGCAAGAAAAGGCCAGACTTCAGAGAAAGTACAAGCAGAAGGTCGCTCAGTTAAAGAAGGACATTGAGGAGAGATTGAAAAGACACACCACGTCCAGACTCAGTGCTGCAGATGAAGACCTACCCGAGTCATCATTGGAGGGAATTGAGCTGGGAGAAGGCGAGTGGATGTTTGACTGTTACTGTGGCATCAGAGAGAAGAACTACGACGACGGTGTGAAATTGATTGTGTGTGAAAGATGTCAAAGATGGCAGCATTTGAAGTGTCAAGATCGTGCCGTGAGACAAGATCTTGCAACCAAAGCCGACGAGGTGTTGATCTGTAAGTGGTGTTACAGAGAGCTCGAGAGAGAAGTTGTCGAAATGCTGGAGCGTGCCAGAATAGCGAAAGAGGCAGCCGAGCAGGAGAAGGAGAGACAGAGAGAGTTGCAACGAGAAGCCCACCGCAAGAAGATGGAAGAGGAGAGAAAGAGAATGGAGGAAGCTGAAAGGGAATTGGAAGAGGCCGAGAGAAGAAGAAAAGAAGAGCTGGAGAAGGAAAGAGCTAGACGTGTACTGGAAAGACAAAATGCCGTTGCTCTATCTGTCTCAGATGATTCTGATGAGGGTGAGCGTATGGATCTGGACAAGAAGCCCGAGTTGGTTTACCCTCCACCTTCCAATGGGCAACCGGTACAGGAGCAACCTCCCCAGCAACATCCATATGCGAATGGAGCACCAACGTTGGGAACTTTCCAAAATGGCTTTGTCGCAAACACCACGCAGATGCCACCACAACCGGTCCCTATGCCTGTCAGTATGCCTATCCAGTTGGCACCTCAGATGGCAATCGCATCCCAGTTCAACCAACCACCAGTATCACAGCCACATCAATTACCAGTTGTCTATGGAGCTCCCCTCTCCGGTGCTCCATCAGCGCAATATCAGCCACCTTATCCACAACAGCAGCAATACCCACAACAACAGCAGCAACAACAACCAGGACAGTATCCGAACGGTAATGGGTCTTCATATCCTCAACCAAATATGGGTCCATGATGGAAGCTTTGCTTTGTTCATAGAGTAATCACATATCAGATAGGTATTTAATGCGCTATATTCTCATGAGTTAATAGCAGTTGATTGTAGATGCCTAGGCTTTGTTTACCCGATACATTTATTAGCGTCGGATAAGCCGAAACGTTGATGAAACAAACTGAAGACGACGTCAAACTTCACTTTAAAACCAACCCGTTACAAGGAGAATAAATGGGTATAAGAAGGATATTATCCACACATCAACAATAATATGTCACATGAATATCTGTGATAAAGCCATGGTGTACTGGGCTACTCCAATACACATACAATGGACCACTCAACAACCATGACGCCCGTCAACAACACTGTCCTCCACTCCGCTCCTGAATCAGAACTCAGCGATGTTTTAGAACGCTTATCCGGGTATGGTTACAAATACTCGATGGTATTATTCGCTCCTAATGGCGATGTGGACTACTTTTCATCTCAAGAGCCGAGCGATGTGCGATTCATGGAGTTACTTCGTCAGTCTATCTCTTCACCACTCTCAACTCCGACCTCCACTGCACAACCGATCGAACCAGAGGCACAATGCCAAGTGTCCACGCAGAACGGCATCACACTCCATAGAGCCATCAAGGAACCGACCTACTGCCTTCCTGTCAATGATGAGGTGAAAGTGACTACACACATCAGAAGTTGTCTGAGGGAACTTCAACAGCTCCAATGTAAGGCAGTGGCTAAGGCCTGGATCAAATGTGTGGAACCGAAGAAGCAAGCGAGGTATCCGTACAAGGGTAAGTCGGAAACAAAACCTCCATGGTGGCCAGAGTCTGTCACACACCTCGAGCCGGACCACTTGAAGATGAAAGAGCGCTTGGTCTTGCTTGTCGAGTTGGTACTCAAGACCGATCCAAGCGTGGAAGAGCTTTGGAGAGCAGGAAGGCTGGTTCCCGGTCTGAATGAACAACATCTAGCTCTGTTGGACGAGATACTGTTTATCGCTAGGGCTTGGAGATCCAACACACCGCAAGTGGTAGTGGTAAGTGACTGGGATAACTTCGTCAAGGGAAGGAAATCAGGACTAGCCCAAGAGCTATTCAAGCCAAGTATGACGGACGCACAGGTCTTACCGGCTCAGCCTGCTCATGGAATCTCAAACAGTGGTGTACAACCAGTTGCCCAACATCGCTCAGTCGACTACTCCATCGTCAATAGCGAAGTTCCAATGCAGTATACGATAGAGAAGGACTACCCATTGTTGGAAACTGAAACGCAAAGTGCAAACAACGATCATGATTTAGATGGTACTATTGGAAGCCTACAGATACATAGACACAGATGATGCGTGTGGTCATGAGTGTAATGCAAATAACTCATGTGCATCGCAAACACGTCAATTTAGTATTATTCTGATATCGCCGACGGGTAGTGCTGCCAGTAGTTGGTAGATCTGTAAAACACCAGGCACCGATTAAAGTCACCTCACCTGTCTCCAAAGTTGATATGATGTAATCTTTTCTGTTCTGCTGATCCGTCTGCCTTTTAACTCAACATAAGTTGGTAGTTGATACGTCTCATAAGCATATGTAGTTCCTAACGTGAGAAAACCATTCCTCACAATAAGTTCTCTCAGCTTTCTCAGTTCTGTAGTCTGGTAGTTCTTAACATTGAGCTCGGAATCGTCATAACTCCCACTTTGAATAACAATTGTCTCACATGCAGGTAATCGTGGTGGTTGTCCGGCAAGACTGACACGGTGGAAGGAAACATTGAGATACTTCAAGAACGGTAGTGTCCAGCTTTTGAATTGAGCCACCTCTTCCTCCGAAGTTACATGAAGTCCATCCAAGTGGGTGAGATTGGCCAGGAACTTGGAAGTGTTCAAGATCCCCACGTCCCGGAACTTCAGGTATTCAACCTTTGAGTAGTGCAGACCATCAAAGAACTCCTTCATCGGTTGAGCGTCAACATCTGTCTCTTCGAGCAGCTCTATGGCGAGGTACTTCAAGAAGGGTGTCTTAGACTTGGAGATTTTCGGATAACAGATACGGGACCTTATAAGTAGTGATTGTAGAGAGAGGGATTTGAAGTTCGTGATGGTAGGTCTTCTCCTATTGATCATGGACTGGGAAATGGAGCGATACCTGCTTTGTGTGTTACCATATGTTCCTTGAAAGTAGTCTGATGGTGCAAGGTCAAATGTCAAATCCCAGTCGATTTCGATTTGATGGTCGGAACCAATCCTGATTCCTTGTTGACCATTGTGAGGTTCGTGCAGTACTTTGACAGTGAAGTCTTTGATTCTGTGTAGGAGGCCAACCTTTACCTCACCAGGAGAGATACACCACTCACAATCGCTTAACCCACAGGTATATGGATCGGTTTCGGTGAGTAATCTTGGTATCACCATATCCGGAGACTCACTCCACATTGTATCAATGGTAAAAGCTTTGCATTCTGCTGACTTCTCAAGAAAACAATTCAGAGCCTCAATTTTTGGACGTTTCAAAACAGGCTGTCCTGTACCGGTTTCGATGAATGACACCGTCGCAAGGTTCATATACCCACCGTATGTGATATCGTTCTGAATGTTGGAAACAGTGGATGTCATTGGAAGACCATTTGGCTGAAGATGAAGGGCACGGCTTTGAAATTTGGTTAGTGGTTCAAGAAAAGTGTCTCGTAAGTCATACATGGAAATGTCTTGATCCCAAGGACTGAAATGGTCACCAACAGAGAGACATATGTAAGAGCTTGGAGCAGAGTACCCATCCAAAACTTCGGCCAATCCTTCAAAATGACCTTCTTCGTTCGGTAATAGACGGCCTGTATGGAAGGACCTCTCCATCATGTTGACTTCAACAAGGTAAATCAATGAGTTGGGCAAGTCATTGATGTTGTCCTGGTGGAGTACATCAAGATAGTCCTAAAATGGGAAGATAGTAGGCTCTCTGAAGAAGTCCAGAACAATCTTGACATGACCTCTTAATGAATACCTCACTTTTTTGATCATCAACATAGATCTCACTGTTGGGACATTATCCACGAAGGAGAGGATGTGTTTCTTCAACTCAATTGGCAAATCCAGGAATGATGTAGTCATTGAGGATGTGAAATGGACTAGATGTGTCAGCTACTGTTTGATGTCGCTGCTTGATTTGACTTCATCTTCCTGCGTGGGCCGGTGGGAATTGTTGATCCGGTTTCCCGAATCCGAGAACCAGATTATATCGGACAAGCCAAATTACCTTGAAGTTACCATAGAGCTAATTTAAGCATCCAAACAAACGTTTTGCTACGAACTTACACTTAACATCTGCTGTGCATACAAATTTGAAATACAAGTAACAAAGGAAAAATAAATGTCACGAACTTCGAAGTATGGCAGAAATTTGTCAACGTTGCACTCTGTTATGCCTCACAACTGCTGGTGAATGGTTCTTTCTTGGGCGTCTATCATGTGGGGGAAGAGACGCCAATACAATCGTGATATCACCACAAGCTGAATCATGATCTCTCCACAATGAGTTAATGTATTGTGGGAGTGTTTGACCCTCTGAAAGTGAAGGTTCATTGACATTATCCACAGCAGCAAGGATATGTCTAAGTTCTTTCGCAGATCTCAGTCTCATATGCACCTGCGGGCACAAATTCCTGAAGTCGCTCAGGAAAGGATCACTGGTAATCATACAATCCAGCGTGAGATACTTTAGCTTAGACAGTGGGAGCTTGGGAGCTTCGAAGAACTCATGGAACGTAGATATTTTCATACTTTGTGGAGACTTATCCCTGTGGTACAATAGGGAGCATGACTCAAGAGACGGTGCAAAAGCAGAAACGTCAACTGCATTATCCACCTACTCGTACATCACCACTTGTAAGGACTTCAGTGTAGGGAAGTATACCACATCGACGTCGGTGACTCTCCCAGTGTATAGCTGCATGATTTCCAGGTCCGGGAAACAACCCCGTATAGTCTCCAAAGAGATGAAGTCATCTCTCAAAGTAGAGTACTGCAATTCACGAAGTCTTGGTGCTTGGCATTTGATTGGATGTGCATTGTTGAGTACCTTCAGCTTCAGTCGTTTAACATGTGGAAGTTTCAAGCTCTCAAAGCATATACGATGAGTCGATGTCGAAATCTCCACATCTTGTAGATCAGTCAAGTTGATAAGAAACCCGGACAGGTGCAGTATGAAAGGGTCTGGACAGCTCATAAACTGAATAGGACACTGGTTAAATGTTGCGAGGTCATTTGCAATTTGACGGATATTCAGTATTCGATCTGCAACCTCGATACGAAGCCCTGTGAGTTGAGGAAGCTGTATGTTCTCGAGTTTGGGAAACACCTGATGAACCACTAAGTTAAGCGATTTCAATGACTTGGACTTGATAGTCCTTAAACAGCTTCTGTGCACGGTACGTGGTGCTGGAGGGTTATTTGGCTAAGCGAGTATGATGGGTTCAGTCTCCAGCGTAAGATCAAACTTCAGTGGTGTGGGTAGGCGTGGGAGATTGGCGAAGTCGATAGGAACACGGTGTGGGAATTCAACATCGATTTCATTGCAATTTGAGAGAACACCGAGCTTCAAGCTTCTTAAACCGTGATGCTGGTATTTATCTGCATTCACTTTTAGTCGCACTGAGGTGTAGAAAAGTCCTGGTAAGTTCATTGGAACTTTAGGTTCGACTTTGGTACTGATATCAACATCAACACAACCTGGAAGTTTAGATAGACTGAAAACATGACTCGTGTAGTCTGGGGTGAAGCCGTGAACCTTTAGCGTAGAGCGATTGCTGGACAGCACCTTCCTGGCCAACTACTCCACTGAAAGTCTCTCCTCCGTGACGGTTTGAGACAGGTATCTCACACTGCTTCCAGGAACTTCTCCAGAGCGACGTACGAGCACTGAGCCGAATTGGAGCTTCGTAAACTGCTTCCAAAATGCATCTCTCAAAACGAACGGAATCATGTTGTCAGGCCAGGGCTTCAAAGGGTCTGCAATGGACAACACAAGGAAGGAAGAACGGCCTGCATAGCCAGAAAGAGCTTGGAAAAGATCCTTGTACTCGTCTTTGAGCTATTTTGGGATGAAAGAGTGCGAGTGATATGACTGTGTGGACATGTCAATCTCAATCAAGTAGATGTAGAAGCCGGAAGGGTCGGTCAACTGTGGAGTTCTCACTACTTCGAATGTGTCCTGGAAAGGGAAGTATTGAGGTTGCTTCCCCGGGAAATCAATCACGATCTTCACATAATCCTTCAGCTTCTCTCTGAGAGGTTTGATTGACAGTGCTGATTTCAATGTTGGGATGTCTGGCACACTTTGTAGTATCTGAAGCTGGACTTCGATGGGCAAGTCAAGAAACGATGGATTGGTCTTCATGGGAACACCATCCTGATCCAATTCCATATCCATTGTAGGTGCAAATTTTCCTACAGATAAAGTTGAGGATTTTGGGACTTTATGATCAGTTCGGGGACTTTTCTATAGCTGGGAACCGGTGGGGTGGATGTGGTTGGCAACCTTCTCTTTTCTTGAAGAGT
The DNA here is from genome assembly GCA_030462915.1 of Petasospora meyerae. Classification (NCBI taxonomy): domain Eukaryota; kingdom Fungi; phylum Ascomycota; class Saccharomycetes; order Phaffomycetales; family Wickerhamomycetaceae; genus Petasospora; species Petasospora meyerae. The sequence continues at coordinate 52 of JAKVQR010000158.1, read as the reverse complement.
TGAGTTTTGGGGGCACGCGGGTGACAGGAAGGCCAAAAAAAAAAAAAAAAAA